>JAQPPZ010002868.1:600000-1039407 GCA_028583015.1 Wollemia nobilis
GAATGGAGCTGATTTATCATTTTGATTTTGATCTTGTGTTTGAGAATTTTGTGCTTGTTGTCTAGTAATAGCTCCGATGGTACCTACAACATTATTATGTCCATAATAGATGGGCCGAGGTCTAGCATTCACTGCTTTCTCATTAGAGAGTAATTGTTGTGATGAAGGTCGTGTTGTGACCCTCCTAGGAAATGGTTCTTCAGGGACCATCAAGTCTATGATAGGAAGAATAGCCTCTGATTCATCTTCAGAGCTATTCGAATTGTTGGAAGTAATATCCAACTCACTTTCTGTTTCACTCTCTGTATCATCTGGATATGATATTTGAATGTTATGCATGGGTCTACTTGTGACCACAGATAATGTAGTTCCAAATGATGTTTCTGAATGTTGATTAGGTATAAAACCACTAATAGTTCCAACATACCTAGTTGGAGGAGGAACATTATGATGTTCCACCTGATTTACCACTTCTTTACCATGCTTAGGTAAAGGATGTTGGAAAATGTCCAAGGTCTAATTTGCATTCTGAGTTTGATTTTGTTGTGTATTATTCTGAGCATTATTTTGAACATTCTATTTTGGTGGGAAACTTTCCATCGACATTTTGTTATTATCAATCAAATCTTGTATCATATGTTTCAATCTCTTGCAATAATTGGTTGAATGTCCATCCACTCTATGGAAATTGCAATGCAAATCAGCTCTAAATCCAGCTGTAGTTGTATCTAGTTGTCGTATGTTGGGCAACTGAATTAAACCTCGTTCCAATAGTTGAGGTAAAATTGTGGTTAAAGGTTGATTTAACTTTGTAAACTCTCTTGGAGGTTTATCTAGAATTTTCAATACAAATTTATTCATTGCTTCTGTAGTATTGACAAGTGCGGTATTTCTACTATCAGTGACTCCGTCACCTACCACTTGTTTATTCTTGTATTGATTTTTAGAAGACTTATCTTCATATTTCTTCTTAAACTGACCTCTTCTAATGAGAGCATCTTCAACTCTCCTTGCTAAATCTATAGCTTGATCAAAGGTGGTTATTGTAGCTGTAGAAAGTTCATAAGACAATTGCTCTTGCAAATTGCCAATAAAAATATCCAACATCTCACGATGAGGTAATGCAAAATGCAATCTTCCCAGCAATTATCTCCACTTAGTCAAGAATTCAGCAAAGCTCTCATATTTTCCCTGTTTCAGGTTGTATAAATCCTTAATGGTCACGTGCCTCTCTATGTAGGCACTAAATTGATGGACAAACATTTCTGCTGTCTCTTCAAAGTTTCTCAAAGAATTTGTGGGCAACTGATAGTACCACTCTAATGCCATGCCTCCGAGACTTTTTGGGAACATCTTTAGCAACAACAAGTCATCATATGAGATATCATGACAAGCTATCCTAAACATATGAAGATGCTCAATAGGATCTTTGGTTCCTTTATATATCAGGAGAACAGGCATAGGGAAGTGTTTAGGGTATGGTTGGGCAACCACCATAGGATCCAAGGGTTGGCTACACATCTCTCGATAATTGTATGAGGGACGGTAGGGATCTATCTAGTCTAGGCAAGAAGCTAACTATTTAACCATAGCTTCAAGGCCATGTGGTTGTCCAACAAGTTGATTCTGTTGCATCATATTATTAGGTATTTGAAGATAAGATTGTGTTACATAAGGATTTCCAATTGAAACACTATTATGTAAATTGCTTGTAGGAATGGTGTTATAAGATGGAACTATGTTATGTTGAACCTTTTGTTGATTCTTGTTAGGATTTGGTATTTTCCTAACCTTTTTTGGTATAGAAGTATTTTTATTTGTAAGTAGCAAATTTTATATACAGCGGGTTTTTGAAGGATCCCAAAACCTTATTTACAATAGAATCCGCAACTTAGATTTGAACAAAAAAACCAAAAATAGATCGAGGTGAGCTCCTAGAACAAAACCTTGGGCCTTGCAACCCAATCCCAGGTTATCAACCCAAAAAAATTCAACCCATACTTCTAAGAAACAAGGCAAAAAAAGGGGTACCAAGGTCTCTGGGACCAAACTTGTAGAAAACACTTACTAAAACGAACGGAAGCCAGAGGCTGGAAATAAAACTCTGCCCATATCAGGTCGGGGGCCTTGGGCTTGGGCAAACCACACACCATCCCTGCCCACCCTGCTACATGAGGAGGACTCCCAGGGCAACTCCGGGCGGGGGCCCCGCACCAGGGAACTAATTCCCATCACCATCGGGACCATCCCCTAGCCTATGTCGAAGCTCTTTAAAGGCATTGACAACTGCTATAGTCACATTAGAAGTCGAGGTGAGCGAGTTGATCACCATGTCAAGGAGGATCCTAGTAGAAAATATCTGAAACTTGTTCTCAAAATATGAATTGATCTCGATGGTTTTAGGAGCATCAAATTTATGCTTCTTGAGTTTGGCTGAGTACTTGCTCCCGCCAGGGGTCGCCCCTCTTACAGAGCTGCCACCGAGGGTCAAAATGCCACCAGGGACTTGAGATGATGCCTTGCATTTTTGGGTAGGTCTGGGATCTCTAGGGGGAGTGGAATATTTAGGGTCACTGGGAATGTCCTCTTTGGACTTAGAAGTAGTAGGGGAGGCAACAGGGGAGGCGACAACCTTAGTGGGAAGGACAAAGTCTAGAGGGGAAATACTCTGAAGTGGGGGTTGATGGGCCAAAGCGTGGTAGTAGATGACAACCATAAGTCCTTGGTGGGAAGGATGGGAGTGGTTTTTATGGGCTTTGTTAATGGAAAGGCCTAGGGAATAAATAAAATGGGGAGTGCTCAGCAAGGTGGCACCGTGAAGGTGGTTAACGAAGCTCATATGGAAGCTAAAAAACTTTTGGTCTGGGTCATCACAAGTGATAAATTGCATCATGGGTACTAGGATTTCGTCGAATGGTTTGGAGAGGTCAGTTTTGAACAGAGCCGTCCTATCCCAATTCTATTTTGATAAGTAGGAGATCTCCTCCTCCCAATTATGCTTGTCTCGATGAATGAACTTCCCATTTTCCTCGTGATGCATACTAGTGACTTTGAACAAGAACTCCTTGGTGACTCTAAAATGTAGCCCTTTCACCTAGACCTCACCCTCATCCCAGGTGTCCAGAAAGCCTTGGGTGATATCCTCATTAGGCCCAGTGAATTTGTTTAGAAATGGGGTATACTCCTTGGTGTCAGTAAATACCCTATAAAGGATCAGAGAAAGGGTCTTGGGCTTGACGTAAATGGCCTTGGGAGTTGACATGGTGGATTCATAGCTCACCCAGGGTAGAAAATGCTAGAAGGAACTGGGGCCGATAGGGGGAGAAGCTCGCCAGGAAAAGAAAATATCGATGGGGTAAAGGAAGGTGAAGGTGACAGGCCTCATGAGGATATAAAGGGACAAGGAGAAAGCCAAAGAGGTAGCAAGGGGGTGCATGCCTTGAGATTCGGTGTCTAAGGTGGCAGAAGACACGAGCAGAGAATGACAGGGCCAGCTGGATGAATGGCAGGTTTTACGATGAGGGAAAAGGGGCCTAGGAATGGACTACATGTGGCATGCCAACTAATATGGCATAGAGGGATAGAAGTGCATGGACAACCACCACACATGGGCTTCCAGGTCAGGCCAATAACATGGTATAAATTTAGTAGCATGACACTCAACTTGAGGTGGCACGAGCCCACATGATGTGCTGACTACGAGCCCAGCATGAATGCTAAAAAAAGAAGAGGTTTGCGGGCTGCATTTGATGTGGATGCTGAGGGATACACTTGGTGCTGCACACAACCTATTGGTCACCTTAAAATGACCATGATCAAGGATGTCATTGGGGACTGCCACTGCAAAGAAAATACTAAAAGGTCAACGCCCCATGTGCAATTACGCCTGACATGGATCCAAGTCATCTAGGCACAACACTAGAGGAGTCTAGGTGTTTGGAATAGCATTGGCATTGAGGAGGTCTTGGGATGTTGCTTGCACTAGCCCGATGGGAAAATCATTGGTCCAGATGTTGAGCCCTTTCGAAGAAGTTATGATATTGGCCAAAAAATTAGCCACCCTATTTCCTTCTTTGTAGACGTGGCGGATGGAATGTTGGGGGAGCCCCAGAAGGATGGCCTGAACCTCTTGGATGATATTGTAGATGCACCACGAGCTATCCCCATTGATGAGGGTGACATTTATGATGTTAATGGAGTCATCCTTGATGGTCACTTTACTAGGGGACTTTTGGAGGGCAAGAACCCCACAGAGTAACGCTACTGCTTCTACGAAGTTGTTGGTTTGCATGCCAAGGGACTCAGCATAAGACAATATCAAGGTCCTAGAGTGGTCCCGGATGACCTTGCCAACTCCTAAGGGGTTGGGGTTGCCCTTGGAGGCACCGTAAAAATTGAGTTTGACCCACCCAGGAGGAGCGATGACCTACCTAGTCGCAGCTCTAGGGGAGGGGGCCAGGGGGGGTCCAGTGAGGGGGTATAAAATTTGAGGTTGGTGAGGATATAAGCCTCGCTTGCCTTCCAGAGAGGCCTGCAACATCTATGATAAATAGACAAGTGAGGAAGAGATGGTTGGTTGATTCCTAGGTAGAACAACAAAGGAAGCATCTGTTTGGGATTTGGAAGCCCCTCTTGGAAATATTTTCAATAGTAAGGATATTATTATGGATGGCTACCCATAAAAAGTAGATGATCTTGGGGATCATATTATTGACCCACACCTGCTTGACCATGAAAGGAGCCTCTAGTAGGTCTCTTTAGAGTGCGTAAGTGGATTTGATCGAGAAGTAGCCACTACTAGTGACATGCCAGACACATCTATCCTCCCCCCCATCGAAAGGGATGATGGTAGTCTTGAGGAGGCATTGGAGCCTGGTAGCTTGAAGCAAGTGATGGGGGTTTGAGATGGGTCCCCAGGTGCTTTTCCCCTAATCCTTGACTAAGTAGTCTGACACATTAAGCCCTTTGGAAGCTTTCAAACCCAATTTAAGGACTCTGAGGTCACTATCAGCACTCAAGGCCTCATATTTGATCCACCTGTCCTCCCAGAAGTTGATCTTGGCCTCATCACCAAGGATCCATTGGGACCATTTCCTAATAATATCCTTTGTGAGGGTCATGAATTTCCATAAGGTCGATCCATATCTAGGCTAGAAGTTACTTAGGAAAGGGTGTTGATGGAGGTATTTCTTGCAGATAATACTGACCCATTCATCTGGGGTATTCGTGAACACCTTCCACACTTGCTTGGCCAAAAGGGCTTTGTTCATGAGAGGAACCTACCTGAGCGCAATCCCTTCCTCCTATTTGGGCCTATAGACAAGGTCCCAGGAGACTAGGGGATCCTCTTCTTGTCTTCGCTGCCAAACCAGAAAAACCATTTTTGAATTTGCTCAATGTGGGCAGTGATCGAGGCTAGGATTTTGAAGATAGACATGAAGTACACCTGAATTCTTTGGAGGACAATGAACGTAAGGGTGGCCCTCCCCACCTGGGAGAGGAGGTGACCCTTCTAAGAGGCCAAATTTTGTTGGACCTACTTGATCAACCCACTCCATAGGGCCTTGGAAGAAAACCCTATGAACATGGGTAGCCCGAGGTAGGTGGAGGGAAGGGTGTCAAGGGTGCAGCCCAAGATCCGCCCAATTTGGGCTTGCCTAGCTAGGGGGTGTGGATGAAATAGATTTTGCTTTTATGGAGGTTGATATTCTGCCCAACCACCTCTTCGTACAAGATCATGATCTGCTTGATGACATTAGCTTGAGGGACTGACGCGGAGGTGGAAAGAATGGTGTCATCCATGAATTGATGGTGGGACAGTAGGGGTGGCCCAGGACCTCAAATAGGATGATGAAGAGAATCGGGGATAGGGGGTCACCTTGATGAAGGCCTCTAGAACTGGGGAAGAATCCAACTGGGGATCCATTGATAAAGACAAATAACCAAGGGGAAGACATGCAATTATTAACAAGGTTGACCCAGGATGGGTGGAACCCAAACTTGAGGAGGATGCTAGAGAGGAACTCTCGGTTGACTCTATCGAAGGCTTTATTAATGTCAAGTTTGAGAAGGAAGGATGACTTCTTGGAAAGGAGGGCTGTGTGAAGGACCTCATGGATGATGATGACCCCATATGTGATAAGCCTTCATTGGACAAAGCTTCCTTGGTTGGGGGTGATTATTAGGGGGAGGAATTATTTGAGTCTAGATGCCAGGGACTTGTTCAGAATTTTGTAGAGGACGTTGCATAGGCTGATGGGGCGAAATTCAGCTAGGGATCTGGCCACCTGGGACTTCAGAATCAGGGCAATGAAGGTGGAATTGATGCCTCTAGGGATGGAGCTGGAAAAATAGAGGTTTCAAATGGTCGCACATACTTCCTTGCCAATGATATCCTAGAAGGATTGGAAAAATTGAGGGGGAAACCCATCCGGGCCGAGGGCAAAATCAGTTTTCATGGAAAAGACGGATGCGCTGATTTTTTCATTCGAGAGGGGTCGAAGAAGCATCTCATTAGAATGGGCTGGGACCAAAGGGGAATGTGCTCAAGTAGGGTCTTTGCCACCAAGGGTGGTGACTGGGGCTTACCACCAAGGAGATCTTGAAAGAAACCCATGGCTTTGGCCCTCATATCCTCTTTTTTGGTAACCCTGCCATCACTATAGATAAGCTTAGGGATTCTGTTTGAGCTCCTATTTTTGAGGGTTGAGGTGTGAAAAAACTTAGTATTGGTATCAAAATTGGCCAACCATAGGGCCCTCGACTTCTACCTCAATAAGGTTTCCTCCCTAGCTATGACATTATGATACTCAGCTAGAACTGAGCACTCCTCCTCTCGTGCTCTTGGGTCTTGGTACCCTTACTGAAATCTAAGATAAAAATATTCTAGTTGTTTCTTGAGGGTTTATTTGCTCTCAAAGATATTGCCAAACATCTCCTTATTCCAGATCTTGAACTTGTCTTTGAGGAGTCTCAATTTTTGATAAATTTGCTCAGTAGGGCACCTTGGGACTGGGCAATCCCACCAACAGGCCATATGGGCCTAGAAATTCGAGTGGTGGAGCCACATGGACTCGAATCGAAAGGTGCACTTATGGGAGGGACACTTACCAACTTCAAGGAGGAGGGGGTTGTGATCAAATACAACTTTAGGGAGGGCTAGCAGTGTTGCATCAGCAAACAAGGGGATGGCTTCCCTGGATAGGAAAACTCTATCCAGTCTGACCTAAATGAGTTGGGCTCCTATTCTTCTGTTAGTCCAGGTGTACTTGGCTCATTTCAGGTGGATTTCCATGAGCTCATTGACATCAGTGAAGGCTCAAAAGTCCTCCATAATTTTAGTAGCCGTTATAAGACCCCCACTCTTGTCAGAGGGAAAGAGGGTACTATTGAAGTCTCCCACAAGGATCCAGGGGAGAGGAACAAACACCTCCCTCATGATGTTGATTTCATTCCATAATGCCACTCTTCCATTTGGGTTGTTGGGGGCATAAACATTGGATAGAATCCATGACTTCTAGGGGATGATGAAATTAGTCTCCCTTCAAAGAAGCACGAATCCCAAAGACACAGTAGCCCTCAAAATGTGCCAGAGTCCAAGGTGGACAAAAAATCACTATTCCTCCAGATAGCTTTGGTGACTCTCGAGGAGGACACATCATCAAGTTTGGTCTCCTAAAGGAGGAGAATAGTCGGCATGTGGTCCTTGTTAAGTTGGGCAAGGATACTTTTATTGGGGGTGCCATTGAGCCTCCTCACATTCTAGGTGATAAGCTTCATTTGACACCCTTGGGAGTATCTTGCCTTCCTTACCAGATTGGGTGGGGGGTTTGGATCTCTGGGAATAAAATTTTGAAAAACTCACGAAATCGTCAAGGAGAGTCGCCTGGGAACCGCTAGCAATATCATCCTCAGTGAACTTGTTACGTTGGTCACCAAGGGTGGGATAACCTCTCTTATTTTTAATTCCAAATTCAGTGGTAAACTTCTTGCTATGCATATTTTTGGGGCTAAAATATTCAGGCTCAGACTGGGAACATTCAGGATCGGCCTTCGTAGACCTCTCAGAACTACAATCTGAGGAAGGGTGGGAAGAAGGGAAAGAAGGAAGGGGGGAAGGGGATCAAGCGGGAGGAACTGAGGGGGTAAGAAGCACCCCAACCACTAGGGGTGAGGGGGAAGGGTGGGTGTTGGGGAGCCCTGATAGCTCATAATTTAGGGAAGGGACTTTCTCAGATCGGGCTAGGGCAGGGTTGGCCTATGAGACTATCTAGGAAATAGGGGTTGTGGCGACCTCAGAGGATATTTTCTTTGCACACCTCAAAGGTTATGAAAATTTGACAAGAGGGGTATCAGGGTTAAGACATACCTGGGCTTAAGCACCTGAGCGAGTAGGATCCACCAAGGATTCCTCAGCAGTAGTATATTTTGACTCTTTTCCTCGCCATTCTGAGGTATTACAATCACTGCGTGGGGGCCCACAAGAGGGGGCCCAACCGGGTCGAGGGGGGGTTCTTGGGGTGTGATGCACCAACCTTATTGGAAGAGGGGCATTGGTGGGAAAGGTGCCCCTATGTGCTGCACAGACGACAGAAGATGGGTTTATTCTCATAAATCAGGGTTTGGCTCCAAAAGAAAGATCCTAAAGAAATAGTAACCATAGAAGGGAGTTCGGATTTGAGGTTTGCATTGATGCAAAAAGTAGAATGGGCCATGCAAGACCCTACCTTGGTAGTAGGATCGAAGGCAACTGGTTCACCAACTGATTGTTCAATGAGCCTCAGGACATCCTCTTGCCACAAATAAAAAGGGAGTTCAGGGAGGCAAACCCAAATTGGGGCGATATTAATGCTTTGGGTGTTGGGATTAAAATTAGTTCCATAGCACCTGAGGAAGAGGGTTTTGCACCCTAGGAACCAGGGCCCACTAGAGATAATCCTATTGGAGTCATCACTGTTGTTGAGCTTGATGAGAAAGAAACCCTTGGTTAGGGCCATGAGTTGCATGTGCCCTAAAATTTTCCACTTGGAGGCCACCCAGTGCCAAATGGTTTCCATGTCTTGGCACTCTCCTATGAATTTACCCACCAAAGAGAAGGAGGACCCTATCACAAATGTTGAGTAGACATTGTCCTGGATGGAGATATGCATCTCTTTTTGAGAAAGCCCTGAGCTCAGAGCCCAGGGTTGTGCGCTAGCCCTAGAAAAGATCTACTGGAAAGAGGGTTTGGGCCCCCATGGGCCAGAGCCCTAACATTTATTGGGGTATTTTTTCCCAAGCCTTTCACTCACATCAATGCTACCAAGGGTCCTGGCACCCAGAATCCCATCCCCACCCTACTCACCTGCCTACCTGGGCCCCACGTCTGGCCCAGATCCCGCAGCAGAACCTGTAGGTCCAGACTCAGAGGTTGCACCCGCTCTCGACCCTACTCCTACTATTGCGCTTGCGTCCACTCCTACTCCTCTCGCCATCCAAAAAACTTAAGATCAAAAATCGGTATAGAAGTATTTTTATTTGTAGCAGAAGTTTGTAATTTTTGTTGAGGATTTGAATTTGTTGTAGGTGCTGATTGATTGATGTTTTGAGTTGGATTTTGATTCACATTTGGAGATGGACCAGCTTGACTATGTTTTATGTATGGAATTGGTCTTCCATCCAATAAAAGAGTAGATTTTAAAGCAAACTCCATAGAGTAATCTCCAGGGGGAAGTTGACCTTATGTTTCTATTACTTGATTGATGACTTTTATGTTATCTTTTATGAATTCGGTAAAATGTTGTGTATATTTAAATATGATATTACCTTCCTCATCTGTTTGAGGTTGAATATTGTATTGTCCTTCTTCTTTACTTATGTCTTCATCATATTATTTTGAAGTTACATAATATTCAATGATTGGTTTATCAGGATCATCCTGAGTGGGCTCTTCCTGAGGTGGTTCTTACATAAACTCATCTGCTATTTGTTTACCATTCCTTAAAATTCTAGGTATTTTGATAAATTAGGTTTTTACAAATATATATGTTATATATATATGCATTCAAATTCTGGGGTTATATATTTTATATATATACCTAATTAATATGATATTATTTTTAGGTTTTTGTAGTTTTAAATTGTAGAGAATGAAGAAAAACAGAATAGAAAATATTATAGTGTAGATATTATATCTTAATTTTCTTGAAAAAGTTTATGAATATCATTAATAGGTTCAAACTCTCTAGGTGTCATATAGTGTTCTTATTCAAATTGGAAATTTATTTTCAAGAAATTTATGAAGTGAGCTATGGTGATATAGTCAACTTTGTAATTAGGCATGCAAAAGTATAGCTCATAAAAATATTCACAATAGAGCACAACTCTGGGAACTTTATTAAATATTCTTTTATCTTCCAAGACAACTTCTTGATCCTCTACGCGAGACAAGAACTTGTGTACTACAATTGCATTCTCAAGATAGTTTTCAAAATAATATAGGCTTGGGGAAATAAGGGCTCTCTTATCTGTTAACCATATATCACAAGCTCTTCTAATGCCATTATAAAAGGATAGCCTATCAAGATGCAAGATTCTAGATAGATCAACCCTTATGATTTGTTTAAGTTCAGATTTTCTAGCTTCTATGATATCTAATCTTCTATCAAGCTCAGTGTAATGTTCTTGAGATGTGAATCTAGAGCTTCCAACTATTGAAGAAACTTCTAGGACTGCTAATGATGTACCAACATTAATTCTAATAGCTCTTATTTTATTGTAATCTACCATATATGATGATATGCAATTTGTGTAACTAATGAATTTGATTTTTTTTTATGAATCAGAATGGTATTTATGTGTTTCATATTGGGTTCACCAAAGAATGTAGGTCTAAAATTTCTGCACCCCTTTCCTTTAGGCTGATGGATCCGTGCCTAGAAGGGGGATGGGAAAAGAATAGGTCTACAACTTAGAGGAGAGGTACTTGAATTCATACCCTCTTATGGTCATTTTTCTACAAATGGGTTGGGTTAACCAGGAAATATTTTGTGGTAGTTTCGAGCCTAGGTTTGGGATTTGTTTTGATTAAATCACGCATACACCTAAGTTTGGCCAATATGCAATTAATCTAACCTATATGCAATTTTAATTCAAATGCAAACAACAAATAACAAAATACAAAGTATGGAAGAACAATGCAATGCCTTAAAAAGTGATTTCAAACTCTTACTTGCATCCGGATGTCTGATGAAGATTCTAATTTTTGTATGTAGTCCATATTGTATGAAATTAGGTGATATCGTACTATGATTCTACAATATCATATTACGATCCTGCAAGATCATGTTACGATAGAGACAAACAAATCTGATTTTGAAAAAATAACAAATGCATAGATTGATGATAGAGAATAGGAAATCTATAATTCAATTTATATTGCAAGTATGATTTAGATTTAATGAATGCTATTGGACAATAGTAATAACATAAATTGATAAATAGATGCATCTAAATTACCTAAAATATGCAATTACATGATATTGGGTGAACTCCAAGAATGCAAATGATTAAATCTAATACTTTATGTGATGAAGAGTGCTAAATGCAATGTAGATTAACTAGATGAATAGAAAAATATGCAAACCAAAGCTTGAGGTTGCCCCAAAACTAACTACAAATAATATCATAGCCTTTTGAGTGAGATTGTATCCTGAACTCGTAAAGTCATACCACGATCACAATATCGTATCCTTTGTTATGCAACGAAATCCTTCGATCAGAAACAAAATCCTTCGATCTTCAACACTATTCTTCGATCCTACAAACAAAATAGTGAAAAATCCAAAGCTAGGATGCAAAATTATGCTAAGTTTTCTAGGGTGTGAGGAGCCAGGAGAATTTTAGAGGGAGGGGTTTGGTTAAATAAGTAGGGAGGAGTGTCTAGAATAGGGAGGAGGTTGAATTGTTATAAATTCTTCTAAGTTGGGTGAGGCCGAACGGATCCGATATCGCATTTCTCGCACAGTTACATAGGTTAGGATAAAAAACCATTCAACTAATTTTTGTTGTTTTCTATTTTTGAATTTTCTATTTTTGGGCAATATCGCTTTACGATCGATGATATTGTACGTCGATCGCAAGGATTGTAAGACTAAAATCGTGCTAAGATTTTGGAGGTCGTACTACTATTTTAGAAGTCATAGTATGACATCATAAAATAGGCATAAATTTTGAGGTAATTAATGTAAACATGATGTTTTTATGTTGTCATGCAAATGAGTTAAATTTAAGGTGCTACACTAATTAATCTTATTTTGCCTTATATAAGGGTATGGTCCCTTTCAAACCCAATTTTTAGCTTAAGAAAAAAATCTTCAATAGAATAAAAAGCATTAGAGTGAAGCCATGCTAAAAAAAATCTCTTATCTATTCTTCATTGCCTTTATCCCAAATCACCTAGTATCAAACTAAATCTACCATATGTACCCAACATTATTAGTCTAGTTAGGTGAGCTATAGAGATTAAAAGCTATGAATTGGAAATATTCTCTGTATGTTTTATCCTTAGCCATTTGCCATGAATATTTCTACCAAATCCTTGAATCACAAGATAGAGTTTCTAGTGATATATCAAATGCTTTTACCAAACCACTAGTCTATCCTTCCAAAAATCCACTTTCTCCCCATTACCAATCCTCCATCTTGAGACTTTCTTCAAAAGGTCTCTATTATGCATTAGACTATTCCAAAATGTAGACCCCTTGGGCAGATATTTTGAACTTAAGAAATATTCATTATTCTTAAGTATTTCACCTTGAAAATATTTACTCAACCCAACTGATCATGATTAATAAACTCACATACCATATTACCAATCAAGGTCTCATTCAATAATTTTAGGCGTTTAAAGCCTAAACCTTCATATTATTTTTTAGAACATACTTGATCCCAATTTACTAAGGACAAGCATTTTTTATCCGCCAACCTAGACCATAAAAATGATCTTTGGATATGTTCTAATTTATCTCTAATAACGAAAGGAATATTGAAAACTGACATAAAGTAGATGGGAATGCTCTACAAGGTGGACTGGACTAGTTGTGCTTGCCTTACCCGACTCAATAAATTACCTCTCTAACTGGCTAATTTTTTTCAAACCTTTCTATGACTGGGTTCCACATATTATATTTCATTCTTTATTTAAAGAGTGACATTCCCATGTAAGAAGTGGGGAATTTTCCAATATCATAGCCAAAATATCTCTTAATACTTCTTTGTCTAGGCTCTAGAGTATTTTGAAAGTATACCTTACTCTTATTAAAATTAACTTTCTACCTTGTTGCCTATTTGTAACTATCCATGATATGATTAATTTCATTATCTTGAGGGATAAAGACTTTGAACACAATGATAGTATCATCAAAAAATTATTGATGAGATAATGAGTTCATCGAAGAAGCCATATTGAAACCTCCTAGACTTCCTTCAAAGATCATTGCTACCAAGGAACATCCTAAGGCCTCTACAAGAATAATGAAAAGATATGGGAATGAAGGATATCCCTAACAAATTCCATGATTGTTGCTAAAGTATCCTGCTACTGATTCATTTACCAAAAATGAGAACCTTGTTGTGGAGATGTAGTTCATAGTCAGTGTTATCCAGTTCTCATTGAAACCAAACTTTTTAAATATCCTTACCAAAAACTCCCAATAGACTTGATCATACACCTTATTCATATCCAATAACAACATTCTATCCTCCTCACTTCTATCTATTGAGTGTATAACCTCATGAACCATGACAATTCCATCCAAGATTTGTTTACCTTTAATGAAACCCCCTGGGTTAACATCAATAATGAGGGGTAAAATTATTTTATTCCTATTAGATAATATTTTTAATAGGATATTATATAAGGTATTGTAGAGACTTATTGGTATAAACTATGTAAAGTCTCTAGCCCCTACAAATTTAGGTATTAATGCTAGAAAAGTGGATTTGATATCTGTAGGGATAAAAAAAGTTTCTTGCATCTCCTTAATAGATTCTACCACGTCCTTGCCCACAAAATACCAGAAATGTTGAAATAAAACTATTGGAAAACCATCCAAACCTGGTGCTTTATCACCTCCCAAATCAAAAATTGCCTTCCTAATCTCCTCTTCATTAAAAGGGCTAGAAATATAATAATTCAAATTATCCTATATGATATGGGGGATATGATTAAGCATAGTATCCATTGCTTCTGGCTCTTCCTCCTAAGTTCCTAAGATATCCTTAAAGTAATTCACTTCCTTATTCTGGATATCATCAAGCTTATTGACTATTGATCCATCTTATTTAACAACTTCCTTGATCTTGTTGTAGCTTCTATGATGGAGAGTAGAAACATGGAAAAAAATTGTATTACAATCCCCTTCCTTTAGCCATATGATCCTAGAATTTTATTTCCAATGAACTTCCTCACTAGCTAGGATATTCTGGTATTTTGCAATAAGTTCCTTCTCTTGCTATATAATTTCCTCCATGATATTCCCTTGATTCAACCTAATCTCTAGTTCTATTAACTGCTCTTTCACTTTATATTTCCTCTTAAAAATATTTCCAAACACCACTCTATTCCACACCTTAAGATTTTGCTTGATAAATCTTAATTTTATTTCTATCTGATTAAGTTTGGGTTCAAAAAATATTTTTACCACCATTCCTTAATTTTAAATCTAAAATATTTATGCTTCAACCACATTAATTCAAACCTAAAAGGGCTATTGTACTTCCTTCATATAAAATTTCCCAAATGATCATCTCAGGGTCTGACCCAATATTTAGGATTGTAGTGAGTGTGGAATAACCAAAAATGGTCAACCCTCGTGTGAAATTAACACCCTATCTAATTGAATCTGAATGAGTTGTCTCCTAATATTCTATTACTCTAAGTATAAGGTATTATTTTTAGCTATACATTCATTAATTCATTATCATTGAAAAAATCCTACATTCCTTCTGAAAGGGTAGAAGATTCTCCTCTCTTGTCAAAAGGGTTGTTGGCAATTTTGGGTTTGAGATCCTAGCTCCTTGTCTATGAGTTGTCATTGATGTCAAAAGGAAATGGCATTAATGTTAAGAGGATGTGTTGGCTTCAAAGGTGAAAGATTCCAAGAGAATCTTCTTAAGAGAATCCGGAGAGATTCCATTGGATAAGGTTTTTGGATAGGGTTTTTATTAAAACCAAGTTAAATGGTTTTTATTAAAACCAATGGAGGTTCTCTTTATTATTTAATTATTATTTAAAACCCTTCAAGGTTTTAATTAATTAATTATTTAATTAATTAAGGGAGAAATTATTTTTAATTTATTAAAAATATTTAAAGGTTTTTAAACCTTTTTTATTCTTAATTTATTAAAATTAATTAAGGGTTTTTAAACCCTTTAGAAAGCAATTTCGATTAAATTCGAAATTACGTTTCTCTGTCGTCGACGTGTTCTAAAGTCCACGATTGGACTATAAATATGGGAAGGATCCTAAGGTTTAACTCCTCTTGAGAATTTCGAATGCATTAATTTTTGGCTGCGATCGATGCTCGTTGACGCCGCGGAAGAAGAGAGCTCGCGTTTGAAAAACTTATGAAGTGCTTGTTCGTTGAAGTGGTAGGAAGTCCTGTCTTAGACTTCGTTAGCCCCTTGTGGGCTAGTGGCAGCATAGGCTGCATTTGGGCTTTGCGTAGGCGGAGGTCTGCGTTTCGATTCCCGTGGAGGGAGCTGTGCATGGATTAAGTCACGTTTTTGTTAAAACGTATTTTGTGCCGCGTTTTTCGGATTCATCAAAGGCAGCCATTCCATGATTTTTAGATTCGTCAAGGGCAGCCATTCCACGATTTTTGGATTCTTCAAGGGCAGCCATTCTAAGGTGTGATTAATTTCTTGATATAATTTTTGGCATTGTTTAGCATTGTTTAAAAGACATAGGAGAAATAAGGGGATATTTCTTTGGTTGTATTTTTGAGATTAGTCTTTTGCTATGCTAAAGTTTAAAATGGAGATATAAGGTGTAAGTTTTGGTTGTTGTGTTTTTGACTTCTTTGGTGGTTGTTTTCAAAAGAAGAGAAGCTAAAAGGTGTACTAAGGAAAGTTTTTATATATGCTCATTTATCTTGGTTCTAACCCTAACTTGGTTGGAAGTTTGAGGGTTGTGTGTGGTGACAGCTTTAAGGGTCAAGTTTCTTCTACTCCAATAAGGTATGGGCACATTCTTCTTATGAGTATGATTGGTGTATGTTTTCTGAAATAAGGTTGGAGTGAAAAGGTTTTCAACTAGGTTTTCTTTGATTGGGTGTAAATCCTATTTTCTGGTTTGTTGAAGACTACTTATGCATTGTTATCCTTAAGGAGAGTTTTTGATGAATGCATAATTTCTGGTTTGAGATAGTGGAAGCTTTGTGCACTAGGGTTTGTATTTGTGAGTCAAGCTACTTGCATTGAGTTGGTGGAACCCTTGGTTGGCTGTTTTGAGTTTGATGGTTGAGTTGCTTCCATAGAGGTTGTTTGATCAAGTTATTGCTTTACTTGATTCATGATATTGGGCTTACTCCATTGAGTTGATTTGAGCAAGTTATTCTTTGCATTTGGTGATATTGTGTTGGTGGTCGTTTTGTTCAAATATCTTTGGAGGGAAAAGGATTTCTACTTGTTTCCTTTTCTTGTGATGATTGGTTGAATGCTTCAAGGTTAATGTTGAGTTGAATGATGTTGGTTAAACCTTGTCTATAAGCATTGTTGTTAAAGCCCTAATTGGTTGAGAAAAGATATTGGTTGTGGAAAGAACATGAGTAGCATTGTTATATGAGATATTGCATGTTTGGCAATTGTTGGGTTGTGTTTCATGTTCTTGAGAAAAGCATACTACATCTATCTTATTCTTTTGAGATTGAGATTGAGTTGAGATTGATATTGGGAGTCAAGTATAGATCATATTGAGTCTCTAACAATTCTCTTTATGTTTCTATGAGATTTGAGATTGAGTTGAAGATTGATATTGAGAGTTAAATATAGAACATATTGAGTCTCTAACAATTCTCTTTATGTTTCTATGAGATTTGAGATTGAGATTGGGAGTTAAGTATAGAACATATTGAGTCTCTAACAATTCTCTTTATGCTTCTATGAGGTTGATGAATCACATTGGGTCTCTAACAATTCTCTTTGTGGGTTCATGCTAAGCAAGTTTTTTCTTGGTGAACTTGTGAGCTATTTTGGACAGGTTCCGTTGGGGACTTGTGAGCAGGGTTTTGAACAGGTTCCGTTGGGGACTTGTGAGCAGGTTTTGGACAGGTTTCGGTGGGGACTTGTGAGCAGATTTGGATAGGTCCTAGCAGAGGACTTGTGAGCTGAGATTGATAGTTCTATCAGAGAACTTGAGGACAGAGGTACATTGGTTCTATCAGAGAACCTGAGGATAGATTTGGCAAGTCTTTGAGAAGGCTTGTGGATAGAGGATTGATTTGTTCAAGAGTTGGACAGATCTGACAGACAGAGGAAGACTTGTACTAGACCGACTGACTATGTTTGGTACAGGTTGTTGAGCTGTTGTGGACGTGATCATAGAAGGTAGAGGTCTCTTAGGCTAAGCATTGAGGATAGGAGGTCTTCGGTGGAAAGGAGTTCCACATGCTGGCAAGAGGTAGAGACAAGTTGATCTTCCGAGGGATCATATCCAGAGCGAGAGGGAAGGTATCTCCTTTGAGCAGAGGCTCATAAATTTAGATTGGGGGAAGGTTTCTCCTTTGGGCAGAGGCTCATAAATTCAGATTGGGGGAAGGTATCTCCTTTGAGAAGAGGCTCATAAATTCAGATTGGGGGAAGGTATCTCCTTTGAGCCGAGGCTCATAAACATTGTAATTGGGAAGGTTTCCCAAAGAACTTTGAGATAAATTTTAGAGAAAAGTTTTGTGGACGTAGCCCAGCCATTCTAGGTGAACCACGTTAAAATTGGTGTCACTTTGTGGATGATTTTGTGCATTGCTTTGATATTGCTTTGGGTATATTGCTTTACTATTTTGAAGTATAAAGGAAAAAGTAAAAAGAGGTCTTATACTGTTCACCCCCCTCTCAAGATAAGCTTGTGTTCTTCAATTGGTATCAGAGCGGGTGCCTTCGAAAAGTTTAACAACTTGAAGGAAAAGCTAGTAAAGAACACAATGGATCATTCAAGTGGCAATGCAACACCTATTCTTGATGGGTCAGATTTTGGTCTTTGGAGTGCAAGGATGAAGGTTCATCTAATGGCACTTGGGAATGAGGTATGGGAAGTGATTGAAGATGAGTACACTATTCCTCAACATGGTCCTAATACTAAAGAAGAAAGGCTCCTACATCACAACAATTCAAAAGCAATGAATGCAATCCTGAAAGGCTTACGAAAGCAGATCTCACCAAAGTGATTCACCTCAAGACAACTAGTGAAATGTGGAATCAGTTGATGAAGGTGGTTCATACAGGTGATACAAATGTCAGAAAGGCCAAGTTGAGACACTTCAAAGGTATGTTTGAACAACTCAAGATGAATGATGATGAAAATATTAGTGACTACATGCTTCGTATGGATGAGGTTGTTAACTCCATGAAAGACTTAGGTCTTGAGCTTGCTGAAAATGATGTTTGTGATAAGATTTTAAGATCTCTTCCTAATAGATTTAGTGAAAATATTTCTGCTATTGAGGAAGCTAAAGATTTGGATAAATTGAAAAAGGATGAGCTCCATAGTATACTTGCAGCATTTGAGTTAAGAACTCAAGTGAAGGTTGATGTCAAGAAAGAGGCAGCTTTCAAGGCTACAAAAGAATCCAAGGGTAAACAACTTCAAGATAGTGATGAGTCTTCTAGTGATGAAGAGGCATATTACAAAGCAAGAAAGGCAAGTTCTCTAGAAAGCACAAAAGTATGAAAAATGTAAGATGTTTCAATTGTGGAAAGTTTGGTCATTATGCTACTGACTGTATTGTTCCCAAGAATGAAAGTGATGAAGATAAACAAGATTCTAAGAGCAAGGATTCTAAAAAGGACAAGCATCACAAAAAGATCAAAGATGAGCATAGCAATCAAGGAAAGAGGTATTCTCACAAGCACAAGAAGAGTTTCTACCTAGACAAAGCAAGTAAGTGTTCTAGTAGTGATAGTGAAAGTTCTTCAAGTGATAATGAAAATGAGATGTTGTTCATATCGGAAAAAGAGGAAGAACCGAAACATAGATTCATTATCATGAAATGTCTTAGATGTGGAAATTTTGGTCACCTTGAGGATGATTGCACAAATAATGATTTGGTTTCTAGTATGTATGAGGATGCTTCAGAAAACTATAAGGAAGATGCATGTATGGTTTTTGAAAAGGGTAGCACCTCTAGTGATAAGAAATCTGAAAATGGCTTTGATGATTCAAAAGGAAATCAAATAAAGGATCTTGAGAGTGAACTTATTAGTGCTCTTAGTGCTTTGAAAAAGGAAAGAAAGAAGAATGCTAGACTCAAGGATAAGTTAGATGAATGTTGTATGGAGAGAGATGATCTTATTGAAAATCTTGATTTCTCTATAGCTAAGACACAAGAACTCAAGGATGAGTTAGAGTCTAAGGTTCTTGAGTATAGTGAGTTAGAACAGAAAATGGCTTCTTTGAAAGAGGAAACTAAAGAGTACAAGGATAAGCTTTACAGGTTTCAAGATAGCTCCAAAAAGGTTAAGTCACTCATCAAAGGTCAAAGAAAGACAACAGATAAAATAGGCCTTGGTTTTGTTAAGTCACACAAGGAACAAGTTGAAGAGTCTAGTAAGAGACTCCAAAAGGAAGAGAGTTCTGATGAGGAAAGTATTTCAGATCATGAGTCCTTGAATGATAGATGCACATAAATAGAAAACAGAATTCAGAATGAGAAGAAGAAGAAGTTTTCAGGACCCAAGAGGTCAAATAAAGGAAAGTTTCAAGGCAGATGTTTTGCTTGTCATAGGTTTGGTCACATGGCTTCACATTGCATGGCTCAAGTGAAGAAGGTAAATGACAGTTTCAGAAGTGCTAGTTACTTTCAAGGGTATTGCTACTCTTGTCAATAGTTTGGGCACAAGGCACTTTATTGCAAGGCAAATAACAGAACAGTTTGGTCGAATAGGTTTGGTCGTAACAGGGTTGGCCAAAAAGGTTTGGTCAGAATAGGTGGATTCAAAGATCAGGTTTACCGTAGAGAAATAACATTGTTACTTGTTATAAGTGCAACAATAAAGGTCACATAGCTAGACAATGTAGAGCTGAAATTCTAGAATATAGGAACAGGAACAGTGGCATGATCAGGTCCAAGGATCAAGGCATGGACAAGAACAGGGATGAGAACAAGAACAAGAACAATGACAAGAATAGGAATATGGACAAAGAGTTCAAGAGAAGGCCCGACAAGGAAGTTATAGACGCTGATGATGATCAATGCCTAATGGGAGTTTTACTCCCACCCTGAATTAATCACCTCATCAGGAGGTGGGGGAGGGACTAAGCTAAGAGGCTCATTCTTAGTCCCGAGCCCCAAAGGTGACCCTTTGCCATTGATGACAAAGGGGGAGAGATTTGAGTAAGGGGAGAGCCTCAAGACAGGGGGAGCTGTTTATGTTGAGTTTTTTGTTGTTGAGAAGCATGGTTTGCCATCAATGACAAAGGGGGAGATTGTTGGCAATTTTGGGTTTGAGATCCTAGCTCCTTGTCTATGAGTTGTCATTGATGTCAAAAGGAAATGGCATTAATGTTAAGAGGATGTGTTGGCTTCAAAGGTGAAATATTCCAAGAGAATCTTCTTAAGAGAATCCGGAGAGATTCCATTGGATAAGGTTTTTGGATAGGGTTTTTATTAAAACCAAGTTAAATGGTTTTTATTAAAACCAATGGAGGTTCTCTTTATTATTTAATTATTATTTAAAACCCTTCAAGGTTTTAATTAATTAATTATTTAATTAATTAAGGGAGAAATTATTTTTAATTTATTAAAAATATTTAAAGGTTTTTAAACCTTTTTTATTCTTAATTTATTAAAATTAATTAAGGGTTTTTAAACCCTTTAGAAAGCAATTTCGATTAAATTCGAAATTACGTTTCTCGCCACCGACGTGTTCTAAAGTCCACGATTGGACTATAAATATGGGAAGGATCCTAAGGTTTAACTCCTCTTGAGAATTTTGAATGCATTAATTTTTGGCTGCGATCGATGCTCTGTTGACGCCGCGGAAGAAGAGAGCTCGCGTTTGAAAAACTTACGAAGTGCTTGTTCGTTGAAGTGGTAGGAAGTCTGTCTTAGACTTCGTTAGCCCCTTGTGGGCTAGTGGCAGCATAGGCTGCGTTTGGGCTTTGCGTAGGTGGAGGTCTACGTTTCGATTCCCGCGGAGGGAGCTGTGCATGGATTAAGTCACGTTTTTGTTAAAACGTATTTTGTGCCGCGTTTTTCGGATTCGTCAAAGGCAGCCATTCCGTGATTTTTGGATTCGTCAAGGGCAGCCATTCCACGATTTTTGGATTCTTCAAGGGCAGCCATTCTAAGGTGTGATTAATTTCTTGATATAATTTTTGGCATTGTTTAGCATTGTTTAAAAGACATAGGAGAAATAAGGGGATATTTCTTTGGTTGTATTTTTGAGATTAGTCTTTTGCTATGCTAAAGTTTAAAATGGAGATATAAGGTGTAAGTTTTGGTTGTTGTGTTTTTGGCTTCTTTGGTGGTTGTTTTCAAAAGAAGAGAAGCTAAAAGGTGTACTAAGGAAAGTTTTTATATATGCTCATTTATCTTGGTTCTAACCCTAACTTGGTTGGAAGTTTGAGGGTTGTGTGTGGTGACAGATTTAAGGGTCAAGTTTCTTCTACTCCAATAAGGTATGGGCACATTCTTCTTATGAGTATGATTGGTGTATGTTTTCTGAAATAAGGTTGGAGTGAAAAGGTTTTCAACTAGGTTTTCTTTGATTGGGTGTAAATCCTATTTTCTGGTTTGTTGAAGACTACTTATGCATTGTTATCCTTAAGGAGAGTTTTTGATGAATGCATAATTTTTGGTTTGAGATAGTGGAAGCTTTGTGCACTAGGGTTTGTATTTGTGAGTCAAGCTACTTGCATTGAGTTGGTGGAACCCTTGGTTGGCTGTTTTGAGTTTGATGGTTGAGTTGCTTCCATAGAGGTTGTTTGATCAAGTTATTGCTTTACTTGATTCATGATATTGGGCTTACTCCATTGAGTTGATTTGAGCAAGTTATTCTTTGCATTTGGTGATATTGTGTTGGTGGTCGTTTTGTTCAAATATCTTTGGAGGGAAAAGGATTTCTACTTGTTTCCTTTTCTTGTGATGATTGGTTGAATGCTTCAAGGTTAATGTTGAGTTGAATGATGTTGGTTAAACCTTGTCTATAAGCATTGTTGTTAAAGCCCTAATTGGTTGAGAAAAGATATTGGTTGTGGAAAGAACATGAGTAGCATTGTTATATGAGATATTGCATGTTTGGCAATTGTTGGGTTGTGTTTCATGTTCTTGAGAAAAGCATACTACATCTATCTTATTCTTTTGAGATTGAGATTGAGTTGAGATTGATATTGGGAGTCAAGTATAGATCATATTGAGTCTCTAACAATTCTCTTTATGTTTCTATGAGATTTGAGATTGAGTTGAAGATTGATATTGAGAGTTAAATATAGAACATATTGAGTCTCTAACAATTCTCTTTATGTTTCTATGAGATTTGAGATTGAGATTGGGAGTTAAGTATAGAACATATTGAGTCTCTAACAATTCTCTTTATGCTTCTATGAGGTTGATGAATCACATTGGGTCTCTAACAATTCTCTTTGTGGGTTCATGCTAAGCAAGTTTTTTCTTGGTGAACTTGTGAGCTGTTTTGGACAGGTTCCGTTGGGGACTTGTGAGCAGGTTTTGAACAGGTTCCGTTGGGGACTTGTGAGCAGGTTTTGGACAGGTTTCGATGGGGACTTGTGAGCAGATTTGGACAGGTCCTAGCAGAGGACTTGTGAGCTGAGATTGATAGTTCTATCAGAGAACTTGAGGACAGAGGTACATTGGTTCTATCAGAGAACCTGAGGACAGATTTGGCAAGTCTTTGAGAAGGCTTGTGGATAGAGGATTGATTTGTTCAAGAGTTGGACAGATCTGACATACAGAGGAAGACTTGTACTAGACCGACTGACTGTGTTTGGTACAAGTTGTTGAGCTGTTGTGGACGTGATCATAGAAGGCAGAGGTCTCTTAGGCTAAGCATTGAGGGCAGGAGGTCTTCGATGGAAAGGAGTTCCACATGCTGGCAAGAGGTAGAGACAGTTGATCTTCTGAGGGATCATATCCAGAGCAGAGGGGAAGGTATCTCCTTTGAGCAGAGGCTCATAAATTTAGATTGGGGGAAGGTTTCTCCTTTGGGTAGAGGCTCATAAATTCAGATTGGGGGAAGGTATCTCCTTTGAGCAGAGGCTCATAAATTTAGATTGGGGGAAGGTATCTCCTTTGAGCCGAGGCTCATAAACATTGTAATTGGGAAGGTTTCCCAAAGAACTTTGAGATAACTTTTAGAGAAAAGTTTTGTGGACGTAGCCCAGCATTTAAAATTGGTGTCACTTTGTGGATGATTTTGTGCATTGCTTTGATATTGCTTTGGGTATATTGCTTTACTATTTTGAAGTATAAAGGAAAAAGTAAAAAGAGGTCTTATACTGTTCACCCCCCCCCTCTCAGTATAAGCTTGTGTTCTTCAAGGGTTTAGAGGAGTATTAAAATATTCTGCTAGAATCCAGGGTAGTCCCTTGAATGCTTCTCTCATCTAGCTTAGGTTAGGTCATAAATGCCTGCTTTCAGCTATTGTATTAGGGGCATACACATTGGTTAGAATTTAGTTTTGCTTGTTTATATTGTGGTAAAAAATTATAACCAACCATCTTGTACTTAAAACTAACCTACACTCATTATTTTTCCTATCCCATAAGCACATGAGCCCTCCTAAATATCCTATCACTTGAATACATTCCCAACCTATCTCTTTCCAATTTAAATTTTGAATCTTGTAAATTTTAATATGGTATAGTTTTGTTTCTTGTAGCAAAATAATATATAGATTATTTTCTCTTCTAAGGGTATACACCAAACAATGTTTTGAAGGGGAATTAAGGCCCCCAATGTTCCAAGATACAAAATTTATCTCTTCAATTTGGTGGGATTATTTTTATCCCTATAAAATTTAAAGTTGCCTAAGTGCCATCGGCCACCTCCCTGGCAGTTTTCTTAATAGTAACAACTAATAGTCTACCTAGTCATGGCTCACCCCCAATATCATTTATCCCTTTAGAATGACTTTGGGTCACTTTATTATGAGTTGAAACTTCTTGGTGTTTTCCTCTTGCATTTTATCTCACAACCTTATCCAAATTTCCATCAGATAGTTTGGGTTATATTTGGATTTTATTGTCTTAGGATTGTCTTTTACTCTCTCTTTCCTTCCCCCTATCGAGGTTTTAATTAGTTTGATATAAAAATAGTTTGGTAGCTCTTCAATAAAATTCAAATGTGAGAATGTATTTGACAAGGGAATATTGTTGTTCAACTAATTAGGGTTTAGTGATAATTAATATACCTCTTTATTGAGATCCTCTATCGCTTCTTCCTCTATTTTATCCTAATATCTTGATCCTGTCACCTACTTTTTTTCCTTCCTTCTAAAGCTACTTTTTGAAAATCCTCTGCTAAAATCGTAGCTTATTAACCTAGATCAACTTGATTTCAAACCCATTTATGCTTACCATGAGAATTATTTTGTGTGCATTGCACACAACACTTGGATGTCCTTCATTTTTACAAATCCCACACTTAACCATCAAATTTTCATATTCTATAATTTGGTTCTGGGATCCATACTTAGAAATTAGTTTTATAGATTTAGGGAGTTCTTGATTCACGTTTGTGTTTAAATAAATTATTTTAAAGAGCATTCTTGATCGAGCTAAGTTCATCTAATCCATATCCTATATTTCTCGCCATGCACACTAAAATTTCTTCATGAAAAAATAAATCAGAATCCTAGGGAGACAAATCTAGACTGTTGCTACATCAATGCATTGCAAGAAAGGGTCAAAATTAGGTCTCCATTTCTACATAAAAAGCCCACTTCTCCCATAGAACCATGGGCCTCATTTTAGGATTCTTTCGTAGTCCATTGGAAAGTTTAATTTAACCCAAAAAAACCCTCATGGTAAGGGTACAATATCCATATGACCCAGTGGTTTCCACTTCTCCACTGCCCATTTTCTAATCTCTTCCAACACTGGTTGCATTCCAATGAATTTTCTAACTAGAGATATATTTTCTTGTTCAAATGCTAGCTCTGCTAAGGCATCTAGGATTTGTAGTTTTTTGTTCAATGGTTGTAGGTTGAAGCACCTCTCTAAGATATTTTGCTTGCATTTCAAAATATTTACCCAGGATTGAGCACTTGGGTCAAAACATTTTACCCTACCCTTGTTGTAATCTCAATTATTGAATCGAAGATCTTCCTCCTACTATTTATCCTACCGACTTGCCATGCTTTTTGAACCTAGTGCCCCTCCCTACCTCGAGCTCTCCATTTGATCAAATTCCAAAATCTTTCAAATTTTGACTTATTTGACATTGTTTTCCACTTTTTCCTTTGATATGCCTAGGATGATGGGATATTATAATAATATAAAAAATTCATTTTAATCCCTCTATGATTTCAATAAAAAGTATGAACGAAATACATACATTAATGAGGATATGCTACTTGACTTCATAACAATATCTAGTTATGAATAAAAGCAATTTATTCACTCAAATATTATACAAAAGTATCAAAATATATATATGGACACACAAATAATGGGTTTCCTTAAGCACCTAATAATCACTATATTATCCATGGATAAATTTTACAACATTCTAATATAATACATTAGGTGGATGGAGGTGTTTATACCAATACCTACATCCCAATAATAATAATTACATAATATCATTAATCTAATCCAACTTAACATAAAGGCTTAAAGCTAATTAAAAATTAGATTAACGTAACCATGAAAATGTTAACCATGGACCCTTTGTTTTATACATAAATAATTAATAATTACATTACATAATAATTTCGTATAAGTTCACACATAATTACATCATACAATGTTGGACTTGGCTAATAAAATCATATTATAATTTTCAACACCCCCTCATAATCTAAACTGAGGGTGCAAGAAGAAAATAAATTAGTTGCAATAACATATTTCCCCTGTAATGGTTGTTTCAGTAGGCTTCTATATTTAAGAAATACTTAGATGAATCCCCTTCATCATCTGGAAGACTTCTATGAAGATATCCCTATAGTTGCATAAAAATCTCCTCAAGTGAGATTGTAGTCACCCTAATTAATATCAAGTACTCCCATACATATACAAATAATACCTCCTCTATAAATCCATATGAGGAATATGAGCCAAGAATACTCCCTCTTCGAAGTTGTTCCAATTTTTCTATAGTCATATAAGGCAAGACTTGGAAATATAGCCTTCCCTTTTATAACAACCTTCTCCTTATTTGGAGACTTCAACTTGCTCTTGGACCACCTGATTGTCATCACAAAAAGAGGTTTTGCATGAACTTATTTATAATAAGAGTCATCATAACTTCCCAAGAATACCTTGATAAAAAATATAAGAAAGAAGAGATCACGAAGGGTTAGATATTTATGCATAGAATGAACTAATAGCCTAAGAATTTGATAGGAAGAGGAGAGGTTGACAAAAGTGTATTCTAAATTATTTTGCTATGTGCCTCCTCAAGATCAAAAAAATAATTCTAATGCTATAAATCCAGTTGTCTTTCCAATGAATATGGACCACAAATAGCCTCAATATATAAAATTTATGACCTTTATAAGTTTTCCATTAAAAATAGCCTTAGAGTGAGGTTTTTGAAAATCATTATTTTGTGAAAAATCCTTTTGAATTTTCTACAAGGAATAAAAATAAGAAATAAAATACTTATTTTTCTTCTTCATCAAAAGGTAGAGCAGCTTTATGTCTCACTTTTCTAACCCAATTACCACCATCACTACTCAGGTCTAAATGTGCACCCTCTCTATGAAGAAGGGAATCATAATATATAACAATAAAGGGTGCTAATCATTCAAATATACATAGTGCACAAGATTTGAATGGAGGAAAATGAATACACTTTCTTTTCCTTATTATAATAAATGCACCAAATCTCACAAGTATGATGAAAACATGATAATTCTCCCGCATTTGTGATGGAACCAAGTCTTCTTTATGAGGAAATAATTTTTGAATCCCCACAAAGAAGTTAAGACACCCTTCTAAAGTAAAATATGATAATACTTATTTTGCTACAAGTGGTTTGAATCTATACGATATAGGTCAAAATCATTACAACAATAATAAAACATAATTTAGAGTAGGTGTATATTCTCCAAAAAAATGAATAATTGGAGAAAAAATGGATCTTCCTTTTTTTCTTTTGTTGAAGATGATTATGCATATTTGAAAAGTAATTCATCCTAGAAGTTGAACGAAATATTGAAGGTTCCAAACAAACTTTCTATGTGACAATGTGACGATACTTCATACCCACTCTAAAACTATGTTGGATTTAACAAATAAATTCAATCCATTCACTCAAATCTTATGTAGAAAGCATAAAAGGACAAGAATGGAAAGAAAATAGACACAAAGTATGGAGTGCCCTTGAGCACCAAAAACCATTGTATTATCCATGGCTAAATATTACAACACTTTGATATAATTGATTGGGTAGGGGGTATTTAAACCAATATCTAAACCTCCACTAATAATAATTACATAATACCATTAACCTAAGTTAACATAAAATAAAGGCTTATGAATAATTACAAGTTACAGTTTAACCATGATCCCTTTGGCTTACACATAAATAATTAATAATTACATTACATGACGATTTCTCATAAGCTTACACATGATCACATTATACAATGTTGGCCTTATCCAATAAAGTGAGATTATAATTTTTAACACATACAATATCTTTAGCTAAGGGAGATGATGGGCCCCTATTATTATTTTTAATTTGGGTAGTGTGATAAATCCCTATGACTGATGTATAGGGCTAAGTAATATCCTCCTAGCCATGACCCCTCGTAAGGCCAAGAGATACACTTATCAATAGGGTATTAACACACAACCATACACACACACACACAAACACACACACACAAACACGCACCACAGTTTGAACCTTAGACCTCCCAAATAAGATCCAAAACTTGAACCATTGCATTAGCCCCCAAGACTATGGGCCCCTATTTTACCCATTTTGTAGTCATTTCTTAGCTAATAATGGTTGATGATGTTATGTTGTACAATATTTTAACTAGTAGAACGGATGGTTATTTAATATCTTATGCTTTAGTTGTACTATGTGTATATTTATCATATATTTTTGTATGATTAGATAGATTGTAGATGCTATTTATAGTTATTTGAATGCTAGATTTTTTAAGATTTATTTGATCGACTTAGACAAGGTAAGGTAGTCCTACCCTATTTTCATATTTTAAGGTCAATAAGACCCATTGTAACATAATGGTATTTGTTTCATTTATGAGCAACCACTCTAGAAGGCTATTATAATAACCTTCTAGCTACTATAGTAAAATTATATTCAAATAGACTATAGCAGTTGTATGAAATATTCACAAGAGAAAAACTTAGGCTATAATGGCCCAATGTTGCAGTAGGTTACAAACCATCAATTCTTGCATTCACTTATATATCCACCATAATAACATTTAACAACACCACATATTCACTTCCAAGTCACCATGTTATCAATCATTTAGTAGCAATTATAGAAGGTACTTAGTTGTAACTATAATAGTCATGTATCTACAATAACTACTTGGTTATAGTACCTACTCAAATATAGATATAATATATACCTATTTAATTGTAATTAATATGGTCACCCATTGAACCACCACCTATTTATACTTACATCTATTGCCTAGTTGTCATTATACTATAACCATAGTTATTTTTTATTCTATTTTCAACTATAGTGGTTGGTTATAGCATTCTTTCCACCATTCATTTGTAACAAAAATATAATTATAGTTTCTTTAGCCAACTACAATGGTGATATTGAAGGTAAATCTAGAAAAATTATTTAGCATATTCATATTTAGGATTTATCTTTTACCTATAACAATTGATTTTCTAGACTTGTTATGATAGATTTACTTTACCTCGTTATTAGAGTCTCTAGAAATAAAAGGGATAGAGTTACTAGTCTTAACCCTCAGTTAGTTAGAGTTTGTTATGGAGTTATAAATGTGAAGCAAAGGCAATAATTAATATTTCCATGGATTATCCTTTGTATTTTTTCAACCCTATAAGTGCTCCTCATACATTTAGAGAGGTTGGACATCTATGCATGAGGGATGCAAGAATAAAAATTAATCTAATTATATGTAAGAACTTGAAGAATTATGCAATCATTTTAATTCAAAATTGTTGCATCATTTTCAATTACATTTTTTTGTCAAATAATTAAGTCAAAGGGATTAACCTCAAATACTAAGAAGAACAAGGGCCCAATCTTTAAGGCACTATAGTTGAGTTCATTTCTCCTCAATAGAGTAGATGTATGTGCTATAGTTAGACCCTTAGAATATATACAATTTATTATTGATGTGATTTTTTACATTTCTATTGGTGTGATTATCTTCATTTATTTTTTGTGTTAATTCCCTTTCTATTTTGGTAAATTATATCTATTTTCTATTTAGTTTATAATTTTCTTTCTTGTGTCAATGTACAATGTTTCATGTTAAGGGTTTATTTTATAACTTGAGCAACCATCCTTAATAGGATGAAATCGAGATGGACAAATTTATTTCCTTATGCCTAAATAAAACTATAGGGTTAACATTTTTTTGGGAGGTGTCTACTCTAATACTATATGATTGCAAAACTTTCAATGGGATTTTTGTCTACGGTTTCTTGCTTTCCTACATAGATTACAAATTTATAGTAGGATTTAGAAATTTAAGTTTAGTACAATTTGCTATCTACATATATAGTGGTCAACACCTTTGAAGCCTAGAACCTAGAATTTCACAAACATATATATGATTTTCATATATAATCGTATAATTGCATTGTCCTAAATGATCATTTTCAAGATAAAATTATGCAAGAACCTAATGGAACCTTGTGCTACCATAACCAACTTTAGTAGTACAAACTATGGCCTATGACTTGATTTAATGGATATTATTACAATTAAGAGTAGAGTTTTATGGATATATATATAGCCCCTCAACAAGCTCTAATTTTTAAAATTAAATATAAAGTAAAATTAATAGATGGAAATGAAAAAATATCATGGTTTGAAATAATTATATGGTGAATTGCATTTAATGCCCTTTATTGAGTATAGACACCCTAGTAAGAATTTGGGCTCAAATATATTGTTAAAATGTGAATTTTAAGATGTGAAAATTTATTTTCAAAATAGTAAATAATCAATTTCTAAATTTGTTATTATCACCATGTTGACCTTTGTCTTAGAAAATTTTGAATTTAAAAATGAAATTGGCCAAGGAAAGATTCTATCTCTTAATGAGGACTATATTGAGTTGATATAACACAAGTAACAATTCTAAGAAGATGAAATGTATATTTGATAAAATTAATGAATAAGAATTAATAGGAAGGTTTTTTTTTTTAAAATGAGCAATAGTGCGAGGGTTTCATCTATGTTGAGTGTGAGCAGCTCTAGAGGTGGTTTTTTGGGGCCTTCAAGCCCTAGTGGCAAACATTTTTATGGTTTTTGCTCAATATTTTAGCAGGATATGTTGTAGGGGACCAAGATGAGTTAGAAATATGTCTTTTAATAGATATTTATGCTGCAAACTTGATTGAAAATGGATTCCAATTTGTTGCACAAAACAAAGGTGAAAATCATATATTTTCTCAGCATCCAAGGCATGGATTAAAGATATCTGAAAATAAGTTTCAAGTAGCTAATAAAAAATGGTTCAGATCTCAAGTGAATCTGATGTTAAGAAGCACCCCCAAAAAAATTCACTGTGGAAACCCATTTCAAGGGCAAGGATTTCAAAGACTCTACCCCAAAAATTAAAATTAGGGATGCCCTCCATGGTGGACAACCTTAGCCTAATGCTAACATTAATATTAGGGTTTCTTGTAAATTTCTAAGAATTCCTTAGTTTGATTCTAGGAAAACTAATTTAGGATGTCTTAGGGTAGCTGATGGAACTCTGATTGTTAAGCTGGATATGGGCGTCATTCAAACTAGCATAGATGATTAGAAAAAATAGGACTAATTTGTCCTTCATTGGGTTTTTGTTGGAGCCTATCTACTTTCAAAGTTTGGGCTGCAAAAAATTGGAAAACAAAAGGTAAATTACAAATCTCTATTTATCCAAAAGGTTATTTTATTGTTTTATTTTCTAATAATGAAGATAGAGAGAAAACATTTTAAGGAGGTCCCTGGTTCTTTGGAAGGGTAGGGCTTTTAATGAAGTCATGGCATACTAAATTTAAAGCTAAAAAAGAGATGCTTCCTACAGGTCCTATGTGGGTTAGACCCTTTGACCTCCCAGTTAAATTTTAGAATTTGACTATTTTTTCTTCAATTGGAAAATCTTTGGGAAATTTTATGATGATTGTTGATTGTACTAAAAAAATGAACATATTATATATGCTCAGATTTGTGTTCTAATGGATTTTGACAAACCCTTACCTAAAAATATCTCATTACAATTTAGGTAGGACACTTGGGAGCAAGTGGTGGACTATGAGAAAATTCATTTTTACTATAGAATTCACCATGAATATGGTCATTTGGCTAGTGTCTGCCCAAATAAAATTCCAGATTAAAAGAAAGAGAATACAAACTTAGCAGGTTTCCAAATGCCTAAGAAGACCACTCAAAAAAATTGATTATGAAGGATCAATCAAAGTTATCAGTTAATATGTTTGAAATTCTCTCTAAAAATTCCTAGGTGAGGAAGAGGGAATAATGGAGACAAAAATCTTAGAAACACAATTTAAAGATGAAGGGAAGGACTCAAAGATAAACTAGAAAATTAAAGGTTTCAATAGGAAAAAAGGAGGAAATATACACATGAAAAATAATCTTTTAAATGTTGAGACTTCAAATATTATAGGTTCCAAGATAGACTCTATTGAACCTTCCAATAACACTTTGTCTTTGTACATGCATTATTCGAGGTTAGAAGCCATCCTAGATTCAATTGGGGTAAGTCAAAAAATAGGAAAAAAATTAAATATGGATTCCAACCAAAAAGTATGTTGCAAGACCAATCAACATCATATGGTAAAATAAGGTGAAAAGCTTGTAGAGGAAGGTAATATTAATGCCCTTACCAATTTTTTTAGCCCTCTGTATTAATGAAGATCATCACTTGGAATATTAGAGGACTCAAAGGGAGTCTTTCAAAACAAAACAAAATTAGAAGAGTGATTCATAAAAACCATCTACATCTTATTTTCCTTCAATCAACAAAGATGTCAATAGAGGAAATGGGCTCAATTGCTAGTAAAATTTGGCCAATTGGAAAATTTGCTTCCCTCAGTTCCTAGGGGACTTTTGGTGGCATTGCTTGCCTTTGGGACCCAAAAGAGTTAGTTATTAACCATATGGTTGGTAGTTGGGATATTTTAGCTATAGCTATTCAAAGTAGACATTCTAATCAAATTATGCCTTACATAACTATTTATGCCTTGGCTAATTTGGAGGAAATGATAAGACAATGGAAGGATCTAAGTTATATTATCTCTCATATTCTTGAAGATTGGATCTTTATCAAAGGACATTTCAATACCATCATCTCTCTGCATGAGAAAATAGGGGGAAATAGAAATTTGGATAAAAGCACTAACCTCTCATGAGTGAATATATTTCAAACCTTCATCTTGTTGACATCTAACCAAATAATGGCCTTATGACTTGGTTTAATAGAATGTAAGGCTTAGCTTGCATCATGGAGAGATTAGATAGGTTCTTATTCTTTGACAATTTCTTAATCCATAGTCACATTCCTAAGGTGAAGACTCTTATCAATGTTGTTTTGGATCACTAGTCGGTCATGGTGGAAATTTGGAAAACCAACATGAGTTTCTCACCTTTTTTATTTTAGTTAATGTGTCTTAAAGATAGTTCCTTCAGGCCCATTTTGTAGAAATGATGGAAGGAAGGTAAACCAAGGTATGAGACTAATATGTTTTGTTTTACAAAAAGGTTGCAACACATTAAATCCAAAATTAAGATTTGGTACTAGAAAGAGTTTGGAGATGTCTGACAAAAAAACATGAAGTTATTTCTCAGCTTGAAAATTTGAATAAAAAAATATGTTTAGATGGCCTCATAGAGAGTAGAAGTACAAATGAAATTAGACTCACAACTTAGTTAGAGGAATGGGAAAAAATATAACTATTATGGAATCAAAAATCTAGGATCCAATGGATCAAAGAAGGAGATCAAAACACATATTTTTTCCATAAATTTTTTCTATCTCGAAGATCTCACAAATTTCCCTAAAATCTAATTTTGGAGATATTATCTACACTTGGGATGACATGAATTGTGTTGTTATCAATTAATTTTTCAATCTATTTATTGTTGCACCTCTTGACTTGGCTTATCAACATAATATTATTCAAGCAATCCCTACTCTTATCACTTCTAAGGAGAACTATGTTTTGACTACTCCAGTTACTATCAATGAGCTTCAACAGGAGGTTTTTAAAATACAAAGGAAAAACCCCAGGTCGTGATGGTTTTCCCATTGAGTTCTATCAATATTTTTGAGATATCCTTCATGTTGATTTATTAGAGGTGGTTGAAGAAGCAAGGAAATACAAAGAAATTTTGAAGGTTATCAATAAAAGTTATATAGCTCTTGTTGCTAAAGCTCAAGAGGAAGATCATATCTCAAATTTTAGACCTATAGATTTATGTAATGTTCTTATCAAAATAATTACAAAGATCATGGTAAAAAGGTTGAAGCCTCTTTTGCATAAGATTATTTCCCTTGACAAAGGGGGTTATGTGGAATGGTATAAAATAGTGGATGAGATAGTTCTTGCTCAGGAAGCCATCCATTCCATGGAAATGCAAAAATCTCCACCTATGTTCATTCATTTAGACTTATTTAAAGCTTATGAAAGAGTGGATTGGAACTTGTCAAATTTTTAAGGTAATTTGGCTTCTCTCATGATTGTATGGATTGGATTATGGTATGTATCTCTTTGGTTCCATAATCTATTATTATAAATAGTATTCCTTCATAGTTATTCCCTACTTCCAGAGGTATTGGGCAAGGTGACCCCCTCTTCCCTTATTTATTCATCATTCTTTTTTAATGCTTGGGTAGGACTATAACCAAAAATAGAGAAAATAGAACCCTTGAGGGAGTTACCATTGCTCATGGAGCTAGGCCTATTTCTCATATTCAATTTGTTGATGACTCTACTATGTTAGGTAAATATACAATTAAGGAAGCCTCTAAAATTAAGCAAATCTTTATCTATTTTTATAATGCTACCAAGAAATTAATCAATAAAGATAAATCTAAAGTCATTTTCTTTCACTGCTCTTCTAGATAGAAATCCATAGTCTTGGATGAATTAAGATATAATAAGACCTTCATTTCAATCACTTATTTAGGCATTCATATTAATATTCAAAGACAAAAAATATTGGAATTGGTTGTTGGATAGAGTTAAGAAGAAAATTGGAAAGTGGACCAATAGGTGGATTTCATTTGGGGGTAGAATTACCTTGGTAAAATTAGTCCTTCAAGCTATACCTATTTATGTTTCTATTGTGTTGAATATCCCAAAGGTAATTCTTCAAGAATTAGATCAAATCAATCATTGGTTCCTCTAGAGTGGTACTAAGGAGAAAATAAAATGAACCTTGGTGAAATGGGATACTTTATACCTTCCCAAGAATGAAGGGGGGTTAGGATTTTGATCTGCTATTAATAAGAATAAGGCTTTAGTTGCTAAACTGTATTGGAGGATTTTGCATAACTCCAATGCACTTTGGGCCAAGAATATTTGTTCTAAGGATGTTGAGACCAAAATTCATTAAGACCTTGTTTGCTATCAATTGCCTACCAAAGGTTCTCCCATTTTAGAGGTTATTAAGATTGGTGAGGATTTGATTAACCAAAATTTATTTTGGATTATTTATAATAGTCAATAGCTAAATTTTTTGATAGATTCTTGGGATGGTCACCAGTATTTCATAACTCAATTTCCTGATTAGAGGCCTTGGATGGAAGAGCTTCATTGAGCTAATTAGATAAATGTTGCTAATTACTATTGTTACCATACTAGGTTGGTAGATATTGGATCCCTATTAAGGACTGGTCTATTAAAATACTAAAAAGGCAAAGAAAAGATATCCAAAGCATCCTTCATATGATATCTCTCTCTTAGTCCCATGATAAAAAAAAATTGGATGGAACAACACTACTAAGGATGAGTATTCAGTTGCTCAAGATTATTTGACCTTATGCCATACTAATCCCAACCAATCATATGATATTTCTACTCAATTGTGGGCTCAAAATCTCTAGCCTAAGGTGAGGTTCTTTACATGGCTTTTATTGCATTACAGGGTGCTTACTGGTGAACAACTTATGAAACATGGTTTTCATGGCTTGCTTAGATGTGAAATGTGTGGAGAAAATGTGGAAAGTCTCAGCCATATTTTTATTGAGTGTACCTTATCCTTTGAGCTATGGAGGAGAATGACCATCTTCCTTGGCTTACAACGGTCAATTTTTTTTTTATTTTGAACAAATTTGGAGGGATTGGCCTAATCAGGAGGGTGTTGATCATTTTATTAGGTAATTAGTTTGGATGGGTTCTACCATTCTACCTTAGAATATCTGGAAGGAAAGAAACAACTAGATTTTCAATCAAGAAAGTAAGGGAACTCACTATATCTAGCAAAAGACCATTGTCAACTTAGTTGAATCAGTCCAACAACTTTTTAAACACCCCCAAAACTCCCACCAAAGATGGGATCAAGTGATGCAAATATTTAATATTAACTCTTTTAAGGGAAACAAACTTAAAGGGAATGCAAGTAATCAAAATATGGATAGAACAAGGAATTGGTAGCCTCCTCTTAAGGATTTTGTAAAAGTCAATATCGTTGGAGCCTCTAGGAGGAACCTTGAAAAAGCTAGTGCAAGAGTAATTGTTAGACTTTCATATGGTTCCCTAGTTTTTACTTTTGCTAAGAATTTAGGTATCCTTTCAATAACCTTGTTGAGGGGTATGGTATCCTTAGAGGCCTTTGAGAGGATTTTAAAGTCAGATGAAAAAAGGTATTGGTTGAATCCAACTCTCAAGTCATGATTAATCTGTTGAAGACTCCTTCTAAGAATCATAAGGTTGATTGGATAATAAAAAGAATTGTTGTGAAGATTTAATTAATACAGATTGGCTTTTTGAAAGTTGAATACAATCATGTTATCAGAGAAAAAAATAGGAGTGTTGATGCTTTAGCTAATTGGACATTGGACAAAGGTGATCTTACTTACTATGGCCACCCTCCTAGATGGTGGGATTCACAAATAAGGGAAGATCTTCTTTCTATCCTTTCTCTGGATGGCTCTAGTACTAGAGGTACCTAGTTCTTTTTTTCTTTGTTTTTGCTTCTCTTTGGTTCGATAAGGGTATTTTAGTTCCCTTGCTCAGACTGATCATTCTTATGTTTCCTATATTGAATCTTTCCTAAATAGTTGTTTGGCCTAGAAATGCCAAAGTTATTTTTGTTTTTTCCTTCTTTTTAGTTTTTCGGTGTGTGTGTTGTTTTGTATTGTTTTTGTTCTATTTTTTTTTTGTGTTGTTTTTGGTGTTTTTTATGTTTTTGTATTTTTTTGTGTTTTGTGTTTTTTTTTTGTGTTTGTGTGTTGTTTTTTTGTTTTGTGGTTTTTTTTTTTTTTTGTGTTTATGTTTTGTTGTTGTTTGTTGTTTTTTGCATTTTTTATTATTTTATGTTTTTGTTATTTTTGTGTTTTTTTTTTTGTTGTTGTGTTTTTTTATGTTTGTTTGTGTTTTTATTATTTTAGGCATGCTCTTTTAGCTTGTCAAAGGGGGTATACCAGGTGCGAGCCTTGGGTATTTTTGGCATAATAGATACCCCTACCTCCTTAGGACTTACCCAAAAGTGACATCCCAATTGGGGTGTTTTCCTCAAAAAAAAAGAAATGTACATTTGATAGAAAAGTAAGCTAGATGCAGTCTAATTAAGCAAATATCACATATAATTTTTTGATATTTTGATAAAAGATAGAATCCACACAATTTATGAAAAAACATAAAGAATATTCTTATATATATATAAGAATGTAACAAAGAAAATTTAGCTTAATAATAATTTAAAAAATAATATTTTGTAAAACTTTGTTGTTTCTTATTATTTTAAACAAACCAAAATATTAATATTTTAAAACCTATAAAGTCTAATAATATTAAATATTTAAGCAATAAGTTTATCTATCTTAGCATGTTATATTTTATCATAGTATCATTAGGAAGCACAATTATAAAGAGGTATCATATTGTTAAAATAATTAAATTTTTTGTATACTTTTAATAACATGTTAATATGAAAACAAAAGGAATAAGAATTATCGCAAACTTTTATCATTAGTTTAACTAACAAAAAACAACAATAGTAGACCAAAATAAAAGGTGTTCGTACAAGTTATTCTACTGTCACATATAACACATGTATATAATATAATACTTGCAAAATATTACTATGAAAAGAGAAAAATAATTGATAGTAATAAGAAAAGGGCTAGAAGAATTAACTCAAAAAAAGAAAAATATTTTTTCAACATCCACAGGTCTATAAGTCAAATGAGACAATGTCATTCATACTATTATCTCTTGTAAATTTTTTAGCTTGGATTCAATTTCCTTATTTTCTTTAAAAATGTTACCAAAAAATTTGGCATTCCAAATCTTCATTTACCCCTTTAGTTATTTCTTATTTTGAATAAACCTATACATACACGATCCTTCAAAATTTTATTTATCCCACCATAACATAACTATCTCAAAGAAATTAGGGTCTTGGAGCCACATAGAATGTAAGTGAAATGGCTTTGGATGTCCATTATTGAGTAAAATAATGGTTTTGTGATATGATCCTACTCACAATAAAATATTTTAAGAGATTGCATACTCTATATGCAACCATGTGTTGGATAACAATATTCTACCTAATATTTCTACTATATGAGTTTTCCCAATGCATCTATTATCCCATGTATATTGAAAACTTGAAGGAATAACATCCCAAAGGCCATTTGAATTGACAAATGAAATAAAATCTTGTATTTATTTAGACCATCTAGGAGTACCACCCTTCTTTTCCAAAGGAGATAGAATTGTGTTGAAGTTACCTCCAAGAGTATGTAGATCACAATTATGTATCATCATTGTGTTTTGCAATAATATGCATTATATCCTTCCAACATCTTCCATGAGGAGAAACTATAGTTGGAGCATATGCATTTATAAGCCCAACTATAATATTTTACTCTTTCTAGAAAAATAGTCTATCAACTTAGTTACTTATTGATTCTAATACTTGTCCATCCAGGGTTATGCATAAGCACGAAATATCATAAATTGACTCTATTTAGGATTTTCAAAATTTTAAATTGGCTAATTTTGGATCCTTTCATTAGGGCCCATTTACTCGAAATTTACGAGGTGGAAGATTTTTTAGGGTAAATTTGCTCATTGTTGATAATAATTATCCTATTTTTATTTTAATTCACTAACAACTTTTGCCCCATTCGATGAAAAAATCACCTTCAAATTAAAAATGATTTTGTTTTTATCACCCAATTTGCCTCATATAATACCCGTATATATACTATAGTGGGTATCAATAAACATAGATCTAAAATACTCACTCGAAAATAGGTCTAAAACAACAAAAAACTTGATAAGGTTGTATAGAAGTGTCGATCGACATAAGTCGATCAGCTGCAGAGGAGTGTCGATTGGTATATAACTATCGATTGCAGAGAAGTGCCAATTAATGTAAGATAATCGACATAAGCCAATTGGTTGCATAGTAGTGTCGATAGACCTGCATTCAATTTTCATACCTACATTTGATCATCATACCTACAGCCGATCGTCATGCCTACAGTTGATCAGTATTTTTGTAACATATTGGTATGGTTGCAACACATCAAAATATTTCCATCCGATCTTCATGCTTTTAGCTGATCGATATAGTTGATTATAGTCGATCATCATACCTACATATGATCGTCATGCCTATAATCGATCATCCTACCTGTAATCGATCGTCATACCTGTAATTGATTGTCATACCTACAACTGATCATCATACCTACAACTGATCATCATGCCTGCATCCAATCATCATATTTACAACTGATCATCATACCTATAGCCAATCATCATATCTACATACAATCATCATGTCTACATCTGATCATCATGCTTGCAACCAATCATCATATCTGTAACTGATCATCATACCTACAACCGATCATCATATCTGTAGTTGATCATCATGTCTATAGTTGATCATATATGTCTCATACCAATCATCATAAAGCATAAAGGCTAAAAGCATTTCATGTCATCCTAAAGCCTTTAATTTTATCGTATATTTTTAAATTTTACAAACTGATATTCATAGCCCCCAACAGAGAAAAATTTACCACTGTTTGAAAATTTTTGGAGATAAATGAATGCAATTCACCATGTATCCTTCTACATAATTCGTCGAGATTCTGAGACAATTCGCATTTATTTTATAAATATATTTTGGGGCTGACCCCTTATGCATAACCCTTTCAGTCCATCCCATTTGCATTTTCATGACCATATAGTTATATTACAATAACTTGGTAGTCATGCATGTATCACTTGGCAAGATTTGAACCTTGATTTCCTTCTTGAAAGTTGAGGAATCTAATAGATTGAACTAACGCCAATTATTTTTTCTCTCTAGATTTTCCATATATATATAAGTAATAATTTCCATCCCAATACCATTTTTTCATGATCACATAATGGTCTTAAAATAACTTGATAATTATGCATGTATTTTTTGGCAAGATTTGAACATTGATCTCCTCCTTGAAAGTTCAGGAAACTAACTATTTGAAATAATGCCATTTGATTTTTCTCTCTATTTTTTCCATATATATAAAAGTAACAAGCAAAATTTTAATATGGAATACTCATAAATTCATAGAGAGTTTTTTTATTTTCTAAAATTTTATAAGTATAAAAATTAATATAGTTTCAACAACCATCTTTGTTTGATATAACAAAACTTTAAAACTTGACCAAAGCTCTAAAAATAAGGAGGCCACAATAGGCTTAAACAAGCACCAAAAGCACATTTATTCCCATGCTAGATGGAGCACCAGTGGTCAAGGTTCCTCTAGACTTCATATAGAGTCCAATTCTCACAATGATAGAAAAATCACTTGCATGTAAATTCATGGAATTTGGCCTATAGCCCCATAGCCATAAAAAAGTGGATATCCTCTACTTGGGGATAAAAAGTCTCTAATTATGATATAATTATGGTGGATATAAGGTACTTCATATTCATATTCTCATCTACAAAATAAAGGAATGCAATATTTCATAAAAGGACCTAATTCCTTGGATCGAGTCCTTTGTACATGACCCCCTGGTTAAAAAAATTTGATCCAAAAGAAAAAGAACTAGAAGAAGTATCAATATGGGTAATACTACCATTTTTACCATTTTTTCTTTAGAACAAGACTACTTTGGAGATAACAAGAAATTTTATTTGCACATTTGTAGATTGGGTTCCCCTAAAAGCCAACAATACAATATGTGCCAAAATATGTGTTCAAGTCAACTTGAAGGAATGAATCCATGAAAGTATAGGCATAAAAATCCTAGATTATATCCATATCCAACCATTGGAATATTAGTATATACCTTTCAAATGAATTAGTTTCATCAAACTAGAATTTTTTTAATAAACTACCTCTATAAAGTTTAACAAGAGAACAAAGGGGAAGACTATGAGTTTTAAACAATAAGAAGAAATCAATAGAGAAGATAAAGTAGTAGAATAAGGATGACACAAAAACCTAAAAAAATTCCAATTACAAGTTTTCTATCTTATCTAAAATTGAATATGAGGATATCATAGAATCGTCCTCCAAAAAAGAAAAATAACCATTGGAAATAGAAACAAAAGAAATGGAAGGAACACAAGCTAGTAAAGACACTCCTATTGAAGAGGGCAGTGAAGAAGAAATAGAAGAAATTAAAATAGAAGTATATATGATTCCAATGGGTATTCCCACCACCAAATCTACAAGGGGGAGAAAAACCAACCAAGAAGCAAGGATAGAGTAATCCAATCTAGAAATACAAAATTAAATATAGATAGTCTTAGGCTTTAACAAGGCTATGAAATCTATAAAAAAATAAATGATATGTCCTATAATGGAATGGGATTATGTAGTACCATAAATAAAAACTATCCAAGTAACTTAATAGATCAATAGAATCTAAAGTTAGTCTACATAAAAGAGATAAAATTGTTAGAGCAGATAATAAAATTAGAATGGGATAAAATATGGAGACACTTATAACTAGAAGCAACCGATTCATAAAGAGCCTCTGGTAGACTCATTCTAACTTGAGACCCATATACCATGACATTTATAATATAATTATACAAAAAAATTAGATATTTATTTCACTCAACTCTCTAGAAGATCATACTTGGACAATAGTTAACTTTTATGGATCAAACAACATAGTATTAAAATAAAAGGCATGGAAGAGTTTACATCAATGGATAAATTAAGGACCTCCAAATATAATCATAATATAAGGGCTAAATGTTATGTTAGAAAAATGATAAATAAGGGGATGCACTACATCAAAATATCCTACAAAAGAATAGGTAATGCAAGTCATAGCTAAATAATTGTAGGACATAATTCCCAAAAAACATCACATGGACAAATAGGAGATTTGGGATTAAATACATAGTATAAATATTAGAAAAAAAATTTACATCATAGGACATACTTGTAGACACCCAAAAGTCACACATTACCACTTCTCCCATCATCACGGTTGATCAATTTGCAAAACCCACAAAATTTGCATAAATTAGCCTCAAAACACTATTCATTTATCAAAATCACTATTCATAAGCCCCCTTGGGCTACTTAAGCCCTTTCCTATGCTTAAATATGGGCCCTCATGTGACCACCCTCTTGGATTAACCTTAGTTAATATTTACCCTAGTCAAAGTCACTTTATTATTAAGCACATGGTTAATCAACTCAATAATGATTAGCCTAATTCTCTCAACCTCACCTAGTCTACCCTTTGACTAACCTAGTATTTCACCTCACCTATTATACTCTTTGAATAGCCTAGTCGTCCACCTCACCACATTGATATTTGCTCCACTTCACATCCCCCTATGCATTCAATGACAATTGAAGACTTTTGCACACACAAAAACATTTTAAAATAAAAGGCTTTCCACCTCAACATGTCATAAATGATATTTGGATACTTTTCTCCACCCAAGCATTTATGTGGTTTGACTCATCCATGCCTATTTATGACAAGTAGAAGGATGAGAGATTATCTCACCCAAATGCACTTATAAGGTATGCAACATTAGGGGACACCTCACAAGGGACACCTCAAGGGACACCTCAGCCCCCCCTAACCTCTCCAAATTCTATAAATAGAGGGCCATTTCTTCTATTTTGATCCATATTCATTTTACATAACAAAACTCTACCAAAATCAACATAGAGACCACTTAAGCCCTCACATACCATCATCCACCATTGCCATCAATCTCCATAAATCACCATAGCAAACATATTTTTACACCCTTTTGTGTTCCATTTTGACATGTTTTATAGGTTTTGAAGGTGACCTAGTGAGGATAAGAGCTTCAATAGCTATCAGACATTCTTCTCTTCCACCCAAAAATTGGCCAATGTATTACAGTCAGAGTTGCAGGGTACATTGTGGCTCCAGTAGAAAGTCGCACCCTAGGGTGCAACCCTATCCAAAAATTAGTTTCAAGCAATAGCAAACTACAAAACCCTTAAAACAGGTAAGTTTCATTATATTTTCACATTTATAGTCACTTTCCAACAACTTTAATTATGCATTAGATTAGCTTATTTTGTTTTTTAATCTATAAAAACAAGGGATCTAATCAAGATAGGCCTCCAAATATTCTAACCACTTTTTGTAGGTCTTATAGATCTTGAGGATAGGTCAGATTGATAGTGGCACATGAGAAATAAGCCCACTCAATTTGAGAATCCCTTGGAATACTGATGTGGTGTTGTTGACCTCCTTACTGAAGTAGGGGTTTTCACCTTACAAAAACTCGTTTTGTAGCCTCCTAAGGAAAATTTGTAAAATGGGGATCTCTTGTAACCATTTTAGTCATCTATTGCAAACAACATCAATTTTCCTTGTGTTCATTCTGGCATTACTAGTGGGACCCCCATCATATTTGTTGCTTTTGGTTAACTTTTTTTCAAGTAGTTGACTAATTTTTACTAATTTTTTTAGCTACAAGTGGCACAAAACCAGCCAAAACTCTACAAAAATCCTAAAAAACAAATTAGTTCCAAGAAATATATCTTTCTAGTCTACGATCCAGAGTCACATGGTAGGGTGCAACCATCAGTTGCATGGTACCTTGCGACTGAACTAAGCACTCCAAAAACTAGTTCAGAAACTAGTTTCTACACAGCCAATAGCAACTACATAGTTGCAGGTAATTTTGGGGGATTGATTTTCCCTCACATGGGATTGCTATCCCCCTTTTCCAAATATTGTCTCCATAGGCCAAAACCACCTAAAAGCAATGACATCCACAAAGGTATTTTTGAGCACTTTTCTCTTAATTTTAAGGTTTTGCAAAACTCGATATCACACCATCTTGCAAGGTAGTTCTTATATTTATTAAATGATATTTTTATTCACAAAAATAAAATTTTATTCTCTGTTGTTATAGGTACCTATACACAAATTAGCTATCATACCACAAAGACTATCAACAAGCCCAAATCTAGAAAAAATTTCAAGTTTTCACTGATTTGCATGGTAGGGTGTGACCTTGAGTCGCATGGTACCTTGTGACCTATATTGAGATACAATTCAACCTTAGTATCCCATTCACAAGCATTTCCAAGAGCTGGAGACCATGGGTAAGTGTAAAAAATCTATTTTTTTGGTTCCACAAACAAGTTTACATCAAGTTTTTACCATATTGTACTTTCACAAAAAGCCTCAAAATCGCTTTGGAACTCTTTACGAAATTTGGTGATCAATTATAAAATGATTCCAAACTATTTTTATCATATATATAAATTCTTTCGCTTCATTTCATGCGTGTTAGAAATATAAATAGCTATATAGTTTACGATTAAAGAATTTGAAAAAGGTGTGAAGAGGCTTTCAAGTCCCTTCATATATATGATTTGAGAGCAAGATTTCAATCAATGCCTCATTCATAGAGATCTAAGAGACATCTAGCCATAACCTTAACATTCATATCTTGGCTAGTGTAAATAGATTTGTGCTCAAACAAGTCTTAGCTTAGCTCACTAAAATCAAGCGATATTTCTTGTCCTTCCTTTTGTGTGCAGATTAGCTTTTGGGTTTTTACAAAATATAATTTGCATTGTTTCTTTGGCATTTTTTTAACTCTCAAAAGACATTTTAATTTTTGAAAAATCAAAAACTAAAAAGGACAAGAGCTTTGCTTTCTAATCTAGTTTTCTTTTCAAGAATTTTCTGCTTTCTTAAGTAGTAAACACACACACTTCATGTTTCTTTCACATTGGTAAGATTGGATTTCATCACCAATCCCCAATTGAGACTAGCAATGTTGGAATTCATCTCCTTCCACTAGATCACCCCTTACACACCATAGTAGCCCCCATGAATGGTTCCTTGGACTTCATCACCAAAGAATCCCCTACCCTTGAAATATCCTTAGGGTAGGTTAGGATTATATGCCCTTGCTTACAAGGCTTCATACAATTAGTGAGTGTGTAACTGTCATTTGTGACTAAGCCCATGTAAGGGTGAAACGAAATCTTGGGTAAGCTTGTAGAAAATTTAGATAGTGTCACCTCTTTCTTAATAGGATTCTAGATATTTTCTCCTCTAGGTTTTCTAAGTCATTATCTTCATTAGAAGCCATTCACATGTTTATACATAGTTAACCCTCACATACCTTTGGGTATAATAGGAAATTGTGCATGAGCATACCTTCATAGGTTACATCCATCACCTTTTTCTTTGTTTTAGGGTTTTTTGGAACATCTCAAACACACTTTTACAAAACTTGTGTGTTCATATTTTGCTTGTTAATTAGGCTGATTTTTGTTACAAAACATTCAAAACAGGTTATAAAACCTACAAAAATAGGTTTCTATACATCCTTGGGCATAGTTATAGCACATTCTCTATATTTGTAACTATTTTTAGAAAATTTTCAAGTTACCCTATGACCCAAAAAAAAGTCACACCCTACCTTGCGACCCAAATCTCTATTTTACAAAAAGGTTTTATAACTCTAGAAACACTCAAACAGCTACCATATTGACCTGAAATTATCAAAAAATGATTTTTTAGCCTATTATGCTTCAATAATTATCCTTAATTAAGGTTAAATATTGAGTGCAAATTCTCCTAGCTATGAATATTTCTCCCATTCTCCCTTACTTGCCAACCAATTCATTAAGGCATTCAAAGGAAACCACCTCTACCCATTCTATCTATTTCCTCTCATTTATCATGCCCTCCTTGTATGTGAGGCAATAGGATTTCATCATATGATCATGACCTTGGGTATTGGGCTAGTCACATTGCTCCTCCCCCAAGCTCTCATTTAAGAACTGTTCTCTTATCTCCATGCAAATATCCATCGCATCATTGGTGCCCTTTTCAAATACCACTTGTCCCACCTCTTCTCTCACTTTGATTTCCATTTTGCATCACCCAACCAATTGGTATACCACAACCTCCTTGTACTTCATTTCCACCTTCTACACCTCACTCATATGTACATTCTTACCCATATCAATCAACACCCACCATAAATGTCATCTATGTCAATTCCTTTTCCACACCATTTGTACCTTCTTCCATCAAAATGCAACATATCTTAGTGCACCTCAACAATATTGAGTTGCAACTTAGCAACTATAGGTTTCATACAATCAGTCATGATACATCCACAAGATTTCATACCATACCTCCACTTCTATAAACCTTGCATCCTCAACAATGATAATATCCACAACATGGGCCAACAATCGCCCCCTCACCACCTAGTTAATCACTCACTTGCCTGCAATGTCTTCTACCTCCATCTCATAATTGGACTTCATTGTCTAAGCCATTGCCCAATATATTTCAAGAGTTGTATGATACTAGATACATTGTCCTACTTGACATTAAACTAGATAATCCAAATCACCCAAAACCAAAGGGTTATAAGAAACATACATTTTTTGACTATCATAGGCAGCAGGGGCATGATATCAATACTTGTTGCATATTTTGGTATTTGTTCCAATACCTCATTGATCAAGGAGATATACAAATCACCAATTCTATAGATCCCTTACATAAAAATTTGAGCATCTCACCAAATATTCTACCACAACCACAAGCTGTCACCTTGACATCTTCTTTTGTGCCTTGACAAGTTCATCATATCGATGGCCACACTTTTTACCAATATGCTAGTCATACCAATCTTGTGACTATTTATAAACAATAGATCTTAGACTCAGTGTCTACAAAAATCAACTGCAATGTCGACAACATGCACCATGTACTTGGAACACTTTATCAAAGCCATTACCAAACATATTTCAGAATCTATGCAATGCAACGCACATCACCTTGCTTGATGAAAGACTAGAATATCCAAATATAATAAAACCTAAATCACATATCGTACAACAAGTTTACTCTTACCATCATTAGTGAGGGTATGACATCAACCATTATCACACCTTTAGGTATCAGGTTCAATATCTGATCAATCAAGGATCCATTTAAATTGACTAATCATTGATAATATCCTCATCATCCCCTATTAAAAACTTGTCTTCCCCTATTTTCTCCTTGACTCTACTCTACCTCTTGCCCTTCCACTCCTTTCAGAAAGTTTCATGTCATTGTTGTATGGTCACACTTTGAGTGGCTATGTACCTATGACTTATCCATTTTATCCTCTCTCTTATTCTCTTCTCACCCTTTCTTCTCTTCCATAATATTTTCCCCCTCTTCTCTTCCTTCTATTTTCATTCATTTGGTTTTCATCATCATTTCTACATATTCACACCAATTGTATGATTGGGGGAGTTCCTCCTCTTCCAATAAATTTTTCACAATTGGGGGAGTTCCTCCCCTTCTAATCAATTTCTCATGACTAGGAGTCTCTCCTCATTTAAATACTTTCATGACTAGGGTACTTCACACTCTTTTAAACCACACTTCTATCTGGGGCATCTCACACCCCTTCTAACCTATTTTGTGACTAGGGGGAGGGTTGGCATTTCCCTGATATCTTGTCATTTATCACGTACTCATGTTAATACCACAAAACACACCAAATCAATCACTAGGTTCAAAAGATTGCACCCTTTGCATCACATTCTGATCTAAAATAAAATAATTCATGAGGTTCAAAAGGTTATGTCCTTTTGTCAAAGGTTGTGCCCTTTGCCTTATTCTAGCTAGGTTCAAAAGGTTGAATCCTTTTATCAAAGGCTGCACTCTTTTTATTGCATTCTAATCTCAAATCAAATAAATCACTAGGTTCAAAGGTTGCATCCTTTTGTTTAAGGTTGCACCCTTTTCCTTGCCTTAATCAAATCAAATATCTAGCTAGGTTCAAAAGGTTGCGTCCTTTTGTCAATGTTTGAAACCTTTACCTCGTATTTTGATCTCAAATCAAATCAATCGCTAGGTTCAAAAGGTTGCATTATTTTGTCAAAAGTTACGTCCTTTGACTTACCCTCATCAAATAAAATCTCTAGCTAGGTTCAAAATGTTGCATCCTTTTGTCAAAGGTTGCACCCTTTGCCTCACATTCTGATCTTAAATCAAATCAATCACTAGGTTCAAAAGGTTGCACCATTTGCCTTACCCTCATAAAATCAAATATCTAGCCAGATTCAAAATGTTGCATCCTTTTCTCAAAGGTTGCACCCTTTGCCTCTCATTCTAATATCAAATTAAATAAATCATTAGGTTCAAAAGGTTGTGTCCTTTATCTTGTCCTCATCAAATCAAATCTCTCACCAAGTTTAAAAGGTTGCACCCTTTGCCTTACCTTCATCAAAACATTTTTCCAAAAACCTTATCAAAAATCTGGAAAGGTTACTCCAAAAGTCTCAAGCCATTTGGAATATATTTTTAAAAATATCTTAGGAAAATGGTTTCCCAAAAACCTGATCAAAATTTTGGAAAGGTTTCTCCAAAATCCTCAAGACATTTGGAATATTCTTTTTAAAATATCTTAGAAAAATGGTTTCCCAAAAACCTCATAAAAAATTTGGAAAGGTTTCTCCAAAAGCCTCAAGCCATTTGGAATATTCTTTTTAAATCTCTTAGGAAAATAGTTTTCCAAAAACCTCAACAAAAATTTGGAAAGGTTTCTCCAAAAGCCTCAAGCCATTTGGAATATTATTTTTAGTCTTAGGAAAATGGTTTCCCAAAAACCTAATAAAAATTGGAAATATTTCTCCAAAAGCCTCAAGCCATTTGAAATATTCTTTTTAAAATCTCTTAGAAAAACGAATTCCCAAAAACCTGAACAAAAATTTGGAAAGGTTTCTCCAAAATCCTCAAGCCATTTGGAATATTATTTTTAAAATCTCTTAGGAAAATGGTTTCCCAAAAACCTCATCAAAAATTTGGAAAGGTTTCTCCAAAAGCCTCAAGCCATTTAGAATATTCTTTTTAAAATATCTTAGGAAAATGGTTTCCTAAAAACCTAATCAAAAAATTGGAAAGGTTTATCCAAAAGCTTCAAGCCATTTGGAGTATTCTTATAAAAAAATCTCTTAGAAAAATGGTTTCCCAAAAAACTTGATCAAAAATTTGGAAAGGTTTCTTCAAAAGCGTCAAGCCATTTGGAATATTCTTTAAAAAAAAAAACCTCTTAGAAAAACTATTTACCCAAAACCTCATCAAAAATTTGGAAATTTTTCTCCAAAAGCCTCAAACCATTTGGAACATTATTCTTAGATCCATTCCAAAGACATTGAATCCCTTTGGCTTCATCTCACAATTACATTCATCCCAATTAAGGCATCGAATATTTTTGGATTCATTTCAAAATCACATTCATACCAAAGGAACCAAATCCCTTTGGCTTAATTTCAAAATAACATTCATTCCAAAGGCATCAAATCCCTTTGGTTTCATCTCAAAATCTTATACATTCAACATTCAAAAACAATGAAAAATACAAAAACAATACCAACAATATTAAAAATGCAAATAGTCAAAACCATCCATCAGTGACATATTTTGCATTTCATTTTCCTTGTTTCTAATTCATCTAAAATTTCATTTTCCTCCATAACTACCTCATCTAAATCTATATCAGTGTTGTATGGTCATGCTTCGAGCGACTACATACCTCTGATTGGTTACAGTTCCTTTCTTCCTTATTCCCTTTCTTCTACCTTTTCCTTTTCTTTCTTCCTTCTCTTGTCACTTTTCATCCATTTCACAAGCCTAATTTCTAGGCTCTTTCATCATCCTCCACACTCATCAATCATGTTGATGTCGTTAAACATTGGCATTCAATTCACTCACCAAATGCATCCATATATGCCATCCAGTTTCATACATCTACATTCATCAATCATGTTGATACTGCTAAATATTAGCAATCAACTTATTCTTCACATACATCTACATTCATCAATCATGTTGATACTACTAACCACAAATAATCAAAACTCACTCCAAAAGAATTTGTATATACCATGAGGATACTTTTTTTATGTTTATGTCCATTTAACCGGTACTTTTGTATAGGTTGGGTTTCGCTTTGGACTCCCATATTCATGTTAAACTATCTCATTTGGTTTTCTTAATATAAAATGAGTTGATCACACATTAATCTATATTTTTAAGCATTTTGTTATGTCATGTCCTTTTTCACATCATAATATAAGCATTTTTTGTTGTCATGTCATTCATTCTACTTGTACATATGCATACCACATTTCAGCTTCCATCATAAGAATACAACAAACCATCTAAGGGTTAAACATACATTTTTAGCATACCTATAGTGGTATCCAATCCTATTCTCAGTTGCATGGTAATGAGAATATTTTCTATTGCTCAACCATTCATAGTCCATATAATCAACCTCTATTGAATACCATCAAATTCTAAAGAATTTCAAATATTTCCCTGGTTGACTTAAGTTATTTCATGGAATAATCATGCATCTCACATCTTAAGAAAATTTTGATAATAGGAAGGACAACACCTTGCATAAGCCTTGCCATAAAGTGAACGATTTCCCCTGCTCATCCTATCATTTGTGTGATCCAAATATGAGGATCAAAAAAGGACAAGCTATTAAAAAAAAAAGAGAAAATCAAAGCAAAAATATACAAAAAATAAAAGGGGCAAAAAACACAAGTGAAAGCCTCAAGAGCACTATGAAAAGAAATAAAAAAGCTTAAATCCTTGAGATCCGTCCATAAATCATGGGGCTAATATCCATTTAGGATATGGAAGCCTGAATGGTAGTGGAGCATGCCTTACAAGTGGTGACACATATATCACATTAGAAATCTTCTTTTGTATATATCACTACACGCTTGTGGATGAGCTGGCTTAATAGGATAGGTTTACAATTTGTTAGTCCAACCTCACTCAAAATGGATAAATGAACATCATGTACACACATAGGTCCATGATAGACTTAATCTCAATTAGGATAGTCAAGACTTTTGCAAGATATTGATTGTCTACTAGATGAGTTTGATTGTTCAAACTATGGTGTTTGACTTTCTAGGAATTCTTCTAAACATCCAATAGTCTTGGAAATAAGAGGCGAACAACATCACCACTAGCTCTACCAATAAAAAGTGTTCTCTTCATCACATTTGTACATTATCATTCACTACACATTCAAAGCATTATTTATATTACCTCCATAGGTACATTTCAAGTTGCATTCATCATACACATTGCATGTTTGCTTATTTCATAATAGGGTACACGATTAGTGCAACTATTCTTTCCATTATTACTTCAACCATTTGAGATAGTCAAAAATAAATATGGGTTTCCATAAGTATACCCACCTACACGTATTTTGTACATACATATCATTCACATCTTACATCACCATATTTTCATTTTGGAAAATTCTTTGTTCATTAAATCCATGTCACATATCATACACTTTACATCAAATAACATCGTCAATGCAATCACATGTATTCAATCATCATGAGCATCCATCAAATACACATAAAACCATTGTACATCATAAAGAGAAATCATCATGTATATATCATATCATAAAATGGGTTGTATAGAGTCAAAAATACCCATAGGCTACATCGTATATACATCATGTTATATGCCACCTCATAGGAAACTATCATAATATGCAAAAATGGTGGCACACTTGCCACATAAAAAATAATAGAAGCAGATTATCTCAGCTCTACAGCTCATTGGGAGTCTCACCACTCCCCCCATGTTGGGTAGGAGGCTCCTCAACCCTCCTTGACCCTATTCCATTGCTCTATCCTGGGGAAACCTCACTTGTCTATGGCACCATAACTGATTGTGTGCTCCTCCTAATTTGGTAGGATTATGATCTAAAATTTGTAGACATTAGGATACTAATACTTTGACTTTTTAGTTGTCCCTGTAACCAATGCACCTTCCTCCTCTTATAAAATAGTCTCTCCATGTTCCCTCTTGCTTGGCATATCCTCTCAAGATCATCATGTAAAGTCACCATGACATTACTATGTACATATTATTGTGCAACCTCATCACACAATCACACTATCTCTACTACAATGACTTCCCTCTATGCCTATTGTTGTACCAACTATGCATATAATGATACAATATCTAATGTAGCCCTCTCCAATTTCACCAATAATACATCATGCTCATGCTACACCCTAACCATATGTACCCTAACTCTCTTCATCCCTCTCTCCATATCCAATCAACCTACTATAGCTCTATCTCTCTACTATCAATGTTACATGCTCCTATGACCACACCATCTCTCACTGTATCATTAGGGATTATAGCTATCGTACTTATCCCACAATATGTACATATCCTTGTATGCATGTAACATATCAGCCTTCACTATGTCTAGATCATCACTCCTCTAAGGAACTACTCTTGGGTATACCTATCCATATTTAGAAGGGCTTGCTCCACTATCAAACCATCACGTCACCCATCATATTAAATTGGCATCTATCTTCTCCTTATTGACCTCATCAATCTCATAATTTGGCTCCTTGGCTGCTTGATCAGGGATACTCATCCCCAAATATACTACACCTACCAGGTTACTCACCCCTATCTTGGCTCCTCTATTTGAGATACCCTCAACTCGTGTTACATCTCTTCCAATAGACCCATCCACCACCCCCAATCCTATGCTCCTAGTCCTAAGTTTTCCACCACACATCATACCCTTCTATGGTCCTTGGATCATCCACATCTAAAATATAAATATTTGTATCCATTGATGTATCCAAAAGTTTCATATTTGGTCATATCCTGTAATATCCTTTAATATACTAGATTACTACTATCAGATCAAACACCTCCTATCGCAACACTTGATTTAATGGAAAGTACTCAATCTATGATGCATCCTATCTAGTCACCCATCACCCATGCCTCGCTCAGTGGAGCTCACACTCCATATCCTCCCAAGATGGTGCCCCTCTCCATGGTTTCTATATGATTTCTTACGACCCCAATCTCTCAAATGTATCTCTGTAGATGAGCACCTATTCCTTGTACAACCTATGCAACCATACCTCCATATCTATCAACCATCACAATGCATAAGGTACATTCATACCCATTAGCTCATGTTCCCTATATGTTAGGCTCTTTGGTCTCAATACTGCTATGTGCTCCCATCTCCAAATCTATACCAAAAGGCCCACCCCCATCATCCATCATGTCATCCTTCGTAGTGCATGCAACTATCTGTATGTGTGTGCTAAAAAAGTAGGAGCCCATGCAAACTGATACTCATACTCCACCATATCACATACCACTCCCATCAACCTCCATATAAATTGGTCACTCGAAACATAGGGTAGCACATAGCTGAAAATAATGGTCATCACTAGGTAGTATCTCAATGATATCTCCCTATTATGCCAACACTCTTATATGCTACACCTTCACTGATCACTATCACACCCTCCCACTTATCTCCAAACATCTACTATAAAATCCTACCTCTACTCCATCTCTATGGTAATCACTGTAAGTCCCTCCATGAGTAACTGATATATCTGATATATATCCTCTAATGTGATCATCATTTCCCCTATTTGAAGATGGAATATGTTTCAATCCAGATCCCATCGCTCACATAAGGTAGCTACATGTGAATGATCACAATGTATCACTCGCATCTCTACTACTCCATGCATCCCCACACCTTGCAATTATTATGTCTCACCAGTACCCAACATATCCTTTAGATCCTCTAGCAAGGGATGAAATTGGTATCTTAAGTCTATCTTCTTCATCTATTTTACATGAAAACCTTCGTTGGTCTTAAAATGTATAATCTTTCACAATCACAAATGTATTTATACATGTATACACACCTCAAAATTCATACAATTCCATACATTGAATGGAATTTCGTACAATCATACAGTCATATGGTACCATGCCACCATACGGATATGGGTAGTTTTGGATAACCATTTGGTTCTTTTGTGAACACATGATAAACCTTTTTCAAAATTTCATGCTCCACACATGCAAAAATAGTTCAACACATTTCCATACATGCACATCAAAAAATATGCCTCAACACACACACCAAACAAAGGGAATTTTTGGATATCCATTTGGGTCATTTGTGCATGCATACCAACACTTTTTTAAAAATTACCTTTGCCAAACATGAAAATAGCACACACACATCTCTCCATTCAATGCATCATTTATGTTTTAGTTTCATCTCATTTCTAAAAGGTCCCTAGGGTTACTTTTATTTTTTTTAATTGAAAAATATAGATCCTAAGGTCAACTCACCCGAACTATGCTCCCTCCATCGTGTCTTTGCACTACACCGATCACCATCTCACCAACCTCAATTCAAAATTTTGTAGCACTTCGTTGCTTCACCACCCTTCCTCTTACCTCATCTTGCACCCTTTCTTTGCAAACATATAAATGAAATGTGTGTTAGGTGATTGATCTTTTATATGTTGGAACTATATGATTGCATGGTACCCTACGACTTTGAGTCACATGCTACTATGTGACCAAAACAAATGATCATATAATTTCACCTTCATACCCAGAATGGTACCACTAGCTCTGTTAACATGCAATAATATCAATTCTCCATTTGTATCATGCGTACATACATCATATCTCTAATTTTATCACTTTGTACAATACTTTTCCACTACCTCAAAGTATCACCTCCTCTCACTTAATTGCTCAATCTGCTCCACACATGATCAATAATCAAACACTCAATATTGAAAATTATGTTTTTCCAAGATATTTTCCTAAGACCATCTTGAAGCCCTCTTATATTGGGGCAAATACAAAGCAAAATCTCAATTAAATGTGATATGCTCTCCTCTAATGTATGTATGGTTACTCATGAATACCCTTCATCAAGGTGGCAAGTCAAGTCCACTAAAAATCGATCGAAGCCTCACAGGGACACCTACCTTTGGATATTCACTTTATCTCATTCGATCAAGCTCAATAATTTATCAAAAGTAAAATTTTAAAATATGTGTCCCTTACATAATTAGGGTATTTTACATTGATCATGATAGCAAGACAATCATGCATCTCCTACTTCAAAGCAATTATCATGGCTCAACACAAATTCCATAACCAACCACAATCACTCATCATTTTCATCATCCCTAACCACTACATGTTCATCCAATGATATTTCATTGTCAAGTGATTCATCATTATATTTTACTTCTTCACCCATCAACTCATCACTTGAGGGGGTATACATCAAAAAACAAATTGCTTTACGCATGATCAATCATCAAACACTCAATATCAGAAATTGTGTTTGTCTAAGAACCTTTGCCAGAGATTATTTGAAGCCCTCCTTTGCTAGGACAAATAAAAGTAGAATTTCTCTTCTCAAAAAAACTCCAATTCAAATAAACATTTGATAGGCCCAATGCCTGAGTCTGTAGGTTAATTATGGATTCCCTTCCTCTGAGTGATAGTCGTAAGACCACTCGCGAATGAAGCACTTGATAAAAACCTACCAAGGACTAAATTGTTCATCAAATCAACTCAAGCTCAATAATTCATCAAAGGTAAAGTTCTAAGAATATGCATCCCTTCCACTATTGGGATATATTACATTTATCATGACAACAAGGCAATCTAGCATCTCTCTCATAATCATAGTGGCACATCAAAATTTATAGGTAGTGATAATTCTTGCATCTCTCTCACCTTTTATTAGGTATTATATCATTTAATTCACACACATTCTTCACCACATTCACATCAATTGAGCGTCAAAAGGTGTATCTATATATTAATATCACCTTGATTACAAAAACCCTCGACTATATCACCCTAGGGAATATCATCTTATTACATATTTACCACCTATACATATTGGTAAGCCTCTAGGGTACACTTATCCACATCTTGACCGCCAACTGATCGTCTTTCACTCACCTTCGTAAAAACCCTCTCTTCTTAAACTATGACATCACTAAATATGTCACCCTCAAATGATCACCTCAAATCCTACTTGCACTAACATTTCAAAAATACCTACACATGCCACCATGACTATTATTGGCTCTCTGATGTAGATGCCCTAAAACCCTAGGGTCATCAAAATAATCAACAATATTATTGCTTTTATTATCATACTTAAGTGAAATCCTAGGTTTTTCTCCTCACACATTTCTTTCCTCTTCTCTTTTTGGTACCTTATACCATTTTATGACAAACCCTCATTTTTGCTCATAGATATCTTGTATTTTCCAACACAATAGTCGACTATCTATCATCCATTTTTTTATTTCTTGTCAATCAGCTAGTTATTGTCATCCATTCTTTCTTCCACTCACTCACTACTTGAGGGGGTATACAATAATTTCTTTTTCATTAAATAATTCTTCAAAATCAAACCATCATCTGGTGTCATAAATTTTTGCATTGCACCATGTTTTCACACAATGTAGTACAAAAAGGGGTAAATCTAGACACCCAAAAGTCGCACATTACCACTTCTCGCATCTTCATGGTTGATCAATTTACAAAACTCACAAAATTTGCATAAATTAACCTCAAAATACTATTCATTCATCAAATTCACTATTCATAAATTCCCTTAGGCCACTTAAGCCCTTTCCTACACTTAACTCTAGGCCCTCATGCGACCACCTTTTTGGATTAACCTTGGTTAATACTTACCCTAGTCAAAAGTCACTTTATGGTTAAGCACATAGTTATTCAACTCAATCATGATTAGCCTAATTTTGTCCACATCACCTAGTCTACCCTTTGACTAGGTTAGTCTTCCACCTCACCTATTCTACTCTATGACTAGCCTAGCATTCCACCTCACCACACTGATATTTACTCCACTTCACATCCCCCTGTGCATTCAATGATAATTGAAGACTTTTGCACACACAAAAGTATTTTAAAATAAAATGCTTTCCACCTCAACATGTCATAAATGATATTTGGATGTTTTTCTCCACACATGTATTTATGTGGGATGACTCATCCATACCCATTCATGATAAGTATATGGGTGAGATATTCTCTCACCCAAATGCACTTATGAGGTATACCACATAAGGGGACACCTCACAAGGGACATCTTAGGGGACACCTCAAGGGACACCTCATGGGACACCTCAACCCCTTCAACCTCTCCAAATTCTATAAATAGAGGGTCATTTCTTCTATCTTGATCCATATTAATTTTACATAAAAAACTCTGTCAAAATCAACCTAGAGGACACTTAAGCCCTCACTTCCCATCATCCACAATTGTCATAAATAACCATAGCAAACATATTTTTACACCCTTTTTGTGTCCCATTTTAACATGTTTTGTAGGTTCTGAAGGTGACCTGATGAGGATAGGAGCTTCAGAAGTTGTAGGATATCCTTCTCTTCTACCCAAAAAATTGGCCAAAGTGTTATAGTCAAATTCATAGGGTACCTTGTAACCCTAGAAAAAATTTGCACCCTAGGATGCAACCTTGTCCAAAAGTCTGTTTCAAGTGACAACAAGCTATAAAACCCTTCAAACAAGTATGTTTCAATGTATTTTCTCATTTACAGTTATTTTCTAGCAACTTTAATTATGCATTAGATTAGCTTCTTTTGTGTCTTTTTATCTATGAACATGAGAGGTCTAATCAAGACAAGCCCCAAATGTTCTAACCACTTTTTGTATGTCTTATAGGTCTTGAGTATGGGTTCGATTGATAGTGGCACACAAGCAATAAGCCCACTCAATTTCAGAATCCTTTGGAATATTGATGTGGTGTTGTTGATATCCTTATTGAAGAAGAGATTTTCACCTTACAAAACCCCATTGTGCAGCCTCCTGAGGCAAATTTGGAGAAGGGGAATATCTTGTAACCCTTTTAGTCATCTATTGCAAATAATGCCAGTTTTCCTTGTGTTTAATACTAACCCAGTATCCACTTATATCAAGTTACATAATCCAAAGCTCGATATCAGATTACAAACCCATATTATTGGACACTAGAGATAATACCCTTGAGAAGATAAATATTCCTTTTAAGTACAATTTGGATTGGATGGAGCATAAATACTTTAGCCTATTCATAAAAAACACCTAGAAGCAAAACATTACCTTAAAAACTCCCCAAGAGGAATGGAAAATAAAATTTTCCAATCTCAAGAAAGCCATTAGGGACTAGATTTTCAAAAATCCAAGAAATTAATCTAGGATAAATATTTTGAGACTACATATGGAAGAAGTAGAGACAAATATAGGTGATCATCCTCCAACACCAAACAAGAAAATATATCACAAATGAACCAAGAAATGGATCAAAGCTATAGATAAAAAAGGGCACACTAAAGACTCCACTCAAGAATGACATGGATCAAAAAAGGAGATAGTAGCACCAAATATATCCATCTAAAAGAAATGTAGCATTACCAAAGGAATACCATTAGAGAAATACAAAAAGGAGTAATATATACTAACCAATCAACTATAAAAGAAATAGTAAGTTAACACTACTCATAACTCCTCACAAAGGTACCAGCAAACCAACAAGCATAGACCACTCTCTTGAATAATATTCCTACATTTCTAAAAGGATAATATAGAGAAGACCTCATAGCAGTAGTGACCAACAAAGAACTAGAAGAAGTCATACAATCTCTGCTCAAGGATAAAGCTCCAAAACCATATGGCTTCATCACCAGTAGTTTTTTGATATCATAGGATATGATCTATTGAAAATGGTATAATAGGTAAGGATAACAAGTAACCTATCTAGAGAAATCAATTATATTTTCCTTACACTAATTCCAAAAGGTAAAATGTGATGTCATTTATTTATGCATATATCTCTCTATAATTGTTCATTCAAAATAATAGCAAATAGGATTAAGGGAAAGATAAATGACCTGATATCAACAAAAGAAAGGGTATTTATGCTAGATAAATAGATTTATGATAATATCATAATTATACATGGAGATATTCACACAAGTGCTAAATCCAAAAGGAAAAAAATAGTCATAAAACTTGATATAGTTATTGCTTTTGATAGAGTAGATACCAATTTTCTAAAACAAGTCCTCATAAAATTTGGTTCCTAATCTAAATGATAAATTGGATAGGGGAATGTATAAGAGGACTATGAATATCCCATCTCATTAATGGTGAGCTTGCAAATATTTTTTAAACCACTAGAGGATCAAGGAAAGGATATCCACTATCCTCATACTTATACATCCTTTTAGTTGAGGGCTTAGGAAGAACTCTAACCAAAATTAGAAGAGGAAAATAAACCATAGGAATAAAAGTAGCCATGGGATTAATGTTAATAACTCATACTCAATTTGTAGATGATACTATATTACTAGGAGAAGAATCAAAATCAAATGTGGGGATTCTAAAGGAAACTCTAGAATGGTTTACTTCATCCACTGGAGTAGAGACAAATATTTAAAAAAAAAATTATATAAAATAAATACTTCAAGGGTATAATATTGACGATTCTCATAAATTATAGGGTTCAAAAAAGGTAATTATACTTCATTCAAATATCTAGGTATCCTTATGGGCTTCCAACTAAAAATAAGCTTTGAATGCTATACTAGAGAAGGTGTTAGAAAATACAACAATACAATAATGGTTGGTTGGATTTATTGGGAAGAATTATTTTAATCAAGTTAGTTTTATGAATTCTATTAATGTATCAATTATTGGTATACCATGCACCCAAATACATTCTACTAAATATAGATGCACTATTTATATTCTTCTTGTGGAAAGGGGGGACAATGATAGGAGAAATTTCCATCTAGTAAGCTGGGAGATACTCACCAAATCTAAGGATTAAGGAGGACTAGGAATAAGGAAAATAGAGGTAGTGAGAAAAGCATTAGGTGCCAAATTGTTATGGAATCTAGCCACTCCATTTAAATTTTTATGGAAACAAATACTAAATCATAAATAACTGAATAAATCTAATAATATCCAACTATTAAGGAGTGTTGATAACAAATAAAACTCTTCCTCAATTTGAAAACACATAGTAGAAGTTAAAGTACTTATATTATAAAAAATATCATGGATACCTGGTAATGGTAAGCAAATCAATGTATAGGAGGATTTGATCTTGAAGGATATCCAATCAAAAGGAACTATCCAACAAAGCTAAAAGAGGAATTGTAGTAGATTGGTGTCAACACTCTTGCAAGTTTATTTAAATGGGAAGGTGATCAACCCACCCCTGCTACAACATGTACAAGACTCTTAAATTTTACTATAAAGGCAAAATACAGGGATAAAACCAACTCCTCAAGCCCCTAATAAAATAATTTGGAGTAATATCAGTGGATCTAAAGTTTATACAATCAACGAAGGTGTTCTACAAGAACACGAGCAAAAGACTAAAGAATTAGCTATTGTATGGAATTATAGGATTCCTCCCAAGCTTCAAGTTTTTCCCTAGTTGGTTCACAAAAACAAGATTCTCACAGGAGAAAATATTGTAAAATAAAATATTATTGGGCCTCATGTATATCTTAGATGCTTCAAAAAAATAAAATAGTATCAAACTTGTTCTTTGATTGCCCAGAAGTAATAAAAATATGGATTGAGGTAACAAAGTAGTTTGGATTAGTGATATTAGGGAGTATAATCTCAAAAACTTATCTCAACAATCTGTCTCATACGTATAAATGGGAATTAAAGGACAAGAAACTTCTAAAATAGATTTGGTCATCCATAAAACCCTTCATTATATGGCACATCTAGAAGGAATGAAATAGTAAGATGAAAGGATAAACTTTAGAGTTATAACCAATAGAGTGGTAATGTAAATAGTACCAAACACAAAATTCATGTATCATAATAAATAAAAAACCAACAAATCAAGGCACAAGAAGCTAAAAATGTTACATAAAATGGAATTCCAAGGGCTCTTGCATATAGGGTATCAAAAAATCCAAGTTAGACCAAAAATAAAGTATCCTACTCTCTTTTTTTATGGGACATATAAGTTAAATTTAAGCAAGGCTACAACTAGAGGAATGATCTTGGTAGCTCTTGCATAAGATCTAATCTAGTTCAAGATTAATATGGGGAAACAACCAATAATTTGGTAGAGATGATAGGCTATGAAATGAGACTCAAATTATAGTGGAACAAGTAATTAAACAACTTTATGTATATGGAGACTCAAGAATTGTGACTTTTGCCCTCTCTAAGAAAGAGAAGTTATCATTAGTACAACTTAGAATTGTACAAAGAAGAATAAAATCCTTGGAAAATAAGTTTTGTTACATTTTTTACTCCCACAATGGGTGGGAGCACAATAGGAATGCAGAAAACCTAGCAAATGAGGTGATGAATACAATGTATTTTCTCCTCAAAATCACAAAGAAAAAATAAGAGAAGGCTATCAAAATAAGCAAAATTGGGTGCAATGATAACAAGATTATGGGAGAAAGCAGCTAGGATGAAAAGAAATGAATAAGTAAGACCTAATAGACTTTCAATAGAAGGAATATATTATGGATGTAGAGATAATAGAGAACCGAACTGCGAGAACAGCTACTTGAAGAAAAGCAACTCATAAATTTTGAGGAAGCACAATTAGCTAATCCAAACCAAATAGTTTAGTTATGTGTACTTTTATTTCATAGTTTAAAGTATGGATTGTATCAGCACTAGCAAGGATCTTACACCTACCAATCACATCTAAAAACATTTTTGAATTATGTACAAGCAATTGAGCTTGCAAGATGTATGGAAATAATTTGAATATAATATAATTATACCTTTATATATATATATATATATATATATATATATATATATATATAGTTTCAATTTTAATTTAGTCAATAAATAATATAACATTTTTTCCTATACAACACTTAATATTCCAAATTTAAAAATATTACAAAGAACAATCCAATAAAAAACACATAATAAATGTTCTCATTGATATATGATGGATAACGGCCAAAGGTCATATATAAAGTAACTTAGCAATAGTTGAAGTCTATGGATAGTAACATCAAGGATATAATGAAACTAATTAGTCAAAAAGCTTTTGCATGAACTTTTTATCATGATTGATTTTTAAAATTATCATAGTGCAATAAAAATAATTAAAATTTGTATCATAATTATTTGTTATTGAAACTATTTCAACCATTAAATTAGACAAGAGTAAATGTGTGAGGTTTTTTTATTCCTATTATTTGCATATTTAAAGATAAAAATTTCATAGTACTTTTACCCTTTGGTAAATTTAATTTTATATTGCATAGAAATAGGGTCATGTAGGAAGATGTGGTCATTTTTAAGTTTTACAAATTAAAATAATTAGTTCTTGTAAATAAATAATGAAATATTTTTTTCTTAATAAATAATAATTTTATTATTTATTTTAATATTTATTAAGTGATAAAAAATTATAGGTAGGATAAAAAATTTCTCATCATAGGCCAAGGTTCCAATCTCATGGGTGAACCTTAATGAGATTTAAGGCAAGCGGTGGGAAGCAAATAGCTTCATATTGTAGACCAAGGTTCCAATAAGATAAATGAACATTGACATTTATATTACCAACATAAGTGGGAGCGAGTGTGAGTGTAAGCACAAGTATGGATTGAGTGTGAGTGTTAGTAGAGATCAACTACAACTATGGTCAAGGAACAAGTGTGATTAAGGAGCAAGCCCCACATTTAGAGTTTTTATTTCAAATCTTTGAATAAATTTAAAAAACAAAGGATTATCATGAGGAAAATATATGTAGCCAGGAAGACAAGTTATATATGGAATCTCTACATGGAATAAAGGATGTCTTAGTTGGAAGTAAGGATGCATTAGTTGGTATCAAGTGGTATTAGCTCAACCGGTTAGATTCCTAAATATTTAAAGAGGAGACCAAGGTTCAAATATTGCCAAGTGATACATGGATAATATCCAAGCTTTGTTGTAATACCACTATGTGATGATGATGTAATATGGGTGGGGCCTGTTTCAATCCCATATAACCAATTGAAAAAAAAGAATGCATTAGTTGGTGAAAAAGAAAAATTAATCTATAGCAATCCAAGTGGCAGAAGATACACCAAAAGTAATCAAGAATGAGATGATCAAGTATGATAATATCGAGTAAGATACATCAAAAGGATTAGTATGTAAGTTCAATGGATAATATCTAGGTTTTTTCGAAGATTCAAAAGTGGATTATATGAAATCCAAAATTAATTTTAAATTATTCAATGCAATTCCTTTGAAAAGTATTTTTCATCATTTTCAAGTTTTAAAGTTAGGGATAAAATAATGGATAGTGGCTCACAATTTACAAGGAGATATTACTTGTGTTTAAGACCATAGAGTGACAATTTTTCTATAGGAACAAAAACTATTAACAAGATTCTAGTATAGGTTAGGCTTTTTGGACTTCTATATTAGATTATAAATAAGGATATTTTAAAGAATACTGGTGAGACTCTATGGTAGTTCATCCAATTTGGACCACCTATTTAGAAGCAAGTCATATATGTCTAGCTATACTTTACCATGGATATTTAAAACCTTTTTCATGATAAATTAATATTAAATCTAAATCAATTGAATGGGATAAACATGTGGACTATGAAAACATTACATTTCTATGTCTTAAATATTATGAGACTTGAAACATGGCCATAGATGATAAGTTTAAAATTATTAACAAAGAGATAGAAAGTTTTGGTCCTGATGTAACCTTCAAAATTAAGGTAATAATATTGTAGTATAAGCTATCTTAGATCAAGTATTTTTTGCTCCTAAAAGTGAAAAAGAAAGATCCTTTTTCTATCCATATGATGAAGACCTTCATAATTTATTCAAACTAAATGGTAGAAGAAACTAAGAAGAAAATAAAGGCTCAAGAATTACAATGAGTAGGTTAAAATGTATAATAATTTAAAGGCACAAAGGAATATATAGAGACAAATATTAAAAAGAATGTGGATAAGATCAATTTTAATCCATGTAAATCATCTCCTTGTAATATAATGAAAGTATTATTGTATGCATAAAAAATGAAACACCATTGCACTAAAAATAAAACATTGTATTATTTTGTAAAAAGAATTTTTGAGTACAATAAGCCCCTTTATAGGGTGCTTCACAATAAAAATGCCTGAAGGGGGTGATCCCCTTTTACAATGAAATATGGTATCTTATTCTTCTTCATGCTACAATAAATGTTGGAGGTGGGTTTGTCATGACCACCATGATGGATTTGAGCTTTCAAATATCAAACCTGAATGCATGCAAAGAGACAAAGGGTTTAGCAGTACCTATAAAAATGAATCTCATGACATGACCAATGTAAATTGAAAATAGAAAATGATTATTGCATACATGAATCACGATTTGGGTAGCATAACATTAGCATTTCCTTCCTCTCTTTCCTTGGTGAAGTGATGGTGCCTTTATAGGCCTTTAGGAGATGAGGGGGGAGAGGATAGGTGGTAAGCCAAGATTTCCAAGTGGAAAGCCAAGGAAACCAAGTGTTAGGGGTAGTTACAATGAGTCACTAGAAGTATCTCACTTAACTGGGGAGATGTGGCAAGTGGGTAGGTGCAAGTGGAGTGAAGTGTGGAGTGAGGTGTGATATGTGGCAAGTGGGTAGGTGGAAGTGGAGTGAAGTATGGAGTGAGGTGTGAGATGTGGCAAGTGGAGGGGTAGTCATGGCTAGGACACATGTCAAATGGAGAGACAGAGTATCCTAGGGGGATATTTTCTAGATTTATTAAATTTTGGAAAATAGATTAATGTGCAAGATTTATACACCTAAGTTTAGACTTAGGAATATAATTTTACTATGCAGAATTATGTTATGGGATGCAAATGCCTATATTTTGGTGTCTACTGATACCTCTTTTTGTACCACATTGTATAAAACACAATGTGATACAAAAATAAGAGACACCTGGCTTTATTGGGTGGATAAATGGACTCAAATATTCTTGACGCGTAAGAAAGAGTGACTTTTAAAAAAATTGATTTGTAGCTTACCCCCTCAATTGGTGAATGGGTGAAGAATGAAACCCAAAAGCCAATTGACTAATTATGGATGATGAAAAGAAGTGGTTGTGATGGATGCAAATGTTTGAAAATCAAGATCAAATTGATGCCCCAAGTTTGGGGTGGATCTGTGTTGTCAAAAATTTACCTTTGGTAATAATGAAGTGCAAAATGATGTGGTAAAGGAACCAACCACCCTAGGATCGCGAGTACCCTAGTGACTTTAGCAATTCCTACCAAAATGAAATGTTTTTTAAGGAACCAACCACCTTGGAAGCTCAATAAATGTAGTGGTTTTAGAAATTCCTACCAAATTGAGAGTTGTGAGAGTTTTTCGCGTTTGAAACCCCATGGAGAGGGCTTAATGACAACCTTGGGCAAATTTGCTTGAATGCAGTCACGCTCAAAAATTGAGGGAGAAAATTGATTTGATTTCCAATGTGATGATTTGGAATGATTTTGAACAAGTGCTCTTATGGTGATTTGCCCATCCTACCAGATTGCATGGTTAACTAATCACTGCAATCGTTAGGTGACTAGAGTAAATCACTAGATACAAGGTTCATTTGATATGATGATGATGCAAGATGCTAATTTGAGTGCATTTATGATTTGAGGGGGTTTTTGAAGCCATTTGTATTTGAATGGGAGTTGTGTAAGATGGTCACAAATAAAATTCAACGTGGGTTACCCCAACCATGGAAAATATGCACATTGTTGAATCATTACTTCTGAAAATTGATGAACTTAATTTTGGTAAAACTTCCATCTGTGGGTAGACAAGATTGAGTCTACACTTTAGGCTTTAGGTATACCAAGTGTTTATTTGATTTAGATTTTTTCTTGTGATCTACCTCAGCAAAAAGGGTATATGATAGTCTTTGTTAATGATTCTTGAACAAACTCAGTTTCAAATATTGAGTGTTTTGAGTATTGAATTGATTTGAGACTATAATTTGTAGATGTTGTCTACCCCTTCAAGTGATGAGTCAATGGAGAAGAGATGAAATGATGAAAATGACAAAGCATATGATAAAAGTGAAAATTGTTAGAATGAAATGGATGTTTTTTGAAGAAGCATCCTTATGGTGAGCTACCCATCCTACCATATTGCATGGATAACTAATCACTACAACCACTAGGTGTCTAGAGTAAATCACTAGATACAAGGTTCACTTGGAAATTTTGATTAGCTAGTGTAGAAAGAAAAAGCTATTCTAGATGTTGACCAAAGGTGTTTGGTGCCTCTGGAGCCTTTTGAATTGAATTGACCAAAGGATTTTGGTTCCCTTGGAGCCTTTTGAATTGAAATTGACCAAAGGAGTTTGTGGTTCCTTTGGAGTGTTTTGGATTGAATGTGACCAAAGGAGTTTTGGTTCCCTTGGAGCCTTTTGAATGGAAATTGGCCAAAGGATTTTGTGGTTCCTTTGGAGTGTTTTGGATTGAATGTGACCAAAGGATTTTGTGGTTCCTTTGGAGCATTTTGGATTGAATGCAACCAAAGGAGTTTGTGGTTCATTTGGAACATTTTGGATTGAATGTGACCAAAGGAGTTATGGTTCCCTTGGAGCCTTTTGAATTGGATGTGACCAAAGGAGTTTGGTTCCTTTGGAGCTTTTTGGATTGAGAGTGACCAAAGGAGTTTGGTTCCTTTGGATATTTTTGGATTGAAAATGACCAAAGGAATTTTTGTTCCTTTGGAGCCTTTTGAATTGAGAGTGACCAAAGGATTTTGGTTCCTTTGGAGCCTTTTGGATTGAAAATAACCAAAGAAATTTTGGTTCCTTTGGAGCCTTTTGGATTGAAAGTGACCAAAGGAGTTTGGTTCCTTTGGAGCCTTTTGGATTGAAAATGACCAAAGAATTTTTGTTCCTTTGGAGCTTTTTGGATTGAAAGTGACCAAAGGAATTTTGGTTCCTTTGGAGCCTTTTGAATTGGATGTGACCAAAGGAGTTTGGTTCCTTTGGAGCATTTTATCTAGGACCATTTGTGTGTGCCATGCATGTTTGTTTCCCATTATGAGTAAGGGTAAACTAATCACTTGTAACTTATACCAACAAGCTAGCTCATTCGTGAGCGTCCATAGGTATGTACAAAAGGTTGCTAATATGACATACTTGTTGCCACATGTAAGGCTACCCCATTTCCAGGTGGGTTTCATTCAACCCATTGTTGTAATGAGGATCACCCCACAGTTTTCAAAACACTAAGAATTCCAGGGATTCAAGCTACTTTCCCTTCTTTTATTGGATTTTTGGATTTTATTTGGGACTATGCTCATTTTTTATTGGAGCAAAGGGGATTTTTATTGCTTTTGGGACTTGCTCATTTTGAATAAGAGCAAAGGGGATTTTATTGCTTTTTGGGATACTTTCTCATTTTGAGGAAGAGAAAGGGATTTTTTTGGGGGGGGCTTTTTGGGATACTTTCTCATTTTGAGGAAGAGAAAGGGATTTTTTTTGGGGGGGGGGACTTGCTCATTTTGAAGAAGAGCAAGGTGATTTTCTTTTGCTTTTGGGATGCTTTTTGGGATACTTGCTCATTTTGTGGAAGAGCAAGGGATTTTTATTTTATTTTTTGGAGGAGAAGGGTGAGCTTTTCCTTATGTCAATTCTCAGCTTTCTAAACCATGCGTATAATTTTTATGCAAATAAATTACACCCAATAATGAAATAAATGAAACAAGCAGCTTGCAAGAATAAATGAAATCTTTGTATTAAAATTTTTGCTTCCCTTTTATAATGCTTTACCCCATATATGTGGGGGAATATAATTACAATAAGCACTTTGCTTGTTTCTAAAGATATAATAAAGGTAAAAAGGGGATGAGGAACCCCTTTTAACAAGATCACAATGATGGTGGGTGTTAGGTCTTCTTTGCTACAATATAGAGGTTGGATAGGCTTGAGTATCCATCTGGACCATCTTGGCTATAATAACCTTCAAGAAACCTACAACCTGTACACACATGGAATTCAAAAAGAAGGGTTAGTAGCATCTATTGAAAAGAAAGAAAATATCATAAAACCCTAAAATTAGTGCTTGCAGAAATTGTAAATACTGTGCAAGAAACAGAGAATAATAAACATCAAATGCCTTGTTGATTACCTAACCTAATCTATCTATTAATTGTCAAAATGTTTTCTTGAGTAACCGTGAGTGCGCAGGTGGGTTTGGCCAAATATGAGAGGGTGGTTTGATAGGAATTATAGAAAGCACTAGGGTTTGGTTCGGGACCTTGGTGATCCGATATCTAAGCACATGGGTAACTTTCTATAGTGATTTTGATAGCATGACAATGTATTTTTCAGCCTCCTTTGGTTGATGGGATGAAGGTGCCTTTATAGGCCCCTTGGGATTTTGGAGGGAAAGAGAGGTGGCAAGCTAGCATTGCCAAGTGGCTAGCTAGGGTTGCCACATCTCTAGGGTAGTTAGGGTGAGTCACCAAGGGTGTCTCATCCAAGTGGAGGGATGTCCCATGTGAAGGGACAAGGGTGAAAGGGGTGTGTGAGAGGTGGCAAGGGGTGGTGGTGATGTGGCTAGGACACATGTCTAGTGGGTAGGCAGGGTATCCTAGGCAGATTTTCTAGATTTAGAAAATCTAGAAAATACTTTTAATGTGCAGATTTTTATGCCTAAGTTTAGACTTAGGCATATATTATGCAGGATTGTGATGTGCAATGTGGGGTGGAATGTGCAAGGATTAATATGCCTAAGTTTAGACTTAGGCATATATTTTATTATGTGGTGAAATGCAAATGCCTAGATTTTGGTGTCTACAGATACCCCTTTTTGTACCGCATTGTGTGAAACACAATGTGGTGAAAAAACAAGAGACACCTAACCTTATTGGATGGATAAATGGACTCAAATATTCTCGATGCAAGAAGAATGAATGATTTTTAATAATTGTTTTAAAATTTATTTTAGCTTACCCCCTCAATTGGCGAATGGGTGAAGAATGAAACCCACAAGCCAATTGACCAAATGTGGATGATGAAAAGGGGTGGATGTGATGGATGCAAATGTTTGAAATTCAAGATCAAATTGATGCCCCAAGTTTGGGGTGGTTTTGTGTTGTCACAAATTTGCCTTTGGTTGCAATGAAGTGCAAAATGATGTGGTAAAAGAACCAACCACTTTGGGAGTTCGGGTACCCTAGTGACTTTAGCAATTCCTACCAAATGATATGGTGTTAAAGGAACCAACCACCCTTGGGGCTCAGTACCTTAGTAATTTTAGAAATTCTTACAAAATTGAGAGTTTTTTTAGTTTTCCACATTTGTAACCCCACGAAAAGGGCTTAATGATAACCTTGGGAAAATTTTCTTGAATGCAGTCACACTCAAAAATTGAGGGACCAAACTGATCTAGTGTCAAGCATGATTATGTGGAATGATTTTGAAAAAGTGTCCTTATGGTGATTTACCCATCCTACCGGATTGCATGGATAACCAATCGTTACAACCGCCAGGTGACTAGAGTAAATCACTAGATACAAGGTTCACTTATGATGATGATGATGTGAATGATGATTTGAATGCATTTGTGTTGATTTGAGGGGGTTAGTTTTTATTTGGGGGAAAACGCACTTTTGCATTTGGCATTATCAAACACGAGTGGGTTGAACCTCCAAACGTGAAAGCACATTTTCACAAATAGGCTATAAATATGCATGAGTTGGCAAATTGGATTCATTTGTGCATTTGAAGTTTTTCTGAGCGGTTGAGAGATTGAGTGATGGAGGATTTGGTGAGACAAGAAGGAGTGGGGAAGGAGGCTGAAATGGAAGTGGAAGAGGTAGCCTTTTGAGGCCCTTCTTTTATTTTTTTTTTTTTTTTTTTTTTTTTTTTTTAAAAGGAGTTTTTTTAAATGCATAAAATTTTTAAATATATTTTTTGTTTTTTTTTTAAAATGTATATTTTTTTTATTTTTTTTATGTTTTTAAATGAAAATGAAAATGTTTTTGTTTTTATGTTTTGAATGAAAAAATTTATATAATATATTTTTGTTATAGTGAACTAATTTGAATTTTCTTTATGCTTTTTGTAGGTGAAATTTATTGAGGCTCGACATCGATGGTCTCCTATCATCACTCGGGTGTGGAAGGTTCTTACTCTAGATGATTGGAAGTGGTTGGAGGAGGTGAGATTGGATGGATATGGGTAGGTGGAGGTGGTTAGAGTAGATGAGGAGTACTTATCTACTTTGGTGGAGAGGTGGGACCCTGATAGGGGGTCATTTTAGCTTTTGATAGGGGAGCTTACTATTACCCTGGAGGATGTTTACCACATATTTTATGTTCCTATCGAGGGGTTACCAGTTCAGGTTGGCCATGACAAGGAGCATGAGTTGAGACCTATATATGGTGATGGATGGGATGATGTGGATGTGAGCAAGGGTGGGATTCGAGGAGTACTTCCTACATTTGTGATGTACATCTTAGGCAACATGTTGTTGCCTAATAGTATGGGAGCTAGGTTCCCTTGGAACCAGGTGAGACTTGTGCTTGATATGATTGATGAGCCACGGGTCTATGCTTGGGCTCCTACCCTACTTTTATAGCTATATGTGGAGCTCTATGAGGTAAAGAGGTGAGAGTGGAAGGGACTCGATTGCAGCTTGCTTCTTCAGCTTTGGGGATGGGAGCATATTAGGATTGCATGACCAGAGGGTCTACCTTATGAGTGGGATCACTCATGCCCTTGTGCTCTTCATTGGTAGACCAACGAGGAGCTTCTATCGAGTCACCCTAGCCATAGTGGCCAGGAGTATCGAGAGATATTGGTAGCATTGACTAGTGATGATATCATTTGGTGACCATGGTGAGGCCTCACTTGGGATGATGATGTGGCACAACTTTAATAGATTAGGTGAGGTAGGTGGGTGATTGGGAGATATGGGTGAGAGAGGGATTTTATCCAATTCTCTTGAGTGATGTAATAGTTTGGCTTGGTTCAAGGAGTTCCTGATGCTCTAGTTGTATATAGGCATCAAGGTGATGAGCTTAGTCTCCCTTATACTCCTAATCCTTGGACTATGGATGATGACCATGATGATGAGGTGATAGATATCCTAGATATAGATGATATTGGGACTATAGTTGAGTATGATGCTTGGTTTACTTCACAACCTCCATGGGCATCGAGTCAGGTTGTTGATGATGTAGTGAGTGGTGATGATCGAGATGCTAGTGAGCAGACTCCTCGATGATAAAAATATCATTGAGGTAGTGGTAGTAGGAGGTAAGCTAGGGTAGATATAGATCAACCTACAAACACTAGGGTTAGGGGTGATGGAGATGGGGATGGTGATGGTGGAGGTGGTGATGGTGATGGAGATCAGGAGAGACCTCCTCACTATACTAAGGAGGATTGGGGTATTCTTTAGGCTGAGTAGGATAGCTTGGGTGAGGAGTGGGATCACCTTGCATAGACTGTAGTAGCTCATGATGTAGATATTACAAGGTTATAGAGTGCATTGGTAGCTCGGGATGTCGAGATAGCTTAACTATAGAGTGAGATGGATGGGCTATGAGTGGCTCCTAGTGGAGGTGGTGATGGTTCTGAGGTTGTGGCTCTTCATGCTGAGATAGCGTAGTGAGAGGCTGTCACAAAATAAGATATATCTATTTCATAGTACAAGTTAGGTACATTCAGCTACTTGAGGACACACTTGCTCAGCATCATATCCCATTACCTGTGCAGCCTTCTTCATCAATTTTTGGCTTAACTAGGTAGAGTGAGTCGAGACCTAGTAGTTCTCACTCTAGGGCTCCTAGTTTTCATGCTCCCTCAAGTTCATAGGGATCAGCTCATGGTCCTCCTAGGGGTCATGGTGGTGCTAGCTAGGAGCGCTTATTACCTTTTTTTGTAGTTTTATTTTTGCTTATGAGCCTTAGTGCTCTGATGTATACAACCTTTTGGGTGATTTTTGTACTATGTGGTATATATATATACATATACATGGATTTTATTTTGATCATTTTGTATTGCACTTTTTTTTTTAATTTGGATGTTTATATGGATGCATATGTAATGATGTTGTAATTATGTTTACTTTTATTTGACTATGTATGCAAATGAAGTATGGATGTTATGTTCTAATGATCACTTGTGTATGTTTTAGACTTTTGCTTGATCAACTTTATCTTCATTGTTTAATCAGGGGCACTAACATTTGATATTTATAAATGAAATGGATTATGGAATGTAATAATGGAAATGATATGGAATGATTTTGATTAAGGGTCTAGAGTTGTTTTGCAAAGACTCAAACATCCTAGTGATCTTAAACAAACTCATCTATTTATCTCACAAATCCATATGATGCTAAGGTTGTCCTAGTGGTTTCAAATTTCTCAAGGACCAACTATGTGTGCAATGAATGTTCATTTCTCATTATGAGTAAGGGCAGACTAATCCATTGGTAACTTATGCCAACAAGCTAGCTCATCCATGAGCATCCATAGGTCTATACAAAAGAAGGTCGCTAATGTGATAGACTTGGCACCATGCATAAGGATACCCCATTGCTAGGCGGGTTTCATTCAACCCATTATTGTAATGAGGATCACCCCATGATTTTTGAAACACTAAGAATTCCAAGGATTCAAGCTCCTTTCCCTTATTTTATTACATTGGATTTTTGGATTTTGGGATTTTATTTGGGATTTTTGCTCATTTTTGTATTGGAGCAAAGGGGATTTTTATTGCTTTTGGGATACTTGCTCATTTTAGGAGAAGAGCAAGGGAATTTTATTGCTTTTGATGCTTTTTGGGATACTTGCTCATTTTGAGGAAGAGCAAGGGATTTTTTTTTTTTTGTTTTTATTTTTTGGGATACTTGCTCATTTTGAGGAAGAGCAAGGGATTTTTTTTTAAGGATGAAGGGGGAGCTTGTCCTTTTGTCAACTCTTAGCTTTCTAGACCATGCACATAATTGGATGAATAGGGGAAACCTTTCACTTTATGGCAATAGCAACTTATGACTTCGTCATTCCTAGGCTTCACAATGTTTTAATATGTTTTGATGTGTGTGGTCCAAGAGGAAACTTGATTGACCAGGAACAACCTATGGCACCTAAGGATTGTTTGATTTTCAATGGAGGTTGCTTAAAACACTAGGAGTGGTTGAGTGATTGAAAACACCTAGATTTTATTTAGCAAACAAGGTGTTATGCAAGATGTGGTGGTACTTTCCCTACAAGCTTTTGATAATTAAAAGGTGTACATAAAATAGTTAGTGGTCGTATAATCATCATTGTTGATGACTATACGATATCTATCCTATCTTATGTGGACCCCTTAATCATCAAAATATCATAAGGAAAGTTGTAAATTATTGTGGTTGATGGATTGGTGACTAATATTTGACCTAAGGTGCCCCTGATTAAGGCAACAAGACATAGTGGACTAGAAATTATCCAAATTAACCAAATGATCTCTAATATGATGAATGGTATGAACAAATGTAAATGACTCAAATATATATATGAAATGTAGGTGGAATGTATGGATGGATGCATGAAATGCAATGAGTTTTTTTTAAGCCATGTATATGTACATATTTATAATCTACACTAAGTATAGAATGCCCTTAGGTGTATGATATTTAATGGCTCAGGTTCCAATGTTCCCTCTAAATTTGCAAGTCTATATATTCTAGGACCCAAATTTTTCTTGACAATGTATGGACCTAACCAATTAGCCATAAATTTGTCTCGCAAGTGCGGTAATGCATTGGTATTCTATTGATTCTCTTTGAGAATGAGATCTCCTACTTGGAATTCATGAAGATGGACTTTTGCATTATAAGCATGCTTGATGCGATCTTGATATACTCATAAATGTTCTAAGGCATTGATTCACCTTTCATCAAGGAGTGTGAGTTGGTCAAGACGTGCTTGTCTAGTTGTGTCATCATCCATGAATTCTTGTAATGCAATTCGTAAAGAAGGGATCTCGAGCTCAAGAGGTATGATTGCTTTAGCTCCATAGACCAATGAAAATGGAGTTGCCCCTATTGGCATTCGGATGCTTGTGCGATAAGCCCATAATGCCAAGGGGATTTGAGTATGCCAATCTCTATGGTTCTCTTTGACAAGTTTCTTAAGAATGGCTATCAAGGTCTTATTGGTTGCCTCAGCTTATCCATTTGCTTATGGGTAATAAGGAGTCAAGAAACTGTGTTGGATATTATATTTGTTGCATAATGCTCGAACATCCTTGTTTTTGAAAGACTTACCATTATCAAAAATGATCTTCGAGGGAATACCAAAATGATAGATAATATGTTGGAGTATGAACTCCATAATTCGAGGTCCAGTCATAGTGGTCATTGGTATCACCTCGACCCACTTAGTGAAGTATTATATGGTAGTGATGATGAATTTATGTTGTCCCAAAGAGGTAGGTGAAATTTTACCAATAAAATCTAGGCCCCATTGTGAAAAGGGCCAAAGGATTTGAATGGGTTGTAATGCTTGTGATGGTACATGGGTCAAATTGGCATGTTGTTGATATTTTTGATATTTCTTTACATATTGGCAACAATCATTTTCCATGGTGGGCCAATAATAACCCATGCACAAAATACACTTTGCAATGGCCATTCCACTAAAGTGGCCACCACAAGTACCATCATGGGCTTCAGATATGGCTCTTTGTGCCTCTACAAGATCTAGACATCGAAGTAAGATTCCATCATAGCCACATCTATACAACACGTCCCCCAAGAGAGTGTAACGAGCTACTTTTTTTTGAACATTCTCTTTGTAGTTCACATCAAATCTGATGGGAGGGTCCCAAACTTGAGAAAGTCCTTTATTTGACTAAGGCAAGACTCATATGGCTCTACATGAATGAAACAAACACTCTTTTCATCCTCAGATTCTACTCGTGAGATTATAGATTTGGACATTGTTGTGATGATGAGTGGTTGGACTTATCCATTTTTATTCTTTGGAATTAATGATCCTAGAGAAGCCATCGCATCCACAAATCTATTAGTCAAATGAGGCAAGTTGTCAATCTCGTACCAATCAAATTTTGCTAGCAATTTCATTGCTATTTCATGGTATTATTTCAAGACTGGTTCTCTACATTGGTAAGTTCCTTTCACTTGGAAAATGACAAGTTGGGAATCACCAAAAATGCTTATACACTTAATGCCCATAGCTAATGTTGATTGAAGCCCCAATATTAAGGCTTCATACTCTACATTATTATTTATGCATGGAAAGTCAAGTTTGAATGATAAAGGAATTGGTATTCCTTCAGGTGTATAAAACATGACTCCAACACCTTGTCCTTTTTTACACTTTGACCCATCAAAGAATAGAGTGATGTCAACATCATCCTCAGGAGGGACTAGTTCTTCTTGTTCAGTGATAGAAAAGATTGAATCATCTGGAAGCTCGATAAAAAGGGGTTGATCATTTGGAAGTGGAGCTTCTACGAGTTGATCGGCTATCACCTAACCTTTGATGGATTTTTGGCTAATGAATTCAAGATCAAATTCTATTAAGAGCATTATCCATTTTGTGGTATGGGTGTTGTTGTATGTGTGAGTCATCATATAACGTAGAGGATTTTCTCTAGCTATGACATAGGTAGTGTTACTTAGCATATAATATCTGAGTTTCTTAGTGGTAAAAACCATTGCTAAGCACAACTTCTCAACATAAGCATATCTTGTCTCATAACTCACCAATGTTTGACTAATGTAATAGATTGCTTGCTCTCTTTGATTTTCATTATTTTGTGCAAGCATTGTCCCTAATGCAAAATCTGTGGTAGAGATGTAAATATGAAAAGGGACTCCTGGATGAGGTGATATTAGCATTGGTGGTGAAGCTAGATATTTCTTTATATCATCAAAAGCCTCTTGACATTATTTTATCTAGGAAAAGGTGACCCCCTTTTGTAGCAGGTGATTGAATGGCCTGCATTTGTCTGAGAGTTGTGCAATGAATCGATGAATGGATTGAATCTTTCCTTGTAAACTATGCAACTCTTTAAGATTTATTGGAGGGGGCATCTCAATAATGGCCTTGACCTTATCGAGGTCCACTTCAATGCCTCGCTTGGAGATAATGAATCCTAGAAGTTTACCTGATGTGACTCTGAATACACACTTCTTAGGATTTAACCTCACCTTGTGTTCAAGTAACCGATCAAAGACCTTTTCTAGTACATCGATGTGCTCAAGATATGTTTTGGATTTAGCTATTAAATCATCCACATAGTCTTCAATGATTTTGTGCATATAGTCATGGAAGATATACGTCATGGCACATTGGTAAGTAGCTCCTACATTTTTGAGACCGAATGGCATCACCTTGTAACAGAAAGTGCCCCAAGGTGTGGTGAATGTTGTTTTGTGTTGGTCATCAGGATTGATTCGAATTTGGTTGTATCCTAAAAAATCATCCATTAGAGAAAGCATTTCATGGCCGATGCAAGAGTCTACTAGTTGATCGATGTTTGGTAATGGAAAATCATCCTTGGGACATGCTTTGTTTAGGTCTCAAAAATATGTGCATATGTGTATCCCCCCATTCGGTTTATGAATGGGTACCATGTTTGAGAGCCATTCAAGATAATCAATGGGTTGTATGAAACCCACATCTAACAATTTTTGTAGCTCTTCTTTGACAATGAGGGCTATGGTAGGATGAAGTTTCCTCAATTTTTGCTTGAATGGTTTTGCTTTGGGAGCTAAGGTGAGGTTATGGACCACCAAGTTGGGGTCAAGGCCAGGCATATCTTTGTATGACCATGCAAAAATCTCTTTCTTCCTTGTCAATACATCTAGGAGGTACTCTTTCTCTTCTATGGATAGATCTTTTGCTATTTTTACAATTTGGGGATTGTCCGCATCTCGACTTATGTTCATGTCAATTGCTTCTTCAATAAGCATGTGTGAACCTTCTTCTAACTGATGTGGAGTAGGAATGAGATGAATGTCATCCTCCACATTTTCAAAGGACTTGGGTGGGGCTTCTTCTACTTTAATTTGAAAAATAGAAGTAGGCGAAGGTGAATATTGTTGAGGAATATAAGCATTAGAAGCTCTTAGCAATTCTTCGGATAGGATGAACTCTGCTATGGATGGTGGGGATGAAATCCTATCCATGTCGATAAGGCTAGCATCGATCAGAATCAACTTTACCAAATCATATGGATTGTGGAGTGGGGTGAACAAGTCAATAAAAATCATGTTAACTTGGTGGAAGTGAAGTGGCTACGATTTGAAGAGTGAACTATCTTGCTCACTCTCTCTAGGGAGAAACTGACCTATGATGGTTGGATAATGGTTTTATGTAGGCAACCAAGGTGGTGGTGGTGGATCTGGTTCAGGTCGCTCTCATGGAAGATGCAAGTGAAAGATGGGTCGATGGATGGAAAACATTCTAATGTAGTACTCATCTCTCTCAATGGGTGCTATAAAGGCCACATCTTCTTCGGGACCATAAAAAATGGGATTGATCATGTCCATGTTTGGTCCCATTTTTGAAAAGTCCTCATAATCATCATCAAAAATATAATTGATCATAACTATATGTGGTCTCATTTTTAAACTCATAATCATCATCAAAATATAATTGATCATAACCATATGTGGTCTCATTTTTAAAAGGCCTCATGTAAATAAGGTGCAAACTTAGGGTCTAAATACTCATCCTCACTATCATCATTATCTTTGCTCTCTTCATCCTCCTCTTCAAACTCTAGGGTGAGTTGTTGAAATGTATGCTCAAAGGAGGAGTTTGAAGATGATGGCATATATCCTAGGCTAGAGTGATCATGTGCTTCTCGATAGTGGGGCTCAATGATATGATGTGGACCCTGCTCATGTCATCCAAGACCAAATCCCTACTAGTTAACCCAATGAAAATATCGCATGGGGAAATCTAGGTTGGACAAATATTCTAAGTTAGCACAAAATTCTTGTATGGGTTCTTCATTAGGAGGAGGTGGATCGGATGAAGAATCCACTCCCCCATATACAAAATTAATCTTGTTTGGTTCTGAACCCATTCTATACACTACACCTATGGCCAAAGGTGGGTCGCATGGGTGACCATAATCTCTAACAGACTGAATAGGTGGTGTTATAGTGACACTCTCAACTATGTACTCACCAATGCTTGGATTGGTGAGATGGACTACAACTTGAGTTGGCTTGGATGTGGATGAATCAGGTGCGAAGGTGGAGGTCTCAATGGTGGCTTGTGGCTCAGATGGAGGAGATGGCTCATGCGATAAGGGTTCCTCTTGGATAGGTGGCCCTATCTATGAGACAATGGGTGGTGGGGGTTGAGATGGATTTGGTTGAATGGAGTGGCTAGAGGTTGGTGGATTGGGTTGAGATGAAAATATGAAGGGTGTTTGTGAAATGGGAGGATTATTTGGTAGGGATGTATTGGTGGTTATGGGTGCTGATGAAGATGATGGGTGATTGGTGGGATGATCAGGTGTGATGGAGAAGTGGTATGAAGTGGATGAAGAAACATGATTTGGGTTGGTGGATTGAGATGCGAAGGTAGGATCAATGATTGGCAAGGCCTTCGAGATGGGTGCTTTGGATGAAGTATCATGTTTTGGAGTGGTTCTGATGATGAGTGGTTGGATGGAAAAATGAGTGGATGGAAGGGATGGCTCATATAGATTGGATATCAAGTTGCAGTACTTGAATGGCTCGGTGTCAGCTAGAATGCAATGGATCTTTCCCTCATGCACATATTTCAAGCATTGATGCAATGTTGAGGGAACACACTTCATTTCCCTAATCCAGGGATATCCAAGAAGTATGTTGTACTGCATGGCTCCTTCCAAGATATGGAAGAGTATATGGATTATTTTCACCCCCACTATCATGGGTAGAACTACATTTCCTATAGTGGAGCACAAAGCATCATTGAATGCCCACAAGGTGAAGGTGGATGAGGTGATGTGAGATGGTGGTAGTTTGAGATGTTGGATGGCTTCAGTGGTGATGATATTGATAGAGGAGCTAGTATCAATGAGTACCCATTTGAAGGGTTTTCGATCAATATGAGCTACAATATGCAATGGAGGATCAGGTAACTCTGATGATATGCTCTTTTCTTCAAAATTATAGAATGCAATTGAAGGTTCCATACAATTCTGAACACTCCCCACAAAAGTGTTGAAGGCATTGGGATCTTCTATTTGAAGTTTGATGGATTTTAAGATCTCCATCAATACCTCATGATGTGGGGGAGATTGTTGTATGAGCTCATATATGGATAACTTGGTTGAGGCCATCCTTAAGCTTTATGTCAACTGACTTCTCAATGTGATGATTGGTCTGGGTGGATGACTTTGGATATGGATGGGCAAAGGTGGAATGGTGTGGTTTGGTTGTATGGGCACATTTGTTTGTTGTGCTATAGGAGTGGGTACTGCTTGAGTTGGTCCATTTGCTTGTTATGTGTGATTCATGTTTCTCTGCCCATAGGTGACTACATGAATGGCCCCTACAAAACCTTGGTACACTTGAGATATATGATTGAATTGGTTGGGGGAACTGTAGAAGTTGATGCCCTAATCATTTGTTGAGTTACCTCATGATGAGGTAGTGGTGTTTGATAGATACCAAGGTTCTGATTTTGTTGGGCTAAAGGGTTATCAATCTTGATATGTCCCCTTTCAAGTAGATCTTGCATAATGTTTTTGAATGCATAGCAATTGTTGATGTCATGACCTCTCTATTCGATGAAAGGTGCAGTACAAATGTTCCTTATAGCTCTTGGGTTTTGGTTTATTTGGATCTTCAGGTTTCATCTCTAGTAGGGTAATGGCTTGTGCATCATACAAATTTTGGAAAAGTGATGAATATGATTCAGGTAATGGGGTGTAATTGTAGGGTGGTCGATTGTATTGATGTTGATGATTATCTATAGGTTGAGCTTGATTTTGTAACTATTGTGGGGGTGGAACCACCTGATAAGTCTATGGTGATGGTTGTTGTTGTTGTTGTTGTGGGGGTTGTTGTACTTGGGCTTGAGCTTGTTGTGTTTGCGATGGTGGTTGGCTCAAGACTACTTGATTAACCTGACCAACCTTGGATTGGCCCTAGTTATTCCCCCTTTGTCCTTTGTTTTGCCATTATTTCTTTTTCAACTTTATCTTACCCTCTTGGATTTTTATTTCCTCTATCACTCTAGCTTGGGCAAGTGCTTCCTTGAATGTTCTATATTATTGCAATTGTAGTAACAAGGAGATTGGTTTGGAACAACTCCTTGTGAACATTCGGGTCAATTCTACCATGGGGAGGGAGAATGGCAATTTGGTAATGATTGCCCTCCAATGGTTTCCAAAGTCATAAACTGACTCATCTTCAAATTGGTATAAGTTGAACAAGTCGATCAATGTTGTTTTCTTTCTGACATTCAGAGAGAAATATTCCAAGAATTGGTCTGCTAATTGCTCAAAAGTATAAATACTTTGATGTGGGAGATGATTATACCAATCTAGGGCATCCCCTCCAAATATTTGAGGAAAGGTGTGGAGCATTAGAGCATCATTTTCTTGGATTCTAAAACATGCATTGATAAATCTGCTCACATGCTCCCGAGGGTCCTCATCCCCCTTGAATTTATCAAACTTTGATAATTGAAAATCTATCGAGTAAGGTGGTGATGGTACCAAAGAATGAATGGGGTGATTGATTAGCTACCTTAAAGTGGGTTTTTGATATAGCATACCTGATGTTTGCATGGCCAAGCTATCAATATGATTTTACAAAAATTGAAACTTAGGATCTTCTAGCAAAGGGTTAAAACCTTGATTTGTTTGTTGCTGCTAAAAATGATGTGCATTATTAGTTGGGATTTGATGATGATGGATGTTAGTGTGAAATGGATTATGGAATGATTGTTGCTGATGAATTTGATGATGATAAGGAGATGGGGGTATGGTGGTGTGCTGACCTGAAGAGCTAGCATACATGTGATGAAGTGGATTAGTGGGTATGGTTATGGTTGGGGGTCGTGACACCCAAGATGCATCTTGAGTGAAGAAGGTATGTGGATGGGATGTGGATGGTTGGTTAGGATCTACCCCCTATGACTACTATTATGGATCAGGATTAATGCTTTGGTTAGCATTATCCATAAGCAATTGTTGCAAATGTAGAAATGCTTATTGTATAGCAATCATGGATGAAGATGGTATGGCCATATGGGGGGTAGATGATTGAGTTGGTTGGGTGGCAACTATGTGAGTGGATGTAGGTGGAGGGTAGGTGGAAAAAGGTATTGCCACTAAATGAGGGATGTCATGATGCATGGGATCTATGGATGTGGTGGATGGGATGGATGTAAGGATCTACGAAGCAGCATTGACTTGTGCTTCATAGAGGGGGTTAGTACAAATGATGTTTTGATGTGATGGGATGGAGGTGTGTTGATGAGATGATGATGGATAGATGTTAGTCATGGTTGTAGTAGTTGGTTCAAAAAGTGGATTTGTGATTATTTGATTGGTATGTTATAGGTGTGAAAAGATGGTTTCCTATTATGATGTAGGAATGGTGTGAGGTGGAATGGTGAGTGGAGGCAATGATGGAAAGATCAAACTAGTTGTATTCAAATAAGTCCTAATGACATCCATGTCCACATACATGACATGACCATCAGATGGCATGGGTGGCTCACTCCTAGGAGTCTTTAGGATGGTGGCATGAGTAGCTCTCTACATCATATCTATATCCAAAGTGGGGGCACAACTAGATGGCCTAGTAGATCAAGTTCAGATACATAGTATGGGCTACATTGACTTGCCCTACCACTGAAGTGGTGGGGGCTTGGGAAGACTGAGAAGGAAACTCCATGGATGAAGGCAACTGACTCTAGGCTTGGGTTTGCTTTCTAGCTTGACCATGGGTTGTTACCATAAGCTAAGGGTGGGATGAGGTGGAAAATGTGCAAGTATGTGTGTGAAGATGTGATGAAGATGCAAAGCAAACAACATGCAAAGCAAAAAAACAAACAAATGTTTTCCTAAGTTTTCATAGGTTTCATTTTTTATTTTTGATCTTTTATTTTATTACTTTTTGAAGTTTTTTTATTTTTTTGGAGTTTTGAGGTTTTTGGATTATTTTTTAAACTTTTTTTAGCTTCTCAAGTCTTGAAGCTTAAAATAAGAAAACTCAACTAAGGTGGTGACTAGGAGCACTAGTGCCAAGCATGAGGTCCTCAAAAGAGGCTAGGGTACACCACTTAAGATCCACTCTGAATCGACAAGCGTTTCCAACAGTGGAGGGTTCACCTAGCTCTTCCACCCTAAATCGACAAAGTGTTTCCAACATTGAGAGGCAACTTGAACAAAAATGCCCTATTTCCAACTTAGAAGAATTACCTATTCTAGCTTGGGAAGGGTGAAGTTTTATGAAATGTTTAATGTTTTGTGAAATATTGTGTGTTTTGATGTGGGTCTATCTCTGGGTACCTAAAGGGGTTGAGCCGATGGAAGGAGGTGAATTCCAACGTCACCGGTCTCGGTTGGGGGTTGGTGATGAAATCCAACCTTACCAATGTTATGATGGAGCATGCAGGTGTGTGAAGTTTTGGTTTACTATGGTGTTATGCAAATCTAAGATGCAATTCTATTTTCATGCCTAAATGCAAAAATAGAAAACATACAAAGGCAAACAAGTTTTCAAATCAGGGGCTAAAAAGCTAATTTTAGAAAGACCCTATAAGGATTTTGAAACACAGAGCCAAATATATTTTTTCATTTGGGTTAGGTCAAACACCACTGGGCATTTAACCCAACACGTGTGCATGGTTGGAATAGTCCAACCGCGAATGCGTATTTTCAACTATGCCTTAGAAAGCCCGATAGAGCAGACCTAAAACCCCGATGGTACTTAGAATAAAACTACTAAGGAAAATGCATATGATCTAGGTCCTAAGATGCATATTCATCTTCTTTTTTTATTTTAGTGTATTTAGCCTAAGACCTAAATACAATAAGCAAATAGAAACAAAGACCCTTATTTTCTTTTCTTTTTTTAACTTAGTGACATCGTAAAACAAAAGAAAGAAAAAGGGGGGTTTAAATGTTACAGACCTATGATCCTTTTACCACTCCCTCATTGTTCTACAAACATCGATACATAGTTGTTCATATTTGTAAATACCCTTGCACGGTTGATCAGATCCGTAACCATCACTGTGCGGTTGATTGGATCTATAATTGCCCGTCTACAGTTCCTCAAGCATAAGATCAACCCAAAATAGGTTTTGGAGGTTCTAAGTTTGATCTTAAATTTCCACACAACTAAACTCTAAAAATCTACAACGATAGACAAAAAAGGATTAATACAATAAATAACAAGCCAAATAAAATATGGAACCCTTTGGGGGTCCCACCATGATCATCATTCTTGTATGCATAAAAACAAAAACACCATTGCACTAAAAATGAAGCATTGTATTATTTCGTAAAAAGAAATTTTGAGCACAATAATCCCCTATGTAGGATGCTTCACAATAAAAATACCCAAAGGGGGTGATCCCCTTTTACAATGAAATATGGTGTCTTATTATTCTTCAAGCTACAATTAATATTGGAGTTATGTTTATCGTGACCATCATGATGGATTTGAGCTTTCAAATATCGAACCTACACACATGAAAATAGACAAAAGGTTTAGTAGAACCTATCAAAATAAATCTAGTCACATGACCAATATAAATAGAAAATAGAAAATAATTATTGCATACATGAGTCATGATTTGGGTAGCATATCATTAGCATTTTCATTATCCCTTTCCTTGGTGATGTGATGGTGCCGTTATAGGCCTCTAGGAGATTAGGGGGGAAAGGATAGGTGGTAAGCCAATATTACCAAGTGGTAAGCCATGACAAACAAGTTTTAGGGGTAGTTGTAGTGAGTCACTAGAAGTATCTCACTTAATGGGAGATGTGGCAAGTGGTTAGGTGCAAATGGAGTGAAGTGTGGAGTGAGGTGTGAGATGTGGCAAGTGGTTAGGTGGAAGTGGAGTGAAGTGTGGGGTTAGGTGTAATATGTGGCAAGTGGAGGGGTAGTGGTGGCTAGGACACATATCAAACGGGGAGACAGGGCATCCTAGGGAGATATTTCTTAGATTTATTAAAGTCTGTAAAATAGATTAATGTGCAAGATTTATACACCTAAGTTTAGACTTAGGCATATAATTTTACTATGCAGAATTGTGTGTGGGGATACAAATGCCTAGATTTTGGTGTCTACAATTATATCATTTATTCCTTACACTTTAGGGTTTCAAAGACATCATATAAAGGATATTCATTACCATTTAGGATTTTTTATGGTAGCATTTAAGATAACAAGTATAATGAAGTATGACCATTAAAATTTAGCCTTTCTAAGATGACATAAAGAATAAAGTGTTTTTTAGGTTATCCCTTGCGCTTCAAGTTCTCTAGGGTAGTACAAATCAATAGACGATAAGTTATGTTATGGATAGTCTATAAAAATAGAATAGATTTATAGGGATGAAAGCACTAGTGGAATGGAAAAGGAAAATTAAGAGTAATTATAAACAAAGAGAAAAAGGAAACTCAAAGGGATATTGATTTAGGAAATTATAAAAAAATATCACAAATGTTTACAAGTAGGGATAAACTCACAATTAAGAAAAAAATGTTGATAATGATGGTACCTTAGAATAATAAGCTATGAATAAGACCCCTAAAAAAGATCTATCAAGGAATGAATATGGTGTTAAAGTCCAAAATTTATTTTAATACAAGAAAAAAATAGTGAGGAATATAAGGATACATTCATAAATATTTAGAATATGGGGGGTTGTCTAGCAATTTTTGCTTTGGGAGATTCATTAATAGGAATAACAATTTCTAGAAGGAAGAAATAATTGGGTTGTTGGTACTTTTTTGTAGAAAAGATGAAAATACTAAAGTGAAACTCATAAATATATATGGTCCAACTACAATTACTCTTCATGATAGATATTAAAAGGACCTTAATTTATTTATTTATGTCAAACACAATTATGATTCAAAATTGTGATCTATGGGTTATTGGGGGACTTTAACATAGTTGCATCTCTTTTAGAAAAGAAGGATGGTAATTCTAGATGGTCTGGATCAATGGGCAATTTTGCTTTCTTTGGAAATTTGAACGGCCTTTAGGATGTTATTCCTTCAAGCTTTCGATATACATGGGATAGGAGAAATATTGGTGAAACTCATACAACAAAAGTATTCGACAAGTTTTTATTATTTGATGCATTATAAAAATATTTTATTATGAGTTAAAAACCATATACCCATTCTCTTGAGACATGATCTATTCAATAATGGTAATTCAAAGTTTTTTTATTTTTAATCTATGTGGTTACTAGACCCTAATTTCTTCAAAAGGATTATATTATGGTAAGATGAATCAAGGTTTGAAGGATCATGTATATATATAGATTTATTCAAAACATGAAACATCTAAAGGGGGAAATGAATATTTGGAATGTCAAATTTACTGGTAACATATTTGAAATAATGGAAAAAATTAATCCAAACTCAACACTTTATAAGATATTATAGACATCAATGGAATGAACCAATATACTCATGCAAAAAAATTACTTTTCAATTATTAGAATGTATTACAAAAGAAAGAATCATATTGGATCCAAAAATATTGAGAGAGATGACTCAAGGAGGAGAATATACATAATATAAATTATACCCCTTTTTATTCTAATGCTAAACAAATTTGTATTCTCATAAAATTAAAAATATCTCAACTCTATATGGAAGAAATATTGAGGAATAAAAATATATTAGAAAGGAAGCAGTTAATTATTTCAAAGATATTTTCTTAAAAGTTAGGTTAAGATTATTAGGAATTATCACCATCATAGTTAGCATGATTGTAAGTTGAGTGGTTGCAACCACCCAATAAAGGGTCCATGACTCCACTAGAGGTTGAAATTAGTTGTTAGTTATAGTTTTTTATGTTATATTGTGCAAGAAAATTATGTATAAATTTCTTTAAACCCATAATACAAATTATCCAAGTAATTGCATTAGTGGTATCAGAGAAAGAGTTCAAAGGAAGAGCCAACTATCTTGATCCATTAAGAAATTTATATCTTTTTATGGAATAGGAATAAATATTCCTCTTGCTTCGACATGGATGGGATCTAAATAACTTTAGAGGGTGTGAAAGATAGATGCTTTAATTTCCATTCTAGCACTCAAAAGGATTGTCACATTTTGCATCATCCTCAACTAATCCATTTCTTTCAAATAAATATTGCAAACTACTAAAATATCATATACACATAAATCAACCTCTACTTTGGGGGTAAATAATCTAAGGTAAAAGATTTTTTTGAGGAATATCTCATGAAATGTTGGAGAGGCATGCCTCTCCCATCGATTTCCAAAAATGTTCTTTTCTCTGTGTTAAATCTACTTGCACTTTTAGAAGCATGGCACCTCACCAAGAAGGTTGTACTAAACACATTGAATTATTAGAGGAGGTTCCATCAGATCTCAATTATACAAGAAATTATTGCACACTTTTCACCATCAACATTCACAATAATAGAGCATATTTTGGAATAGATGCTGACATAATTTGACTATAGCATGATCTACGACCTTATCAAAATTTTGAAATAAAATTTTCATTTTTCCTAGAGCACACATGATGTTATCACCAATGCTGCACCATGAGATAATTCTATGATAAAATATTCCCAAAACATGTACAAGGCATTGACATGATCACATGCTTTAACTGCATTTTTTATAAGTTAGTCTTCACTATTGCACACTCCAGTCTATTGGACATCTAATTGTCCATGTTTGGCCATGAAATTTTTTTCACCAATAAGGCATGTCTCTTTCGACACCTATGAGCATCAAAATAGAGGGAAAGTAAATAAAACTTGGGGATTAGGCATTCATAGGGTTTTCAACCAATTACAAAGTACATGAGGTACTCATGGGATGGAACCCATACCTCTAGCATTGGTCATCAATGGCTAGCCAATCAACCAATTTTTTTAATTATCCCACATGAACCATGGGAGGGGTCCTTGAATCCTATATATTTTAGTTCTTTATTTTCATTGGTTGAAATTGAAAAAGGAGGTTTATATAATATTTTAAAGCAGTAAATATTTTGAGAATATTTCGTAGACATTCTAGTTGGAGGAATTTCTACTACCTATTTTTTTGTCAAGACACTATTGATTTCTTGCAATTAAAAGCATTAATCAATTTATGATTATAGGCTTATATGTACTCATTGGAAGATATTTTTCAAGGCTAATCTAGTGGAACTAAAATTTTCTAATTTTTTGAAGGTTCCAAATGGCTGGTGGTGCACCAAAGTTCCTATTGCCCGATTATACCAACTAATGTGAGGAAACAATTATTTTTCTTAGAAAACTAAACTCAAAACTCAACTTGAGTTTAAGAAAGTGTGGAAATTTGTAAATGAGTCTATTTCTTGTCTTAAAATAAATGATGAAGAACAAATAAAATTTTATAAAGTAGATAGAAAGGCCTAGTTGATCATCATGTTTGGTGTCTCTAATGAAGTTAAAAAATACATTCATGACTCAACCACTATCAAATACACAAGGGACAAGCTCTAGATAGTATTTGAGATAAAGAACAAGTACCAAATCTTGTTCCTTCAAAGACAACTTCACTGCTTAAAAATAAAAAAATGGATAAAAACTCGAGTGATCCTTAAGATGAGTCGTAGTGCTATATACATCATTACAAGCTTTGGGGGAAATAGTGTATAATGACACACTTGTTATCATTATTTTGAGATATCTCCCTTCACAGTATAATGTATTTATGTCCTATTTAATATCATTGATCAAAAACATCAACATTTAAAAAGTTGATGAATGTACTTCAAAAATTAGAGCCCTCTCATACATCACAAGATGAAGATCAATTTTTCCTTTTAAATAAAATGGGCAAGCAACTAGTAAAAAGAGGTATAAGACCTCAACATCGCTTCTAGCATAAAAGAAATATTTTTTGCACATGAAAGACATGAAATTTGTGGTAATAATGGCCACATATTGAAGGAATGTTGGCACAATCCTTTTACAAATAGATCCTCTTTTCAAATAAATACATCCACAATAGAAGAATTCATCAATAGGAAAGAAAAATATAAATTGGAAGAAGATACATCAATAAAATTGTAACGTTGCCAAATATGACCACTCAAGAGAAGAAGAAAATGACCACTCTAGAAAAGAAGAGCATGTATTTGTTGCTCATGATCAACTAAGTCATCCCAATGATATTTAGTAAGTCAATATTAGAGCAACCAAATTTATGATCGATAAAAAATAAATGGTTCTAGACTCTAGACTATTCTAATAATATAGGAGAGGTATCTCTAGGTGATGATACATCCTATGATATCAAAGGAATAGGTGATATCAAATTACAACTTGGATCACACACATGCAAGATAAAAAAGTCTTACATGTTTTAGTACTCACTAAGAATCTACTCTCCATCAACTAATTACTCAACCATAATTTGAAGGTTGAGTTTGACAAATGACAGGGCTCCAAGGTCTATCTCATTCATAACAAAGCTAAAAAATCCATGATTATTGCATATGGTTAGGGTTATGCATAGTGGTGAATCTTCATTAATTCACGAATATTAGCATTTTTAACAATAGAAATTGTGAATTTGGGGACCCTAGATGTCGGCTCATTCACCCAAAATTTTTGAGTCCAAAAACTTTTTAGGGGTCAGATCACCCCACATTGATAATAATATTACCAATTTTTTTAAATCGCCAGCACTCTCACCTAAATCGAGGATATTTTTCACCTTGAAATTATAAAAAAATTTAATTATCCTACCAAATTCACCTCTTATACCAAAAATATATATAATTAACATGACAATGATACTTATTCATGTAAAACATTCAAACTATTCAAAAAACAAGCAACAACGAAAAAAAGTAAAACCTTCCAATAGAAAAGACAAGACCTAAAACATTCGATCTATTGTAGAATTATGCTAAACTCTAATTGAGTGCATAATTCTACCGAACTCTAGCCATGTTTAGAAACCAACCAATCATCAATCATATTTAGACCCTGTTTTCCACTCGTACTAGGGGTGGACCCTAATTTACACCTAGATTGTAGCTGGACCCAGTTTTCCACCTGGACCACATTTGGACCTATTTTTCACCCAAACAGGATTCAAACCTAGTTTTCTACTTAGACCAGAGTTGGACCTTGCTTTGCACCCAGACTAGATCCAAACCTATTTTTCCAATAGGATCGGTTGTTGGACCTTGATTTGCACCTAAACAAGGGTTAGACCCTACTTTACACTCAGACCGAATTTGAATCTATTTTTACACTTGGAAACCATGTGTCGATCATGAAAAATAAAGGTACAAAATTTTACCTCTCTTTATTCTTTTTAGAGAATATGAGTTCAAGGAGTTGTAGTAGTAACATCTATTTTTCTATTATAAAATTGCAAGTTTTTATTTTGTTGTTTTCCCTTGTTTTCCTCTATTCACATGCGAGTTTTTTGATGCAATTTTTAGCTAGTTATCCTTTTCTTAAAACACTGTAATTCTCTATTTCTCTTAAGACACTATGATTCTATGTTTCTCTTTTTTTTTAGATAATATGGGTTCAAGGAGTTGTAATAAGATCTATTTTTCTATCATAAAATTGTAGGTTTTTATTTTGTTGTTTTTTTTTATCATTTATTGCAAATAGGTCAATGCTTTGTTTCCCATGTTTTCCCCTATTTTCCTTTGTTCCACATGTGAGTGTTTTGATGCATTTTTTAGCTAGTTATCCTTCTCTTAAGACATTGTGATTCTTTGTTTCTCTTAAGACACTATTATTATTTGTTTCTCTTTAATTTTAGATAATATGAGTTCAAGGAATTGTAGTAGTAAGATCTATTTTTTAGTCATAAAATTACAAATAGGTAAATGTTTTTTTTCCCATGATTTTTACTATTTTTCTCTATTCCACATGTGAGGCTTTTGATGGATTTTTTTAGCTAGATGACCTTCTCTTAAGAGACTGTGATTCTCTGTTTCTCTTAAGACACTGTGATTCTCTATTTCTCTTGATTTTTAAAGAATATGAGTTCAAGGAGTTGTAGTAGTAAGATCTATTTTTTGTCATAAAATTGGAGGTTTTATTTTGTTATTTTTCTATCATTTATTGCAAATAGGTCAATGCTTTGTTTCCCATTTTTTCCCTATTTTCCTCTGTTCCACAAGTGAGTGTTTTCATGGATTTTTTAGCTAGCTGACCTTCTCTTAAGACATTGTGATCCTCTATCTGTTCCACTAAGACTATAAGTTTCTAGGCCATTTAGTACTATAATCCGATATTTTTCCACATTTGAATCTCTAATTATATTTCATATATATATATATAAAAAAAAAAATAAATATATATATATATATATATATATATATATATATATATATATATAATATATATATATATATATATATATATATATATACATTGTTTTTCTTAAATTATAGAAATTCCTATATGTGGCTATAGATTTGAATTTGTATATTGATTTTTTTTATCCTCTAAATAAATACAAGTGTAGACAATTATTTATCTCCATAAAATAGAGTAGTGGCATGCACTAAAAAAATCATGATAAAGCCTAACTGGAAATTGGTATGTATTTTCTACCAACCAACCCTCTATTTATTCTAGTTACAATATTATTTTGAGGCCTTATAGTAGTAAGATATGTTCAACATTTTATTAATTTTCTAAAATGAAAAATATTTTTCTTTACAAGTAAAATGGCACCTACTAGTGATGGAAAGAAGGGAGACAAATATTCTATTGAAAAGAGTATCCTCAAATATTTTAGCCATATATCAAAATCCAATGAGCCATCAACATATATAAAAATTCAAGGTATAAATGTTAATTCTTTTAAATAATGTTTTCTTTCTCAAAAAGTTAATTTTCAGTATATGGATTTGGTCATATCGTGTTGTTCTCATACAAGCTATTTATTTCAAGTGGTATATTCCTATGTTGGAATTTCATCCCACTTTAATACCTATTCTTCTTACATCCAAAAATGATGAAGAATATCATTGTATGTAGAATACATTGTTGACCCTAATATACCTCCACTCGAAGATATTCCTTATGAAGAGATGCATTCACATGAAAATTCTCTTAACAATGACATACAACAAACACTTGAAGATATTCCTCAAAATGACGTGGCACTTAAAAAATAAAGCGATAAATCAAATACAATACAAACTTTTGAGGAATATTCAATCCAAAAAACTAAACGTAGAAAGCTAATTAGATGGAATATTGGAAGGTCATTTAAGGTTGAATGGTCATCAACATATCCCTTTATAGAGCCAGTCCAACCAAAGAACAACAATGACATTCCAACAAAATGTAGATGCATAATTTGTAGTTGGAAACTGTGTAAGGATCATAAGATGCAATTGGAGTTAGATACAACAAAAAAACATTGTGGGAAATTTTATTCAATAGTTAAATAAAATGATGGAACTGTTAAAAAATAGTTAGGTGGAAGGATGCATTGAAATGCATGCATGTTAGATATGTAAAAGAATATGAAAAAGAATTGAAGCTACAACAATCTCTTGTTGAGAAAGGTAAAATGATTCAAGCCCAATTTCATAAAATTCATAAGATCACTTAGCTGCAAAAAGTTTACAGTTTGTTGTTGTATATAGTATTCTTAAAAAGGGTAGACCCATGTTCGATTTTATTGATTATAAGCACCTATTTTAGCTAGTTTATGTGCAAAACCTTCCTAGTTCCCATTGGTTAGATCAAAGTGGTTGGAAAATGATAAAATCTCTATCATTGGTTGAGAAGGACCTAAGGAAGAAAGTAAAACTTGTCAAATTCATTTCACTTTCAATTGATGAAGTGACGATTGTTGACAACACATCTTGGATTTGCATGCATGTGTAGACATTATAAAATCATGTAAGGCAATCTAGTTTGCTAGCATTATATAATATGGTGGAAAACTGTAATGCAAAAAAATATTTATAATTTTGTTGTAACTAGTTTAAAAGATATTACGGAATGAATGATATAGAAATAACCACAAATTTAATATGCATTGGATTTTATGGTGCTACTATAATGCAAGGACACAAGAATGGTCTTTGTATTTGACTTTAGACATCAATTACCCCATATTTGATACTCATTCATTGCATAACTCATAGAGTGAATATTGCATATACAATTGTGAGCACTTTTGAAAATATTGCAAGAGTGGAAGACCTCATTCACAAAATACATGCTTATTTTTTGTGCAATACAAAAAGGTTTGTAGAGTTTCAACAATTTGCACTAGGAGTTATAGAAGGAAAAAAATTGTTAAAATATGTGGATATAAGGTGGATTTCATTGTATCAACCTACACACAATTTTTTTATAAAATGTCAATCATTAATGAGGTTTATGTATGCAAATCGTAGGGCAACTGATAAGGCAAAATATTTGCTATACCGTTTGAATGACTTGGAAACCCTTTTAACATTATGTGTTATTCTTCCAATGTTACAAGAAATAAATAGATTGATTAAATTTGCACAAGAGAGATGCATTTATATTGTTGATTTCATCAGGATGAGAAATAAATATGTATGCATTTTGATAGACTTTATTTTGTCAAATAAAATTTTATAGATCCTTTGTTTAATAGTTGGAAAATATTAAATAACATAAATTATACAAGAAGCTTTTTGAAGTTTGACATCAATGATCATCTGTGTATTAATGTTCATGGAAATATGATACCCCTATATTATTTTAAAAGGTAATCACATATAGTTATGGAATATTTTGAACAAATACCCATAACACACAGTTGATTTGAAGTAGTTTTACATATGTGTGAAGTAGTTTTACATAGTACTAAGATTAAATTGTTAAAAAAAATAGAATCATTAACAAGTGAAATAAGAGATCATTTTCAAAGAGATGAGTTTTTGAGGTCATGGGTGTGGTTAACTCTAACTTTTGGGATCCTTGCAATGACAACAATTCTATATGAGTTGTTTATCAGAAATATGGGAACACTTGCTAAATATTTCATTAAAATTACGAAAGTCAATGGTATTGAAATCAATGGTATTCTCAATAAGGAGCTTTTAAAAGAATAGTCATCCCATTTTGGATTGATAGTGGTTGGTCAACTATCATATTTGAGTAACCCTCATGAGCCTAGTTCCATTACATATTTGTGGTAAAAATTGTATCCAAGTAGTGTCTTATAAGATACGATTAGTGAATATTTTTATTTATATGAATTATGTCAAACAATGATTTTGGAATCTATATAAGATGATAGGGTTTTTAGTGCATTATCTTTTATGAAATCTAAAGTTTGTAACAAGTTGGACAAAAATTTAGAAAACTGTTTGAGAATATATGTGTCAACGTATGAGCTGGACAAGTATCCCTATGTTAGAGCATTGACATATTGGAAATATTTAGCATACAAAAGGGGTGTCACTAATACATACAATAATGAGGATAATCATACTTGCATTGATCATATAGTTTAGACACACAAATTTGATATACTTACAAGTGGTTATGGATAAGCTGAGAACTGTTTGTTTCAGCTACCTCCATTGTAATTTTTCCAATATTTCACAACATTGATAAATTTTACTTTATTTGTTATCAAATTTCACAATATTGATAAATTTGACTTTATTTGTTATCATATTCTTCCAGCTCAGATATTGAAAAAAAAAATTATTTATTTTTATATCACATTGTTGTTGGTGAAATTGTATTCAATATAATGTTCAAAATTGGTGTCTTAACTGCCTTCATTGATAAATCCTTATGCTTCATATCATAGTATTTTTAATGTATGAACATTAATGTATTAGCACAATTGAGTTCTTTCTACTTAGCAAATAACTATATACTAACAATAATATTTTTTTTATTGTTTGAAATTACAATAGTAGATATATTTGAATCATCATAAATTAAAAAAGCAACATAAGATTATAAATGGAAAAAACCATTGAATCATAGAAGACACACAATTAGTAAATATATTTTTCATTAATTCGATTGAAAATATATTATATTCTACAAATTTTTTTGACTGCAATACAACAAAATATGCAGTCAACTAGTAAACATTTTATAGTTTCTTAAATTTTAGATTAGGGGTTTGCTACCTTAGAATCTCTTGGAGTTGCCTATTCCTTTCCTTTTACTCCTTTTTTGAAACCTTGTGCCACCTGTGCTCCAGATCTGATTAGGTCTTCTTCTACTCTCTCTAAACTCCCCATCAATGCTCTTTCTTCTTAGGCTATATATTCTTGCGCTATTAAAAGTGTTTCTTTCTACTTTTGCTACTTTAGCAAGATATCTACATCCATTTTGTGTTCCTTGATTATTTTTATTAAAAGGTTATTGTCCCTAATTTTGGCTTGCATTGTTTCCTTCACTTTTATTGCACTTATCAATTTTTTCTTCATCATTTGGAGATGAACTTGTAGGCTTTTAACTTATTTTTTTTAATTATTAAAATTTTACTACAAAATAAAAAGAAAATATAAGTTAGTAGAATTATATGATAAAATAAAACACTAAAATTTATTGCAGCTAAAGTCTCACCTCAACAACAGCCCTTGCAGCCTTAGCAACTACAAATTTTCTTATAAAAAACCCATTGGTTATAATATGCTTGGGCTTCAACATTAATATTCTCCATTCTATTCAACATAATGTTCAAAACTTCATCATCATACAAAAGAGTAGACTTCACTAAGCCTAATCTAGCTTGATCTAGCAGACCACCAAGCTTTTTTGGTTCATTTTTTACCAGAGAAAAAATTGCTTCTCTTTTAGAAAATGTTTTATATTAGGAATTAAGATCCTTTATAAGGATCTTGGCCCAAAATTCCCACTCTTTCATCTCATATAAATCTTGAAGCATGATCTCTTTGATTGTTGCTTCACAAATCAACCATTAGAATATTTTTAACAAAATTGACTTTGTCATCCTTAGTTTAAGGATGAGGGATGTTGGTCTAAGTAGTCAATGATAATGTTTGTTGAGCTGGAGGGGCTTGTGTTTATTGTGCTTCTCTTTGCAAAACTTGAAGCACATCTGTCATATTGAAACCTAAAATTTTGCCCTACAATAAATAATCTTCATTGAGTGGAGGATTATCTACTCCTACACTCGAAACATCTGGTACTTCTATATTTGTGTTAAATAAAAATTTGGGAAAGTTAGATATAGTCTAACTTGGTAGCCCTCGTGATCTCATTGAAATAGTTATTTTCTAATTCCACCTCGTATTTGGCCTCTCATTTTTTGAGCCTATCATAGCGATTGTGGAGGTGGTGACGACATCATTTGTTGGCTTCTTACAGAATGTTGTTGAGAGGCACCTAAAAACATTAAAATAATATTTTACCAAAAATTATTCAAAAAATAAAATAGAAAAAAGAAAATATGTTAATTTAAAATAAATACACACTGACTTACCTAACGACAATGAGATTTGTTGTATGTTGTTGCAAGTGGGGATGGGGCATAATTTCGAAAACATATGAAAAACTTTATTAAAAATTATAATAATTCTAACTAAAAAATATATATAGAGATAAAATCTAGAAAGATAAACTTATGTGTTGTAGGGATGTGAAGAACACAAGCTTATACTGAGAGGGGGGTGAACAATATAAGACTACTTTTTATTTTCCTTTCCTAAACAATATTATGTAATGTATCAATGGAAATATCAATAGTAGTAATAAAATCAATGCACAAATCACCATACACAATAGAGACACCAATTTAACGTGGTTCACCCAATGTGGGCTACTCTACAAAGAAAATATTTTACTTAAATTTTCTCAACAAATATCTTGGGAATCCTTTCCCTGTTACAATGTTTATGGACCTCTTCCAAAGGATACACCAATCCTCTATTAAATTTCATGGATATCTATCCACAGGAGACACCAATCCCCTCAACTAGTTTGTGGATATCTATCCCAAGGAGAACTCCTCCTCTGCTCTGGCTAGTGATCCTCTAGAAGACTACTGCCTCCATTACACTAACTTGTGGATCTCTCTCCACTGAAGACTCATGTTATCACTCATAAGACCTTTGTCCTCACTGCCATGGCTAATGGATTTCTATCCACAAGAGACTACTATCCTTTGATCTGTCACCTCCAAAGCTTACTCTCATATCTATCTCAAATTTGCACTAAACACAATCCTTTGATATATCATAAATATACTCAATATCTATCTATGATCTGCACTAAACATTGTCCTTTGACCTAGCACAAATTTTCTCAATCTATAGCTTTGATCTACACTAAACACATTCCTTTGGTCTAACACAAATCTGCTCAATCTCTATCTCTGGTTTGGCACAAACTTGTCCTTAAATATACACCAAAATATGTCCTCAAATCTATCCTCAAGCCTTAAAACAAAGCTTGATACAGTCACAAATCAACTCTGATAGATCTTCCTCAAAACATAACTCAAGGTTTGAATAAGTAAATCAATCAAATCTGCTCACAAGTCTTCTCAAAGACTTGCCTCAAATATATCCATAAGTCCTCTCAAGAAATTGCTCAAAATTCTATCAAGTCTTTACCAAGACTTGCCTTAAATCTGCTCAACAAGTCCTCACTAGAACTTCCTTAATCTTCTCAACAAGTCTTCACCAAGACTTACCTCAAATTTTCTTGTAAGCTTCTACAAAATCTCACACAAATTTTTCCTTAAGATTTCACAAAAGCTTCCTCAAATATGTCCTTAATTCTACTCTAGGACTTGCTCCAAATATGCTCACAAGCTTTCACAAAATATTATTCAACTCAACTCAATCTATCACAGAAAACCTCTTCAATAACACAAACAAGCTTTACACAGAATCTAGTTTAATCTCACGAAAACATATAGAGAATGGTTAGAGACTCAATATGCTTCACACTCACAACAATGCTCAATCACTTTCAATCTCTCTTGTTTTACCACATAAACATATAGAGAATGGTTAGAGACTCAATATGCTTCACACTCACAACAATGCTTAATCACTTTCAAACTCTCTTGTTTAACCATAGAAATATATAGAGAATGGTTAGAGACTCAATATGCTTCACACTCACAATAATGCTCAATCACTTCCAATATCTCTTGTTTTACCATGAAAATATATGTAGAATGGTAAGAGACTCAATATGTTTCATACTCAATCACTTTCAACCTTTTTCTCAAATTAGTAAATAAAAATTTGTTTCACAGAACTTGAACTATCTCTCCAACACTTTTCAATCAACTATGCTCAATCAAATTCACTCAACCACTCACTCAATGAAACACAACTTGCTTACAAAACCTAAAAAAGTGTTTCACAATGCTTATCAAAAAATCTCACATAACAATGATACTCATGATCTTTCAAAAACCCTAGTTCAAGATAGTTCTCAACTTCTCATAACAATGATACTCATGATCTTTCACAAACCCTAGTTCAAGATAGTTCTCAACTTCACATAACAATGATACTCATGATCTTTCACAAACCCTAGTTCAAGATAGTTCTCAACTTCACATAACAATGATACTCATGATATTTTACAAACCCTAATCATGCACATGAAGGCTCACTCAAATATTTCTAATAATGCTTATCAAACAATCCTTTTCACTCCAACTTAGCATTCACAACATCCAATCCAACAATATTTCACTCACAAGGAAGATGTGCCCATACCTTTTATTTGATGAATAATTGACCTCAAAACCTGTCTCAATCATAATCAACCTCTTTGTCAATCTTAAAGGTTAGGTAGAAAAAAGCCTTCTCAAAATTTCATTCAAATATTCCCTTAAAATATTTCACCATACAAAGCATTAAATCTCAATTACACCTTATAATATCCACTCTTAAAAATGATTAGCAAAAATTAAACAATTCACTTCAAAAATTAATTTCCTTTATCCACCTTATTACTCCTCTCAAATATTTAACACAATAAGACTTTATTTTAAAATAAAATATAATCTCCTTTAAAACCTTATTACTCCATCCAACTCCTAATCATCAAAAACCACAATAATATTTTTATAAACCTTATATCTCCCTCCTAAAAAACTTCATGCAACATTAAAATCTTAGGACAACATTTAATTTAAAAATTAAATACCTCTTTACCCTTGGCAGGATTCGATCCCCCACTACGCTACCACCAATTCCCTAGCCACGACTCAATTGCCATGTGAGCTAGGCACTCACCTTGGACTATAAAAGCACCTTGTGCACTTAGTATTGAGTTTTGGATACCTAAAACAAAAACAACCATGCAAAAATTGTCATTGGGGTTTGATCGCGGGACCTCCCACATTGCATGTCTCAACACACAACCGCTTGCCGCTAGCCCAACCACACGGTTGGTTATGAGGCTTTGAGCCTCCCTTGCTTTATCCCTTCGTTGGTGCCAAATAAAACAAAAAAACTTATCTTCTTCCTTGCATGCAAATCACAAAAATTGTAGGCTCTCTAATGTAATTCGAACGAAGGTACTTCCTTTGCAACCAAAGCACATGGTATTTATACCATTGTGCCATCACCCTTTGGACGTCGGTGGAGGGGGAAACTTCGTATGATGTCGGCGCATAATAAATCAACTTTTCCCTTATAACCCTAACCTTAGGGTTAATTAAATTAGATTATAAATTAATTAATAATGAAATTATTATAATTAATTTAATAACTTTAAGGTTAATTAAATTAATTTATAATGAAATTATTATAATTAATTTAACCACTTTGGGTCTTACCATTAGACCTTTAATATTATAATAAACTATTATAATATTATTTTTCTTCGGCCTTCATATTGCTCCTTTAGACCTTATTTGACCACCTTGAATATTATAATAGGATATATTATAATATTATTTCCCTTAGGCCTAGAAGCAATATTTCTCTTGAAACTGACTCTTGACATCCTTTCTTTTGCACTGCTCACTGAAACTGACTCTTGACATCCTTTCTTTTGCACTGCTCACTGAAACTGACTCTTGACATCAATGACAACAAACCTTGCTCATATTTCCAATAGGATGGCCTCACTAGATTCACATTGCACATCTTATGCAGAAATAGGTGGACAAGAAGCCCTAGGAGAAGCAACATGTCTCAAAATTTTTAGCAGCCTCTACAATGGTGATGCTTCTGACCTTGTATCTTCTAAATAAATAGTGGCCTTTAGCATGTGATCCCTTATATTAGCATCATATTTTGTCCTTGTGGTGGCTACCTTACTCTGCATTTAGGCGCTAAAAATTTAAAACATGAAAATATACTAAAATATAAAAAAATATTTGATGGTGAAATATGGAATTATTACCTTCACCTCTTGGGGTTTCATGGCAATGCTTTGTAGGGTTGGGTGTACTATGATAGGTACACCAATATTCTATAAATTTTGAAAACATTCATAATAAAGTTCTAAAATGTAATTAACTGTTGCCACCATGGTCCTTGATTTTGTTTAAATATTATGCAACTTTTTTCTTATATAATGCAAAATATACGTACACTAGTCAAAATTCTAGTGGTAAAGATAATGAACCATATAGGCTAATACCTAGAATGAAATATTCATTGTTCTTCCATGTAGAATCAGTATTGCTTAGAAGAACTCAATAATTACCTTTATATTTGTATCTGTAACAGAGGTATTTGTTAACCCTCTTCTGGACTTAGCGATGAAAGCTGCAAAAAAAATTAGATGAGAAATCACAAATTTTAAATTTTGAACTTTAAGATAATCAAGTGACGAGAATTATACCTGACAATAATTTCGAAGAAAGATTGTAGTTGGTCTCTAGGTAAGCTTTTTCATTGGTATCTAGAATGAAATTTGGTGTGATAGGATCAAAATCCTTGTGGGGAAGACCTATCAATCTCTAGATGTCAGTGGGTTTGATGGTAAAAGATATTTTTCTTCTATATTGTGAGATTGATGGTTGCATGATCATTGTTTTAATCATCTATGATATTTTGTAGAACATGTTTGTTTTTCCTAAAATGGGGCATTGAAAGAAAACCCTATAAACCTGTGTTAGTGATCCATGAAAGGTCATATCTAGGGGTTGTTAATAAGTTTGAAATTCTAGGGCAAGTAAGGTTTTTTAATACAATTTTTATAGTAGGGGTGGAAGTGGTGGTCATTGCTAGAAGTTGTGGAAGCAAGGGAAAATTTGCTCTAGAAGGGTATGGGATAATGGTCACTTGGAGAGGGTTCGCTCTAATCTTGTGCAGAAGAAAAAACCTAAAAAATGACTGTCAATACCTTTTTATAAATAAAATTAACTGTGGGTGGACACGTGGTAGCATGTTATTTGACATGCATATGCAGGTGACCGATTGTGTGATGTGTGGCAGTGTAAATCCTGGTGCAACAAGTACATATTTGAACCCTATTTTGCACTTGGTGAGCATTCAAATATTTTTTTGCACTTGACTTGAATTCAGACCCAATTTTACACCCGATCCATATCCAAACCTGTTTGACACCCGACCCGAATTCAGAACCTATTTTACACCCGATTCGCATTCAAACCCTATTTTGCAGTCGATTCGCATATAGACCCTATTTTGCAATCGTATCATGGTCAAATGCTATTTTATAACTGGTTTATGATTGGATCCTATTTTGCACTTGGTTCAATTCAAACATTGTTTTGCACCTGGCCCTAATTTGGTCCCTATTTTGCAACCAGACCATGGTCACACCCTGTTTTGTAATTGATTTATGGCAAATCCCTATTTTACACTCAATTTGAATCCGGTCACTATTTTACACCCGATCCAAATTTAGACCATGTTTTCCACCCAATCCACATCCAAACCCTATTTTGCAATCAAACCATGATCGGACCCTGTTTTGTAATTGACTTACGATTGAACCTTTGTTTTGCAATATTAGAATTTATTGCAATGGTCGTATTTATTGTGACAATTAAATTTATTACGATGGTCATCAAAACTATCAATTTTGCCACTTTTAAAAATAATGGTAATTCGTCATGTCTCCAACATGAATTTGGCCAAGATTCACCTAGATTTTGAAACTAATTCAACTTAGTTTTATAATTAGATTTTGGGTCTGATCCCTTATGCATAACCCTACATATGGTAAAGGAATAGGAAAAATGTTTGATATTCATATACTTCATCATGACAATATAACATTAGTTTTCAACTCTAATATTTATCCATCACTTTGATATCAATGATATAGTCATCTAAATTTTGGCCATCTTATTGCACTTTAGAATGAGCACATGGTTAGAGGTATTCCTTATTTAATGAAATATACTCAAATTTTCTATTGTTTCTTATCTAGAAAGCAACATCAAGCTCCATTTGGTTCTACATTATCTCAAGCCAAAAAGCCTCTCAATTTAGTTTATATCAATATTTGTGGACCCATGGCTCCAAGCTATAATGGCTCTAGATATTTTTATATTTTTATTGATTATAATACTCATAAAATGTGGGTATTATATTTATAGAACAAATATGAATCCTTTTGTACTTCAAATAGTTTAAGGCTCAAGTTGAGACATTCAAAGGTTGTCAAATCCATGTACTCTGCTCAGATCAAGGGGAGTTTACCAATAGTGTAGTTTTAAATTTCCTAAAGAAACATGACATTCATCAACAATTGATAATTACTTGTACACCATAGTAGAGTGATGAATTTGAATGTAGAAAGAGAACCATCATGGAAATGGGTCAGTACATGTTGAAATATTCTCAACTTGCATCCTATTTTTGGGCAAAAGTAGTACATACTATAATCTACTTGCTCAATCATGCCCCCACTGCATCACTTGATTGCATAACTCTAAAAGAATCATGGATTGGACATAAGCCATAAATATCTCATCTTCATGTGTGTATTTATATAACATATATGAATATCCCAAAGGATAACAAACAAATACTGGATGATAAGTCTTGTTAAGGCATTCTATTAGGCTATAGTGATGAATCAAAATCCTATAGATTATTTGATTTGGCTACCCATAAAAATATATCTTTCTTATGATGTCATTTTTATGAGAAAGATAATTCACCATCATCCTCTCCATAGGAATCTTCATCCAAATTTATTCTATAATACTTTAAAGTAATCAAGATAAAGAAGATGTTAATGAGGAAATTTCTAGGGGTAACAATGATTCAGATAATGATAGATATGTGGACCAATTTTCTCTACCACACAACACACAAAAATACCCAAGTGGAACATTAGAATATTAAGAGCTTAAAGGATAAATGGAGTTCTAGACACATCTACCATAAGATTGAGGAAATATAGCATGGATTGTGATGAGGTAAATATAGTCCTAATGAGTACTATTCAATATTTCATAGTGTAGAAAGCTTTTTAGTCTAATTATTGGAAGAAATTTATGGATATTGAATATCAAGCATTAGTGAAGAATAAGACTTGGTAGTTTATTGAACTTCCTCCAAGGAATAAGGTAATTTGATGCAAATGTATTTTCAAAATCAAATATAAATCAGATCGTAGTATTGATAAATACAAGGTATGACTTGTATCCAAGGACTATGAACAAAAAGAATGCATTGAATATAAATAAACATTTGCACCTACAACAAAAACAAAGACCATCGTAATTTTTTTTTCTCTAGTTGCATAGTTTAGATGGAGGATTCATCAAATGGATGTCAAAAGTGCCTTCCTTGATGGATACTTAAAATAAGAGGTCTACATTAATCAACTAAAATAATTCATTAAACATGGACAAGAAATAAATGTGTATAAATTGATTAAATCTCTCTATGGTTTCAAACAAGATCCTCGAGCCTAGTAAATAAAAATAGATGAATGTTTTGAAAAACATGGTCTCAAGATAAATACATATTATCTAAATTTGTACCACAAGGAACAAGGGGGAAAGTTGTGATCACAATTGTATATATGGATGATTTGGTCATTATAGTAAGTTTTGAGAAAATGATTCTTGTAGCAAAATATAACTTGAAAAACTCATTTGACATGACTAGTCTTGGATTGTTGCATTATTATCTACGATTAGAACTATGGCAAACACATCACATGATATTTGTCTCATAGATTAAATATGCCAAGAAACTTCTAGAAGTATCACATGAATAATTATAATCCCATGAAAACTCCTATAGAACTAGGGCTAAAACTTTCATTAAATAACTCCTCTCCACCAATGAATGCAAATCTCTATCAATAATTAGTTGAAAGTATCATTTACCCAATATACACTAGACCAGATATCAAATTTATAATAAGTTAACTCTCATGATTTATGAAAGAACAAAAAATATATCATTAGAAGGTAGTAAAAAGGGTATTAAGATATGTCCATGGTACCATTATGGTCTACAATTTAAGAAGATTGATAGTTCTTAATTGGCTACACTGATGTAGATTATGCAAGATATATTGATGATTAAAAATACAACTTTGGATAGGAATTATTTATGGGAAATATACCTACATCATGGCGAAGTAATAAACAACAAATAGTTGCTCAATATTCCATATAAAAAAAATATCATGCTATAGGAGGATATGTCTATAAGGAAATATGGTTGAAACATATGCATGTATGGGTGTACCATAAACTGAACCAACAACCATGTGATCTAACAATCAAGATGTATTGAAACTTGTCAAAAAATGTTCTAGAATACACCAAACACATTAAAGTTTAGTGCCACTTCATATGTTAACATGTATAAAAAAAACACAATATTCAACTAAAAATTTTCCCTACTTAGGAACAACGTGTAGACATCTTTACCAAGTCACTTGCATGTGTTAAGTTTGAAGTATTTTGAGGTTTTCTCTCTAAGAAACTCTAAACTATGATGTAATAAAAGGGATGAAATTAGGAATTATTACCATCATAGTTAGCATGATTGTAAGTTGAGTGGTTGCAACCACCAACCACAAGGTCCATAAGTCCATTAGTGGTTGAAATTAGTTGTTTTTAGTTATGGTTTGTTAGGCTATACTGGGTTATGCAATTGTGTATAAAATTATTCAAACCAATAATGTAAATCATTGAAGCAATTGCATCAAAATAAGAAAGTATTACAATAAGATTTTAAAAATTATTCCATCAATTATAATATAAAGATAAAATGAAAGATTAATAAGGAAGATATTAATGGAGGATACCAAAGAGGTAGTATTATACTTCCATCTAGATAAGGCACTTGGCCATGAAGGATTTCTTACAATTGTTTTACATATATTTTAGGATGTGTTGAAGATCAACATGTTGGACGTAGTTGAAGAGGCTATAAAAAAAAAGTTATAATAATTGATACCAATGCCACATTTCTTAAATTAATTGCACCAAATAAAGGCAAGATAAAATATAGTCATAATATTTCCAATTAGTCTTTACAATATAATTTATAAGACAATTTTAAAAATTATAGCAAATATATTTAAAAACAATCTATATTATGATATCTTGGAAGCATAGGGTGGTTTTACTTATGGTAAAAAACTCCTTGATGATATAATCATTATACCAAAGATCATAAATTTTCTTCATTTTATGTAAATATCAATTAACTTGTAATACTACAAATGAATAAAGTATATAATAGGCTTTGCTATAAATTTCTACATGATATCCCATAAACAGGTTTTGATCAAGATTGGTGTGATTAAATTAGATGTTGCTATAGAATTGTTGAATATTCTTTTATTGATCAATGGATCCACCACTAGATACTTTGAATTGTCTCATGGAATCCACCAAGTTGATCCACAAACTTTGTGTCTCTTTATTATTCTTGTTGAGGCAATAGACAAAGCTTTATTAAAGGAAAAAATGGAAGAAAAAATAAATGTATTTAGGTTGCAACAAATGGTCCATTTGAATTTCATCTACCATTTTATTGATGTTAATTTTCTTTTGGATCATCCCTAGTCAATGAGGCTCTAAATTTTAAATAACTACTATCATGCTATGATAAGAATACTCCACAATCATTTAATACTATAAAATTTTAAATGCTAAAGGCTTTGATGATTTGCATTATGAAATGATAAATATTTAAATACATTAGATGTTAATTTTTGGTATAACAAAATTCTAACTTTTCTTACAACTACCTTGTCCTATAGTACATGCATAGTCTTTGTGATGGGTGATTATGCCACTCTCATAGTCACACAGGCTATGATGTAATAATTTCTAACATATACCCCCTTATTAAGTCATAGTCTTAGGATTGTCTTTGTCTTCAACTCTTAGCTCTTGCTCTAGCTCATGGCTCTCATGCTAGCTCTTGGTTTCTAATTTTGGCTCTTTGGCTTTTGACTTGATAAAATTTTCTTAGGATGATGTTGGAATTTGAGATAGAAATCCCCCCCTCAATGTAGACTTTGTATTTAAATACTTAGGAATATCGGGTTCCACCGATCATGCACTCCAAAAATACACTTATTACAAATATTTATTCAATTTCTAATACTTATAGATTCAATGCAAGAAATATGTGCCTCCTCCATTGTATTCATATGAAGGATGTGCTACTATACATATTGTATCGACTATTGCATTGAATGGTTGCCAATATTTGTCTTTCATGTGATAGGAATAAATTTTGTAAGGATTCTTTTGTTTCTTCACCTTATTCTACTTTTTATTTCTTCTATCATGATCAAGTTCTAGATTATTTACAAGTTTTTTTTTTAACATAAGTTCTTTGATATGATAAATTGTATGTATATTTTAAATATAATATTTACCAATTTTTCATACTTGTCTCATTATCTTAAATGATCCTGTGGCTACTACTAGTTTTTATTGAATATGAATTTAGCATCCTATCAAGTGCTTCATATATTTTATCATTGAACCATTAGGTCCTAATAGCTATTGATGTTTTCTAACAAATATTATTTATTTTGGATTATGTTATCAATTTTATTGATGTCATATTGCATCGCATAATCTAGTATCTTGATTACTTGTGACAATGGTATGCTTCTTGACAAGAGTTTTATGAGATCCTAGGATTTGATAATAATGTAATATATCTCTTTTTATGAGTTGTAAAAATACATAATATTCTCTTAACATGATCAATTTTGTAGTCTATGCCAAGATTCTTTAGAGATCTTATCACAATAGTGCATCCATCATGCAAATGTTTTTATTTAAACCTAGGTAAAGAAGAGGAAAAATAATTAACTTTGAAAATACCATCTTCATTCCAAGAGGTATTGAAATTCTTATCCTTATATGTATCCCATGGTGTGTGCTTGTCATAATTGCCTTTGTATTTCAATCACCTTCCCTTCTAATGATTCTTTAGTGGAGATATTCTTTCTATATGACTGGAATAATTTGGTTGAAAATCATTTTCCTAACCTCTAATATGTTTGGATACTTCATATCCATACCAAACATTATTATGCTAACTTAGCTAAGCTTGTGCAAAAAAATACATGTTGTTCTTCTTCTTTTGCATGATATTTATCTTGTTCTTCTCTAATTTAGTTCTCTTTGGCTGCATTAGTTTGCTATACCCTTTCCAAATTTAATTTCTCTTATCTAATGATGTCTTGTCTTGTTGTTGATGCATCTCTCATGAAATATATTCATTTGTGAATGGATTATGCCAATGTTCCTTCACTATGTGGACACTTTTACCACAAATTTTACACATATTTTGTGTGTGAAAATATTTCTTTCTTGTTGATATCCTTGATAATAATTTCTATGTTGTTGATATCCTTAAGAATTATTTATTTATCATGAAAAAATCTTATGCCTCTTATGAATGCTAGCTCTAATTTTTTATTTGTAAGAAGTACTTATTCTTCTTCTTGTGTTTTATGTGAGGACTCTACTTTTTAAAGTAGATTCACCAACTTTTCAAAACATTGGTGTTTGCTCAATGACATTTAAATTTATCACAGATATATTATATTAAGAAGGGAGAGACCTTAAAATAATTGGAACTAGTGTCTCATCATATACCTTTTCTCCCAAGTCTTGTGGTGATGCTCATAATTCTATAATTATCCTCATGAAGGCTTTGACTCTTTCTCCACTTTTCATATTCAAGAAATGGAGCTAAATTTGTAGAAATAGTATTTGATTATGATTTTTTACCTCAAATTTTTTTTGTAGTTTCTCCCATGCATCTTTGGCTATGTTAAAATCCCAAATGTATGGTTGTACTTCATCTACTACTCCAAACATGACTGTCAAACATGTATTTCTATCTCTCTTGTCAAAAAAATTCTAATTTTCACATTCTACAGTAGGATAAGTAATGGTTTTATCTACAACTTGTCATACTTATTCAAACTCAAGTTGTGATCTAAGTTTGGTCTTCCAGGTAACATAATTTAAACCCCTTAATAGTTGGTAATTTTGCAATAGAAACTTTGGTGCACCACTAGCCATAGTAAATCTTCACAAAAGAGAAAAATTTTAATTCCACTAAATTGGCCTAAAAAATATTTTTTCGATGAGTTTATATATATATACGTGTGTGTGTGTGTGTGTGTGTGTGTGTGTGTGTGTGTGTGTGTGTGTGTGTGTGTGTGTGTGTGTGTGTGTGTGTGTGTGTGTGTGTGACTATACTCATGATTTAATTGATACCTTGAATTGCAATAATAACATTATATCGTCAAACAAAATGAAAGGTGGAGTTTCTTTCTCCTACCAAAATCTTTCATGGAATATTCTTTAGAATATTTCTTGTATTTTAAAATATTATGAATGCCTTTCCTTTTCACCTGAAATCAAGTAAAAGGAGCAATACTATAATGGCTTCTACTTCCTTTCCTACTAAGAATGTGGAACAATTCAATCCTTGTGATTAGAAGTTTTCCACGTGTCAATAAGCTGGTGGTAATTAATTTTAAAATGTTGTGGTGCTGCTAACTTTATATGGATGTTGTCTCTTACAACTTTATAATTTTTATTTGAACCATTAATTCCTCCTTTTAGTGCATTTTTAGAGATATGAAATGCTTTCTAGCCATTTTTCTTGCATAGATATATCATGGAGAGGCTTTTATCTCAACTTTCAATTTCAACCTATATTCTAGTAAATTATCTTTGGTTATATTTTTGGTGTCAAAGAAATAATAGTTTTCAATATGAAGTTATATTTTCTAGCTATGATTTCATATGAAGTATGAATCAATTTTATCCCTTAGAGGTGAATTTTGGTGACAACTTTAATGTAGCATCCCAATTTTCCATTTATATCCTCCTCCTATTAAGTTTCTTTGACTATCTATTTTAAAAAAAAATCATTCAACTTGATGTTGCTTGGCTAGTTAAACTACATTTTTGGATGTGTTTCAATTATTGCTTTGGCTATATTTAGAGAGTGCCTTCAGATTATTTAATATATGTTGCTTCTCTTTCAATGTAGGACATCTTGTTTATGAGGCTTCTTGATGACACTCATTGATGGTGATATCTTTTGAGAAGAACATTAATGTTTCTTTGAATTCAAATATTGAGAGGACTGATATTATCCTATTGAGACGTATTTATGTTCTTCTTGATTTCTCACCAATGTAAATCTCTAGATCTATAATATATATTGCAAATTATTGTCCAATTCATTTAAAATCAAATTTCCCGTGAACAATATTAATGTAAGGACATTGGACGTAAGTTATGTTTGGGTTAAGAGAACGTTCCTTTGAATGTATGTGTGCCTTGTTAATTTTTTCTTATGCACTCTTTGTTTGTATGTGCTCGTGTGCACCTCATGGCAATTCATTTTTACTCCTTCAGGAAAGAAATGTACAAACCTTTCATAGAGTGCTTCCCTTCTCTGCTTTATAATACCTTAGTGGATTCTTTTTCTTGTTGAGCACCTAATACCACTAATTGTGCTTATGTTTAGATGCTTTTATTTTTCTTGCTAATATTTTGGAAAATGCGTGATCATATTCAACTTTATGTTTATAAATTTATGGCATAAATTTTACCTTAAGCTAATCCTTGATAGGATTTCTTATCCTAGGATTGCTTTTGCCTTTGGTAGGATCTTTTAGTAGAGTTTTTATCCTAAGATACTCCTTAGTAAGAATTTGACTAGAATATTTTCCATGGGAATGCTTCACATAGATAATGGTTACCTCTTTATCTTGAGGTTAAACTTTACTTGATCTTTTGTAGGGTCCTTTACCCTAAGACCACTATTTTTCTTAATAGATGGCTCTTTTGATGCTTCTCTATATCAAATATTGATAAGGATCATAAGGAGAGATGACTCTTCCTTCTACTTGCTCTAATACCACATGTTAAAGTTCAATGCTTCAATGATTTGCATTATGAAATGGTAGATATTTAAATACATTGGATGCCCATTTTTGGCATAACAAACTTCTAACTTATCCTATAACTACCCTTGTTCTATAGTGTATGTATATTCCTTATGATGGGTGTTCATACCACTCTCATTGTAAAATGGGCTATGATGTAATAAATCCTAACAAAAATATTTTTTTTTATTAACACTTTCATAGGTTTGTAATGAATTGTTATGAATATTTTTAGGGTTTAAATTTATAAAATAGTCATTAGTATATCTTTGTATAAAAGAGTTTTGGGACTCGATTTTAGATAGAATGAATCATGTTTGGCTAGTTGGAAAGGTAGGTTCTTAAATTTGGTTGGAAGTCTACAACTTACAAAGACTACATTGCAATATATATATGATAGCACACTCAATATTGCCAATATTTATTGCATCTAAATTTGATAAAATTCAAAGGGAATTTATATAGAAAGAATGTATGGAAAAATAGATTTCCTCTTTGTAATTGGCATAGAGTTTATAAATAAAAGAATATTGGAGAGGTAGGCTTGTGAAATTGTGGATATGAGTTTGGCATTAGGGGCAAAACTTGATTGGATATTATTCAAATATAGTGGAAGGATTTGGGAAAAACTGTTACTTAAAAAATATATAGGTTCTATGGATGTAATATAGTTTTTAGGGAAATGAAATCCACATTGAGTTTCAACAAGGAACTTCGTATAAAAAAGTTTACAATTTATCAAGAAACCTATTAAGTGGTTAGTTAGTGAGGAAATTCTATTAATTATTTTCTAATGCTTAGTTGAATTTTTATCCTATTTCTAATCTAAAATGGGAATGTGGAGTTTTAAATGTCAAGAATTATATTGATGTGAGCAATAATTCTATATTATGAATTTCTATTAAATTGATTGAGGTAAATGTTGGAGTTTATTACATTGTCTGGTACTTGTAAATATTTGTAAGTATGTGGTGTGAAAAGAGCCTTGTAAATATGAGTCATTTAGTAGTAATTAAAGTTTTTTCATTATTAAGAGTCAATAAAATATATTTTTCATATGAGAAATATGAAGAGTCATATTTCTTGAAAGAGTGAAGAGTCTAAGAAGAGGAATAGTTTGTTGAAGTTGAAATGTTAAGAGTCATTGTAAAGGCTATATGTAGAGAAAGCCTATGAGATGTATGTAATGAAAAATTTAGTACTTCATTAGTATTGGAATACTAAGAATATTATATGTGAAATATAGTAAGTTTAAATATGTGTTTTTGTGTGAGAATATATTGTGAATTTAATCTTGATATGTTGTGAGAGAATTTGATCATATGCTAAAAACTATATCAGAGCCACATTTGGAGAGAGAATTTAAGGTTGAAAGAAACCAATTAAGAGGACTCACATTGATAGGATTCAAAGGTTCAATTGAGTTGCCTAAGTTATAAAGAGTTTTGAAGGAGATGTGAGAGCATTTTACATCAGAATATTTTAGTAGAATATTTCTTATAAAGTAGTGAGTATTGAGAATGTGCAAAGGAGCAAATAATTGTCTGAAAATAAAAGAGCAAAAATAAGAGCATTATAATTTGTAACATGAAGGTCATAGCATTGTAGAAATCTTGTAATGCATGAAGAATGAGTTGATTTTGCACTGGTAAAAGTGTTGAGCAATGTTGAGACCACCTTGGAAGAGAGAAAGAGGACAATTCCACCCTAGTAAGAGAAGAGTATTGGAGCATCATGAATGCCCTTAGATAAAAGAGTGTAAATATTAGCACCTTGGAGAACAACATATAGAATAAATCGAAGCTTAGAGATAGGGACATCTAAAGAAAAATTCAAAAGGCATTAGAAGACAACATTTGAATATAGTGCCGTAGTGATCCAAATCATGCCTTGGAGATCCATCTAAAGGAAGGAATTATGTTATAGGAATAACACCATAGATAGAAGAAGTAACACCCTTAGACGTAACATCTAAAGTTACCCAAATTCAAAAGTTGCAATAAGAGAAAAAAGAGGAAATTCAATGACATCAAGAGTGTTGGCAATTTTGGGTACCTTGAGTACATTGCCTTTGCTCAAGTATAGTTGTTGTCATTGATGTCAAGGAGTTCTTGAAGCAATTTGTTTTTATGTCTAAGAATGTGTTTTGATGAAGGTTTCAAGCTGGTCGGTAAGTTTCCAAGAAGATCAGGGTAGCCCAGTTGCAAAAAGATCAAGAAAAAGATAAGTTAGAAAAAGTATGCAGGCGGCTGGAAAAACTGTCGCGATTTCGCGACATGTTTGAGGAGAGAGAAAGTTTTGGCAAAACTGTCACGATTTCGCGACATGCTGGAAGGCAGAGACGAAGCAGGCAAAACTGTCACGATTTCGTGACATGTCGCATTTTCGTGACTCGGGAAGCGCAGGAAGGCAGAGAAAGAAAAGTGTCACGATTTCATGACACATTGCCAGGAAAGTTGTTCGGACGAGCAAGTGTCGCGATTTCGTGACATGTTGCAGGAGAGAGAGTCCGAAAGGAAAAGTGTCGCGATTTCGTGACATGTTGAAGAAGAGAAAGTCTGCAGTGTAAACTGTCATGATTTCGTGACAAGATTGAAGAGAGAGAAAGTGATTCAGGAACTGTCATGATTTCGCGACATGCTGCAAAAGACAAAGTGAGGACTGTTGCGACTTCGTGACAAGCTACAAAAATCAAAGGAAGGACTGTCATGATTTTGTGACATGCTGAAAAGCTCGAAGTGAGAACTGTCATGATTTCGTGACTTGCAGCAAAGAGAAGAGCCTGAAAGGAGAAGCGTCACGATTTCGCGACAGGCAGTGGAGAAAGCGTACGAAAGCCAGAAGTGTCACGATTTCGTGACAGGCAGTGGAGAAAGCGTTCGAAAGCCAGAAGCATCATGATTTCATGAAAGGCTACAAAGAAGTTGTACGGATGCAGGAAATGTCATGATTTCATGACAAAGTTGAGTTACGGCTTGCAGTTGCAAAAAGTGTCATGATTTCATGACAGGTTGAGTTGGTAGCTTGCAGTTGTAGAAAGTGTCATGATTTTGTGACATAGTTGTAGATGACATCAGTAGAAGCCGATGTGTCATGATTTCATGACAAAAGCTGAGAGGAAGGCCATGAAGACGAAAGCGTCATGATTTCATGACAGAATCTGAGAGGAAGGGCATGAAGACAGAAGGGTCACGATTTCATGACAGAAGAGAAGATGACGTCAACAAAGACAGGAAGTGTCACGATTTCGTGACATAAGCGGTAAGGAGGTCGACAAAGGTAGTAGTGTCACGATTTCATGACAGCAAGCATAGAAGGTGTACGGTAGGCAAAGGTGTCATGATATCGCGACATGTTGTAGTTTCACGCTAGAAGCTACAGGGAGGCAGTGAAGCCGACAGAGTTAAATCTAGGCCGACACAGCACAGGGTTTTGCAGCCGACGTGATTAAAGTGTAAACAGTCGACTAAGATCAAGGTTCTAATCTTGAGATTGTGAGTATAAAAGGAGGGCTATTTGAGGAGATTTGATCATCGATCGAAGTGTGCGTTCATAGTGCGATCTACGCAAGTAAAGTGCGGGGGAGAAGTTCGATCGTCAAGAAGCTGAGTGTGCAAAGTCTGTGCTACTGTGGTTGCACAGAGTGCAAAGACTATACTACGGTGGGTGCGCAAAGGAGCAAAAGCTGTTGGTGTTGCGACATTCGGAGACAATGCATAGAAGTGAAGAGTTCGATAGTCGAAGTGTTGTGTACTGCTGTGACTGCGCAGAACTATGTGAGAGTTGGTTTTGACCAAATACAATTGTGACAAAATAGTAAAGACTTGGGGATAGCATTGAGCAAGCATTTGAAAGCTTGTGAACCATTCTTCTTTAACCAATTTTTGAGGACCAGATTGAGGACAGAGATTGAGGTAGAAGAGGACATTTGTGCTAGACCGAAGGACTACGTTTAGTGCAAATTCGAGGACCAGCTTTGCGATGACAGATTTGAGGACAGAGATCTCCAGCCAGAGTAGGGAAGACAGGTGTCTTCTATGGATAGAGTTCCACTTGCTAAAGGTAGAGGAGGTAGAGGTCTTCTAGAGGATCACCAACCAAAGCAGAATTAGGGGAAGGTGTCTCCTTTGAGCTGAGGCTCATAAACATTGTAATCGGGAAGGATTCCCGGAGGACTTTGATATAACTTTTAGAAGAAAAGTTTTATCCGTGGAGTAGCCCACCTTGGGTGAACCACGTAAATTGTTGTGTCACTTTGTGGATTATATTTTGTGCATTGTTTTTATTGTTGTTATTACTGCTATCTTTATTCTGCATGTTATTGATTTGAAAGTTGCTTTGAAAGAAAAAGTTAAAAGTGGTCTTATATTGTTCACCCCCCCTCTCAGTATAAGCTTGTGTTCTTCAATTGGTATCAGAGCTAGTACCTTCGAAAAGTTTAACAGCTTGAAGGAAAAGCTTGCAAAGAACACAATGGATTATTCAAGTGGCAATGCAACACCTATTCTTGATGGATCAGATTTCGGTCTGTGGAGTGCAAGAATGAAAGTCTATCTAATGGCACTTGGTAATGAGGTATGGGAAGTTATTGAAGATGGGTACACCATTCCTGCAAATGGTCCTTATACTAAAGAAGACAGACTCCTACATCACAGCAACTCAAAAGCCATGAATGCAATCCTGAAGGGTTTACAGAAGGCTGATCTTACCAAAGTTATTCACTGCAAGACAGCTAGTGAAATGTGGAAACAATTGCAGATTGTTCATACAGGTGATGCAAATGTCCGAAAGGCCAAGTTGAGACACTTCAAAGGTATGTTTGAACAGCTCAAGATGAATGATGATGAAAATATTAGTGACTATATGCTCCGTATGGATGAAGTTGTTAATTCTATGAAAGACTTAGGTCTTGAACTTGCTGAAAATGATGTGTGTGATAAGATTTTAAGATCTCTTCCTAATAGATTTAGTGAAAATATTTCTGCTATTGAGGAAGCTAAAGATTTAGATAAGTTGAAAAAGGATGAGCTCCATAGTATTCTTGCAGCATTTGAGCTGAGAACTCAAGTGAAAATTGATGTAAAGAAAGAGGCAACTTTCAAAGCTACCAAGAAATCAAAAGGCAAACAGATTCAAGAGAGTGATGAGTCTTCTAGTGAGGAAGAGGCATATTACAGAAAGAAAGGCAAGTTCTCTAGAAAGCACAAAAGCAAGAAAAATATAAGATGTTTCAACTGTGGAAAATTTGGTCATTATGCTACTGACTGTACTATTTCCAAGAATGAAAGTGATGAAGATATACAGGATGTTAAGAGCAAGGATTCTAAAAAGCACAGGTATTTTAGAAAGAACAAAGATGAGCACAACAATCAAGGAAAGAGATATTCACACAAGAACAAGAAGAGCTTCTATCTGGACAAAGCAAGTAAGTGTTCTAGCAGTGATAGTGAAAGTTCTTCTAGTGATGATGAAAATGAGATGTTGTTCATTTCAGAAAAAGAGGAAGAACCGAAACATAAATTTATTGTCATGAAATGTTTTAGATGTGGAAATTTTGGGCACCTTGAGGATGATTGCACAAATAATGAATTGGTTGCTAGTATGTATGAGGATGCTTCAAAAAATGATAAGGAAGATGCTTGTATGGTTTTTGAAAAAGGTAGCACCTCTAGTGATAAGAAATCTGAAAAAGGCCTTGATAATTCAAAGTGCAATCAAATAGAGGATCTTGAATGTGAACTCAATAATGCTCTTAGTGTTTTGAAAAAGGAAAGAAAGAAGAATGACAGACTCAAGATTAAGTTAGATGAATGTTGTATGGAGAGAGACGATCTTATAGAAAGTCTTGACTTCTCTATAGCTAAAACACAGGAACTCAAGGATGAGTTAGAGTCTAAGATTCTTGAGTATAATGATTTAGAACAGAAAATGGCTTCTTTGAAAGAAGAAAATAAAGAGTACAAGGATAAGCTCTACAGATTTCAGGATAGCTCCAAGAAGGTTAAATTTCTCATCAAAGGACAAAGAAAACCAACAGATAAAATAGGTCTCGATTTTGTTGAGCCGCACAAGAAATAGGTTGGGACATCTAGCAAGAGATTTCAAAAGGAAGAAAGTTCTGATGAAGAAAGTATTTCAGATCATGAGTCCGTGAGTGATGAATGCGCAAAAATAGAAAACAGATTTCTGAATGTGAAGCAAAAGTTTTTGGGACCCAAGAGATCGATTAAAAGAATATTTCACGGTAGATGTTTTGCGTGTTACAGGTTTGGACACATGGCTGCACATTGCATATCTCAAATGAAGAGGGTTAACAATAATTTCAGAAGTGGTAATTTCTTCCAAGGGTATTGTTACTCTTGCAATCAATTTGGGCATAAAGCAATTTTTTGCAAGGCAAATATCAAGAACTGGGTTAGTCAGAACAGGCGGATTCAAAAAATAGCTAAGCCTGAAAGAAATAATACTGTTACTTGCTATAAGTGCAACAATACAGGTCACACAGCCAGACAGTGCAGAGCTGATCTTCCAAGGTACAAGAACAGAAAAAGTGATATGAACAGGTCTAAGGATCAAGGTATGGATAAGAACAAGAATGATAAAAGAAACAGGAACAACAGTATGAACAGGTCCGAGGATCAGAACAGTGATAGAAACAGAAATACAGACAAAGAAATCAAGAGAAGGCACGACAAAGAAATTGTAGACACTGATGATGATGAGTGTCTAATGGGAGTTTCACTCCCAACCCTATTTTAAATCACCTCATCAGAAGGTGGGGGAGGGACTAAGCTAAGAGGCTCATTCTTAGTCCCAAGCCCCAAAGGTGACCCTTTGCCATTGATGACAAAGGGGGAGAGATATGAGTAAGGGGGAGAGCTTCAAGTGAAGAGGAAAGCTTCAAGTCAGGGGGAGCAAAACTTCAAAGAAATATTCTCAGTTGTCAGCTCAGATTAATTTCAATTTTGGCTCTTGAAGATGTGTTGTTAGTAAAAGGTTTGCCATCAATGACAAAGGGGGAGATTGTTGGCAATTTTGGGTACCTTGAGTACATTGCCTTTGCTCAAGTATAGTTGTTGTCATTGATGTCAAGGAGTTCTTGAAGCAATTTGTTTTTATGTCTAAGAATGTGTTTTGATGAAGGTTTCAGCTGGTCAGTAAGTCTCCAAGAAGATCAGGGTAGCCCAGTTGCAAAAAGATCAAGAAAAAGATAAGTAAGAAAAAGTATGCAGGCGGCTGGAAAAACTGTCACGATTTCGCGACATGTTTGAGGAGAGAGAAAGTTTTGGCAAAACTGTCATGATTTCATGACATGCTGGAAGGTAGAGACGAAGCAGGAAAAACTATCGCGATTTCGTGACATGTCGCATTTTCGCGACTCGGGAAGCGCAGGAAGGCAGAGAAAGAAAAGTGTCACGATTTCGTGACACATTGCCAGGAAAGTTGTTCGGACGAGCAAGTGTCGCGATTTCGTGACATGTTGCAGGAGAGAGAGTCCGAAAGGAAAAGTGTCACGATTTCATGACATGTTGAAGAAGAGAAAGTCTGTAGTGTAAACTGTCATGATTTCGTGACAAGATTGAAGAGAGAGAAAGTGATTCAGGAACTGTCATGATTTCGCGACATGCTGCAAAAGACAAAGTGAGGACTATTGCGACTTCGTGACAAGCTGCAAAAATCAAAGGAAGGACTGTCACGATTTCGTGACATGCTGAAAAGCTCAAAGTGAGAACTGTCATGATTTCGTGACTTGTAGCAAAGAGAAGAGCCTGAAAGGAGAAGCATCACGATTTCACGATAGGCAGTGGAGAAAGCGTACGGAAGCCAGAAGTGTCACGATTTCATGATAGGCAGTGGAGAAAGCGTTCGAAAGCCAGAAGCATCATGATTTCGTGACAGGCTACAAAGAAGTTGTACGGATGCAGAAAGTGTCACGATTTCGTGATAGGTTGAGTTGGCAGCTTGCAGTTGTAGAAAGTGTCACGATTTCATGACAGGTTGAGTTGGCAGCTTGCAGTTGCAAAAAGTGTCATGATTTCATGACATAGTTGCAGATGACGTCAGCAGAAGCCGATGTGTCACGATTTTGTGACAAAAGCTGAGAGGAAGGCCATGAAGATGAAAGCGTCATGATTTCATGACAGAAGCTGAGAGGAAGGGCATGAAGACGAAAAGGTCACGATTTCACGACAGAAGAGAAGATGACGTCAGCAAAGACAGGAAGTGTCACGATTTTGTGACATAAGCGGTAAGGAGGTCGACAAAGGTAGTAGTGTCATGATTTTATGATAGCAAGCATAGAAGTTGTATGATAGGCAAAGGTGTCGTGATATCGTGACATGTTGTAGTTTCGCGCTAGAAGCTACAGGGAGGCAATGAAGTCGACAGAGTTAAATCTGGGCCGACGCAATGCAGGGTTTTGCAGCTGACGTGATTAAAGTGTAAACAGTCGACTAAGATCAAGGTTCTAATCTTGAGATTGTGAGTATAAAAGGAGGGTTGTTTGAGGAGATTTGATCATCGATCGAAGTGTGCATTCGTAGTGCGATCTGCACAAGTAAAGTGCGGGGGAGAAGTTCGATCATCAAGAAGCTGAGTGTGCAAAGTCTGTGCTATTGTGGTTGCGCAGAGTGTGAAGACTGTACTGCGGTGGATGCACAAAGGAGCAGAAGTTGTTGGTGTTGCGACATTCGAAGACAGTGCACAGAAGTGAAGAGTTCGATAGCCGAAGTGTTGTGTACTGTTGTGACTGCGCAGAACTATGCGAGAGTTGGTTTTGACCAAATACAGTTGTGACAAAATAGTAAATACTTGGGGATAGCATTGAGCAAGCATTTGAAAGCTTGTGAACCATTCTTCTTTAACCAGTTTTTGAGGACCAGATTGAGGACAGAGATTGAGGCAGAAGAGGACATTTGTGCTAGACCGAAGGACTGCGTTTAGTGCAAATTCGAGGACCAACTTTGCGGTGACGGAGTTGAGGACAGAGATCTCCGACCAGAGCAGGGAAGACAGGTGTCTTCTGTGGATAGAGTTCCACTTGCTAAAGGCAGAGGAGGTAGAGGTCTTCTAGAGGATCACCAGCCAAAGCAGAATTAGGGGAAGGTGTCTCCTTTGAGCTGAGGCTCATAAACATTGTAATCGGGAAGGATTCCCAGAGGACTTTGATATAACTTTTAGAAGGAAAGTTTTATCCGTGGAGTAGCCCACCTTGGGTGAACCACGTAAATTGTTGTGTCACTTTGTGGATTATATTTTGTGCATTGTTTTGATTGTTGTTATTATTACTGCTATCTTTATTCTGCATGTTATTGATTTGAAAGTTGCTTTGAAAGAAAAAGTTAAAAGTGGTCTTATATTGTTCACCCCCCCTCTCAGTATAAGCTTGTGTTCTTCAAAGAGAAGAAACTAAATCATGTTATAAAATAAAGTGGTCTATTTTTGTTTTAATTCTCATGAGCATATATTGGAGGGTTGAATTTTGAAAAATAAATTTAAAGGATAATAGTTTGATGTTTTAAAAAGGAATATTTCACTTGAAAAGGGAGAAATTTGAATAAGGTAAAAGATTAAGAAAGGAAAATTTTATTGGTAGAAGAAATTTAATTATTGAAGTAGAATCTTAAAGATTGTAGAATTATTGAAGGAAGAATTTAAAGGAAAGAGAATTATTAAACTGGAGAAATATCATTAAAGTGAAAAAAAAAAATTTGAAGGAGAAATTAATTAAAGAAATTGGAAGAAGTCTATTTGAAATAAATTAATTATATTGAAGATAGAGTTGAAGAAAGAATTTGTTTATTGAAGAGAATTGTTGATTAAAGAAGAAGAAATTATATTGAAATAAATTTGGGAGAAAAAAGGATTTCTACTATAAAGGAAATTAATTATATTGAAGAAAGAAATGAATTATCAAAGTTGAATATAGATTTGAAGAAAATTGAAGTAATTATTGAAAGTGTCAATTTTTTAAATTTTGAAGTAAAGTTTATTCAAAGGCTTTTTTTTATTAGTAAAAGGGGGTTTTGAAAGGATCCCCAAAACTTTTACAAAAAGGGTTCTGAAAGGATCTCCAAAAATTTTACAAAAAGGGTTTTGAAAGAATCCCTAAACCTTCAAAACAAATGAAGACGTAGGTAGGGATCATATCTAACCAACTAAACCAAAAAATAGACAAAGGACAGATAAACCTTGAAGATAAGCCAAAAAACAAAAGGAAAAAATGGCAAGAGACAAATAAACCACCTCAAAAAAAATCAACCACCAAATACAGGATAATTCTAACTAATCAGAGGATGTAAGCTGATCTTGATTTCCATCCTCAGGATTATTTTCTCAGCTAGCAACCTGATTGATCATCTTTTGAGATTTCAACTTATTGATAAGCTTTATTACCTGAAGGAGCATGGTTGATTCTAGAGATACTAGGTCATCCAAATAAATGAGGGTGCTTGAGGCTTCTATAGGCTAGACCAAGGTTCCCCCAATAGAAGCATCCACAACACTATATTTTAAGAGAGCCTGATTGGGAACCACATTAGTCTTTAGCTTCTTGCAATTTAGTAGAGATGATTCAAGAACACTCTAATCTTGTTCAATGACCATTACAACTTTAAACTTATCTCCCGAGGATCTATTCATGGTCGAGCATTGATAAGGAGTTAGTGCAGCATCAAAGGATCCATGGGAACACTTATTTTTACTAGACTTGTTGGACCCAGTGAGCTCACCTTCATCTTTAAAATCACTCACCTCAATTTGAGGGGAAGCCAAAGGAGACACCTTAATGAGAGCTAAGTTCAATTACCAAATGATTAGGTGAAGCCTAGAGCTGAACTACATGCTTGAAAATGATTATGTAAAGTCCTTGGTACTTTAGATGGGATGACTTGCCTTCCCTCACCCTGCCAATAGATATTTCCATGGACCTGTAAAGATATTCTGAAGTATTGATAAATTTGACATCTCTTAAATGATTAAGAAATACCATGTGGAAGCTTCTCAAGATTGAATTTGGATCGTTGATAATAAAATACTACATAATTGGGATAAGCACCATGTTCCAGGGAGTAGGGAGATCCTTTCTAATGAAACCATTATTCTCTTTAGTAAGGAATTTTTCTTTATCCTTGAAAGACCCAAGCTCAACCACCATGGAGTGTTTATCCTAATGTACAACATCACCATCATTGAAAACCTTTGTAATTTCTACCAGCAAGTTGATGGTTAGCTTCAAAGTATAATCGTGGAGCATCATTACGTCATTATTCCATGAATTGACAAACTCCCTTGATATTTTTGGGTCATTACCATCAAATTTGTGCAAGAAGGGAAGAAATACATGGGACCCAAGAATCTCTTCCATGATAGCATCAATTTCCAAAGACTCAGGTTCAAGCATAGTCATATTACTACAAAAATAGAGTACACTCACCCTTATGACAACTTCCCAAATTGTAGACCAAAACTTTAACCATCCAAAAGCCACCTCAATCAGGAAGATGAGTTTCAAGTTATAATTATTTAAGAAAGAGGTGAAGCGTTGGTTCATGATTTTACCACATATTTCCATACCGCCAAAGGAGGAACAATTAAAAATTATGGTTGTTTATGGGAGGCCTTGAACAAGTGAATTCTTAGCATGCGAGCCATGTCAGACCCATTGAAGGGATCACCAATCATAATGATACACATATATGGGGATGGCACAAATTTCTTCTCATTAGGCTTCATAAATCTAACATCCAAACCCTCGAGACTCAAATATGGATCAAGAAGGATACAGATGGATTGCCAGGAAATAATGACAATTGTCATTGCAAAAGAAGAAGCCTCTCGAGAAAAAATAATCCCATGTAACACGGCACTCAACAAAATATGTCCAATACACAATAGACACTTCAACCACAATCCAAAGAGGATCCAAGTGAAAATAGATTGAAGGAGGACTAGAGGGGCTAGGAAAATCCATATGGAAAGCATTAATCGAGCCTGAAAGGAGAAATAACATTGACATGGCTACCATATGAACGATGGACGATATGTGAACATAGTCCAAATTTCATTGGAGTATCATGCATGGATGTAGATTTTAAGATTTATATTTGAAGATAAACATTTAAAATACTCAAAAATCTAATTAGTGCAACTTAGCTTGCTAAAAAACATGATACATGGACCTAAAAATATGAAGCACACAACGAGGATAGCCCTAAAACCACAAATAAAGGGAACCTAAAGATAAATTATTGGTTGAACACTTATTAAGCAAGGCTTGAGTATATTTTTCCTCCCATATCTTTAAGGATTCAATAGTTAATCCTAAGTTGACCATGATGTTTGTTGCCATATTACCTTCTCTTAGCACATACTGGATGAGGACATTGCTAAAACTATTAAGGAGAATTTTGGAATCTTTAATCATGGTAGAAATATGCCAACCTAGAGTTTGAGACCCATTAAGATAATTTATGGTGCTTAGGGACTCCCCTTGAATAATAAGTTTTTGAATTTGGAGTCTCTATGCTGCAACTAGACCTTGATATAGTGCTCTGGCCTCTACAAAATTATTAGAATTTGTGCCTAAGTTCTCAACATACACCAAAATAATTCTAGCTTGATCATCCCTAATAACACCATCGCATCCATCTTTGCGAATATTTTCTTTGGAAGCACCATCAAAGTTGAGTTTAAACCCCCTAGGAGGAGGAGGAGGAGACCAAGACACCCTTGATCTATCAACATTGGATGAGATTTGTTTTTGAGATATTCAAAGGCTTATTTGATTTATTTTGAAGATAAGACATATCATTTAAGGAGCAGATTTAAAACAAAGCAGATGAAACAAGATATTGAAGAATTTTTGTTAGGAAAAAGAATATTGAAGATCAATAAAAAGCAAGGATAAATTACTTTAAGGCTATTTTATAAGTTATGAAATTTATTATCTCTAAATTGAGTTTGGAAAAATCATAAGGTATTATTTAAAGAAGAAGATAAATTTCAGGGAAAGAAAATAGTGAAAAAGAACAAATTGGTGTGCATATTAAAAATTCACTTCAACATTGAATATAATGTAAAAGAAATATTTGAAAGGTACATTGTAAAATAATATTAAAGGTAAATATCTAATAAGGAAAAATTAGAGGTAAATATTTTGTCATTCAAAAAGCTTATAAAATTTGAGTCTATAATGATTTTGTAATTTCCAAGATGATTTCTGAGATAGTACCCATAATCAGCTTGTAGAAAGTACCTAAATGGATTTTAGCAACTTATAGAGAAGCAAACCTTGACTTGATTAAGGAACAAACTAAGGCATTGTGGAAAATCAAAGATGATTTACAAAAGCATATTAAAGCTAGGGAATTTAAAGAAATAAATTAAGTAAAATAAGAATTGATAAATAGTGATTTTATTTTGCAAAAATATCACCAAGTAATACAGGAAATCTTTCTACTTTACAAAATCAGCCAAAATGGATAAGAAAAACTCTCCTTATGGCAAAATAAATGGAAGAACAAGATGAAACATTGAGTAATAAACTCAAAATGATAAATGAAAAACATGACCAATGTGACCTACTTTAGTATAACACTAATCTAAAGCTCATGATTATAGACAAATATTATGACACAAAAGGTTTGAGCATTGATCAAAAAAATAGAGTGTACAAAAGATGTAGAGTGAGTTGAAAAAATTAGAGGCAAAAGTTTCAATAATGGTTTAAAATATTCAAATAGTGACTTACTAATTTTAGAAGGTTGTGATTAATTTGAAAAACACACAAAAACAGTTGGCATTAAACAAGGATATGATGAAACAAGACAAGCTAATAACAAGGATATCTCAAGATATGAGAATGATGAATTGTTACATTCTACATTTGATAGCATTGATAACAAATTTGATAATAATGGTTTTAGAGGTATTAATAAGTTGTGGTATTTAGATAACAACAAGGACAATAATGATATAAGCCATGATCTATATTATTGTGATGACTTTCTTCCTAATATTAGGAATGTCATGATAGGAAACAACAAATTCAAATCAATGACAAGGGCTGGTAATTTTGTAATACAAAACTATGAAGATAAAAGTGTGATAGGTATAGGTAATAGCTACTATCAGTATTAGGATAGATGCATGTACCACTTGAATAAGGACAAAGAAATAGATTTAAAATTATCAAGGTACAATATCACCATGAAGGTAATAAGTGATCAAGAAGATCAAAGCAAAATGAAGACAATGGACCTTATACCAAATAATGTAGTACAAGGGGGTGCTAGATTTTATTACATTACTTGGTACTTGTAAATATTTTTAAATATATGGTGCAAAAGTAGTCTTTTAAATATGAGTCATTTAAATTTTATCATTTAGTAATCATTAGAGGTTTGTCATTATTAGGATTTAATAAAGTATATTTATTGTATGAAAAATGTGAGGAGTCATATTTCTTAGAAGAGTGAAGATCTAAGAAGAGGAATAGTTTATTTAAGTTGAAATTTCAAGAGTCATTTTAAAGGCTACATGTAGAGCAAGCCTATGAGATGTGTGTAATAGAAATTTCAATACTTCATTGGCATTGGAATACTAATATTATTATCTATGAAATATAGTAAGTGAGTTTTAATATATGTGCATGTCTTTGTGTGAGAATCTATTGTGAATTTAATCTTTGATATATTTTGAGAGAAATTGATCATATGATAATATCAAAGGACCTCAAATAAAAAGTATATTAGATTCAAAAATCACATCAAGAATCTAATTCACCCAATTTCTTGTGAAAGTATGAGTTAGCTTGAAATCTATCAAAAGATGTTGAATGCTTGGTCAAGTTGGGATATAAGGCTTTGGAGCAATCAAAATTTCCTACTCCTAAAAAATTTCCTTATAAGAATGTTTTGTAACTTGTGTTCCTTCCTAAGGCCTAAAACTTCCTTTGCATAGCAATTTCAAGAAAAATTAATATAGGTGAAAGTTTGCAAAGAAGAGGATGTTGTAGACCTTGTAGATGTGTCGTATGTAAGAAGGATCTAGAAATATTAGATAATTTACTTCTTTATTGCTCCTTTGCTTATACCATTTGGGGATGTTTTTTCAAAAATATGAGAAAATATTATGCAACTCCATCAACATTGAAAGGGTTGATGAAATACTAGATTAACTATTTCAAATCTAAAGCATGATGAATTCTATGAAGGATTGGTCCTACCATTATTTGTTGGAATCTATGGATTAAAAGGAACAAATGAAAATATTATAAGCATGTCAATGTTGGAATCATATTATTGCCTCTCTTATAGAATGCTTATAGGAATCATTAGAAGTCTCAAGTGCAGAAAAATAGGTGCTAGAATTTTGGTTACAAGAATTGAATATACACATAAGGGTCATATATGATTATGAAGTGAATAAAATATGTCCAAAATTTGTGTTAATCAAAATTCCTTTTCATGGTGCTTCTAAAAGAAACCCAAGGAAATTGACCTAACAACAAATGTAATGTTTTACTAATAAAATACATTGTTAAAAAAATGTCATTAACATTATTAAATTTTTTAAAAATAATTTTAAATTATTTTTAATTGGTTATATGAGATTAAAACTAATTCTAGAAAAATATTACATTCTAATTATTTTATCATGATATTTAACTTATAACACTTTGACAATTATATATATATGGCATATGCCTCATAGATGGACTAATATGTTTACTCAATATGTATTTATCTAACCAAACTTTTGTTAACCGATCATGGTGTACCACTATACCCATGGGATTCAAACCTTGAATATCCTATTTGGAGTTCCATTTGAATAGTAACATACAATGGAAATTTTGAATTTGTTTATATAGACATCTATCTTATTGCAATAATGTTGCTTCAACATTTAGTTCTAGGTGCATAATCTAATTAGAATTGATGGCAAGATATTATTTTTATTCTCAAGGAACTTGGATCATGCCCAAAATTATTGATTTAATAAGATAAGAGTTTAATTGGATTGCAGAACAAAGTCTTTTGTCACTAATAGATTTGTGAAGCTCTTTGAGGAGATTCATCAAAACCATTAAGATTACAAAACATAGAATTTTTACAAGTGCAAGTAAACTTTACAAGTTATTTCCAATGGCATATTTTTAAGATAGAATTTGATGTAAATCCAGTTGCAAGAGGTCAGAAAAAATGCCTCTCATCACATAAAAAATGTGATAAATAGCAAATAAATCAATAAAACCCCCATTCTAAAAAAAACTGCAATACATGGAAATAAATTGATAAATGCTTTATTTTCTCATTCTTGGATTCACCTCCCCATTACAATGCAATACCAAGGGAATATATATCCCCAAATAAACCCTAAAAAAAATCCTAAAGCTTAAAGACCTAAATATTAAAAAAAATACTATTTTCAACAAATTATTTTTCTATCAAAAATTACCATTTTTAGTAATTACCATTTTCGACAAATTTTATTTCATCAAAAATTATCATTTTTAGTAATTACTATTTTCATAAAATTGTCTTCTCATAAAAAATTTCCATTTTATGTAATTCACAAAAAAAACTTGAATTGACATGCAACTTAACACAACTTCATACTTATTTAAAAACTTCTAAAAAAACACCCTCTAAAAGATAGACTCCTGCATCATTATCCTCTGGTTGAAAAGAACATACGAGTTCCTCTATTCAAAATCTTACAACTTTTTGCTATCAATATTTTTCCCAACCGTTCAAATCCTAGATCAGATCAATATGATGTTGAATATCCTTTTTGGGGGTAGTCCATCTGGTAACTCCTCTGGTATGACATCTGCATACTCTTTTAGCAACTCTGTTGTTGTAGGTGGTATAACAACATCCACAATATCCACTTTGTGTTGTCAACATAATAAAAACCAACTTCATTCATCCCTGTGACAAATTCCTTAGTTGTTAATAGGTTTTTACTCTGCCCTTCTTCCTTATGTGGTAACAAGACCACTTTTACTCCATCCTTCCAAAATATGTAAGTATTCCTTCCCCCATCATGGGTAGCCTTCTTGTCATATTGTCAAGGCCTCCCCAAAAATATGTGACATGCATCCATCAAAATTACATCACACAATACTTCATCCTTATAGGTATTCCCAATTAAAAACTTAACCAGACACCTATTATTTATAGTTACCTTGTTCCTTTTCATGAACCATAATATGTGATAGGAATACGGGTTCTTCTCACACTTTAAGTTAAGTTGTTCAACCATTTCATTTGAAACTAGATTTTCACAACTACCACTATCAGTAATCATCTTACATACCTTTCCTCCAAATGTGCACCTAGTTTGAAATATATTTGTACGTATTCAAAAATAACCACCATCATTATCTTGTGCTTTCTCCTTCCTTAGAACGATCATCGTCCTCTTTATCATGAGATTTTCCCCCATGCCTGTAACAACTTATGTCTCAGTTTTCTCTTTTGCCTCAACTAGGTTGATTCTAGATTGTTCTCCTTATTTTATTTCTTATGTGGGATAGTGTGGACACTCAAAATATTTGTTCTCTTCCTTACCACATCTATAATGGGTATATTGCCTTTGTGGGCGTTCCTAATTTCATACTTCACCATAGCCTCTTCCTCTTTGAAATCCTCTACCTATGTCATGGTTACTATGACCTTGCCTAGACTATTCTTGTTTTCTTGTATTATAATATTATTCCTTTGAAGGATTAAATCCACCATGCCCACTGGTTGGAGGTGATGATGGTTCGTTCCTCACTCCTCTTCTAAAATTACTCCTCTTATGTTTCTCTTCCACTTTTAATGCAAACTAATATGCATCTTCTACACTATGGATCTAAAGCATACTCAACTCATCTTGTATGGAATAACTTAATCCATTCACACACCTTGCAGTATTTTCTTCTGACTCTTGAATCTTCACTCGAATTAATAACTTGTAGAATTCGTTGGTCCAGTCCTTGATGCTTTGATCCTTTTGCTTGTGGTTCTGTAATCTACAAAATAATGTTTGGGCATTAATATATAGGTAAGAATTTCTCCTTCATTTTTTTCATTTTCTACCAAACCCTAATATTTTCCTTTCCTTTCATTTTTCTCTCCTTCTGTAGATGATCCCACCAAATCAATGTATGCCATTTCAAATTCGTGCATGTAAGCTTTACTTTCCTTTCCTTTGAAAGGTCTCTCCACTCAAATAACTTCTTCATGCTATTCAACCAATCTATCAACTCTTCTGGTTTCAACCCTCCTACATACTTAGGGATATCAACCTTGATCCCATATCTATTTACTTCCAAGGCCCTAATCATTCTATCCTCAAAACAATGCTCCTTTAGCTTCCCCTTTGGTTCTTCCTCTACATGAACCTTTGATATGTTGTCTTCTCCCATAGTCTCATTATCAAAATCTAGATATGCAAAATTTATTGGATGTCTTTCCCTCATACGAACCATCATTCTAATCAACTAACTTGTGTGTGCAGGTCCTCCACATCCCTGTTAATCTGGGTATAATATCCTCTTCCTCTCCACATGCTAATCTGATCTATGTTATTCCAAGAAAAAAATAAGAATAAAAAAATAATTGTAATCAACAAAATTACCTTTTATTCCCCAACAAGATCCAACTTTCTCTGATACCAAATGATGTAAATCCAACTACAAGAGGTTAGAAAAAATACCTCTCATCACATAAAAATTATGATAAATAGAAAATAAACCAGTAAAACCCCCATTCTCATAAAAATTGCAATACATGGAAATAAATTGATAAATGCTTTATTTTCTCATTCTTGGATTCACCTCCCCATTACAATGCAATACCAAGGGAATATATATCCCCAAAGAAACCCTAAAGCTTAAAGCCCTAAAGATAAAAAAAATACTATTTTCATAAAATTGTTTTTTTCATCAAAAATTATCATTTTTAATAATTACCATTTTCGGTAAATTGTTTTTCATAAAAATTACCATTTTTCATAATTACTATTTTTAGCAAATTGTCTTCTCGTCAGTAATTCACAAAAAACTCAGATTGACATGCAAATTAACACAACTTCATAATTAATTAAAAACTTCTTTAAAAACACCCTCTGAAAGATAGGCTCCTACATCAGAATTTTATTCCATTTTAAAACCTATTTCTAGACTATAAGCTTTGAGGTTGAAACATATGTTGATTGAGATGGTCACACATGAAACTTTCAAATATAATTTTATGGAAAATGGTCTAAAGGCATTTTTTTGGTTTTTTTAATCTGATTCTCAAACCGAGATTGGATCATCCAAAGTTGAGCATCTAGGGATTTGATTTTTTAGAAAATATTTATCTTGGAGAGACCAAGAGTACCTAGAACAAGAGATTAGCTAAAAGCATATCTTAATTTTTGGTATAATTTCAAGCATAGTTGAGAAAATCAAAATTGGGTAGTAAATCGACTGATTTAAAAATCGACAAAGAATCAGAATAAACAAAAAATAGAGGAAAATTTTGGCTTTTTTATTGAAAAAACCGAAGAAAATGCAATTTTTCATTGAAAAAAAAAAATTCATGCATATCAAAATTTTTTGGGAAAAAATCGACTAGCTTGTGAATCGGGCAAAAATCGACAAAATCAAGATTTTTTGCAGATTTTCTCAACTATGATTTCAAGCAATGCTTGTGTGATGTTTGTATGAAAAAGTTATTTTTACTAAGAGACAAGAAATGTAGTAATATTGAGAAAACTTTGATGTTGTCTCACTATTATGATGTGTTTATACAATGAATATAATCTTATTTTATATAAAATAAAATAAAACGATCTTAATTATGTCCATGAGACCAAAATATTCTATGGGACCAAGATATTTAATACAAGTGGGGTAAGGTGCACAACCCTACTCCATTTTAGATTCAAAACATAGATCTCCTATTCAGAGTTCCAAATTTTTAACATCCAAGAAAAAAATTGTTCAACAAAATTAAAAATCTCAACATCCTCTTATCATCTTTTGGAGTGTGTTTCTTCTTCAATTGATTTTGATGAAAATATTCTTTTTTTTTCTATTTGTAATTCTTCAAAAAAATTATTAGTGTGTTTATTGTCAGAGTGTTCTCATTTGCAATCCCAATATCCTTATAGGCTTCCCATTCCATGACAAAATATTTTTTAGATTCCACTACTGTTGTGCAAAATAAACATATTCATTTTGACAATGCCTCTCAAGGAATTATTTATCTCCAAGTTTTGCATCTAATATGGTGTAAACTGGATCTTAGTTGGGCTATAAGAATTTTACTTCTATTTTATCTTTGCATCTATGAAATTTTTTTGTTTTATTCATTGTTTGGGTTGAACTCTACGAGGTATAACTATTTTTTCCTTCCTAAATTTTCAGTCCATGTGACAAGTCTAAATTTTTCCCTCACTATTTAATTTCTTTGGTGAATTTTGGGACAGCATGAAATTCAATGCTCCATTTTTCCATCCATTTTGTTGTTGTGTTTCATACTTCTATCTTTTCTTCTATTCAATATATTTTTATTACTTTTTTTGGCAACTTGCAATATTCCATTCTTCATAATTTTTCTAGATACCCTAATAGTCTCCTAATGGAAAATCCCCTATTGTAGAAATTAAAATCTCACGTGGGACTGATGCTTTAATTCTAAAAGTATTTGTAATTAGTCTTGAATTATTTATATATATTTTCATTTAAAATTTGATGTATTGCTAGCCCACACCTCACACCCATATAACACCATTGGAATAACTAATAACCAAAAAAGGACCCCAAAGTTTTTCCAATCCCACAACTATACTTTTCTACCCCTATTTAGCAATTAGTAGAGTGCCCTCCACCTTGCCTGTATCTATTTCATCTTGCATATTCCCTAATTGAGTTTACTTTGGAAATCTAAGCCAATGTATTTTAATTATATTAAATTAAATATATGGTTGTTTATGCTCTTTAAGTAGAGAAGACCATAATTTTAGTCTTTACCTACCTCAAATACTCTAAAGCTTTTAGATGGTCTTTTAAAATTTCAAGTGTCTTTCCAATTAATATGAGATCATTTACATAGAGAAGAAGTTTCACTACATAATTAGCCAATTGTATTTCCTCTTCTCTTATCCTTTATACCCATTCCTCCAATTTTTCAATGTAAATGCCAAATAAAGTAGGTTATAATGGACAATCTTATTTTGTCTCAATACTCCCAAAACATTCTAATAATCTATTTGGAATTTTGATCTTTTTCATTACCTATTCATAAAGTTTGTGTATAGTTGCTCTACTAATCTATTTGGAGTTTTGGTTGGTATACCAATTTCTTCCATTATTTTCCATAGTTTACCTTTAGGTACTATGTCAAAAGCCTTTTTTAAAGTCCACAAAACAACAATAAACTTCTTTTTCATTCCATATCCTCTCTATTAGATGCCTTAAAGTAATGTAGTGATATATTATTGAGTACTTTGGTCTAAATCTTGTTTGCCCTATTGCACTCTTTCCTTGATTTTCTACCCACTAACTAATTTTGTTTTCTACTATGCTACCAAAATATTTGTAAAAAGAGAATAATCATAATGGTATGGTAATTTGAAGGATTATTGTTATCTTAATTTGTATGCAATGCTATGACTAGGTTGGTTATCCATTCTAGTGGAAAGTATCCTTTAATGATGCCATTAAAAATATTTAAGATGTGTCGTTCTAAGATGTCAACCCCACACTTGATATGTTTTGCTTGCAAACCATTTATATCCTAAGATTTACTTATTGCCATTTTCTTAATGCCCTCCACATATTTTAGAGAAAAATTTTCTCAATTGTGACAATTATAAGAGGGGTATATTTTATTGGTTTCTCTCATGTAATTTTTTAGCATATTGCAACTATTGTTCGCTTGTGGTATTAATTTTTGTGTACCTTTTACTTTGTTGTAGCTCTTTGTAAAGTTGCTTTGGGATATGATTTGTAAGATATATCAAATCTATTTTCCTTGCTCTTATGTATTATTCCTTTGTTTTCACTAGTTTATATATCTTATTATTTATTTTATCTTTGCTTGGTTCTTTCAAGGTTCTCCTTACCGCTTTAAAATCTTTATTGTACCATGGATTTACAGGGAAGATTTCATGTTTTATTTTCTTGGGTTTTAATTTTTTAGATTATTTCAATGATTATTTGATTATATCCATTAGTTTAATGCTATCAAAAGTATAAGTTTAAAAAATATGTCCTCGTTTGTCCTCTCTTTGCATAATCCACTTGAGCGAGATTTTAATTTTTTTGTGAATTCTCTGTCATAGAGATGTTTCCTATTGGTTTTCCTTTAGTTACTCGAAGATATTCTTATTTTTTACTTTCTTGCATTTGGATCTTTATGTAAATTGGATTGTGATCATATTTTAGCTCCATGGAGACTGATTCAATTTCTACATCTTTTATCTTCGAAGTAAATTTTTGGTGAGAAAATAGCATAATCAACTACACTATGTCCATTATATTTTCGATAAGTATATTTTCTAGATTTTGTCAGATGTTTATGCCATTGTAGATGATCAATTTCTCTATGTTACATAGTTTAATAAGTTCTTTTCCATAATGTGTTGTGGGCCCTTGACTATCATCTGAGGATATTAACCAGTGGTGATCCACCTCTTCTTCTAACCATGGTGGATTATCATCTATACCTCCATTGATATTTAAAGAGCTTACTTATCTATTTGTTGTCCTAGCATTAAAGTTATCCACAAAAACCACCTCTCCAAGCTTGTTATATTTCATGATGTCTTTTTCCAATGTCATATATGGTCCTCATGTTCTAAGCTAGGATTTTTATAAATATTTGATTGCTATGGAGCAAAATAGCAAGTTGTAATACTAATCAATGAATTTCTATTTTTTATTCTAATCCATATATACTATGTATTTGGGTCTTATTTTGTTGGATAATATTACATTATTTGGTACATGCTAATGTACCACCTTGGTACATTATTAGATTAGGAGTGTGTCTTAGATTAGTGAGTGAGTTGATATTTCATGTAATGTAATAATGTGTAAGAAATGCACAAGTGTCATGTAATTATGTGTGCAAGTGTTATGAGTATAAATGTGCACAAGTATTCATTATGTAAGAGTGCACATGTGTCCTTAGATTAGAAATATTCAAGTGAAGATTCAAGTACAAGTGTACATACAAGATAGTGTCATGTGTATGCAAGTGTCAAGTATAGAAGCCAAGAGTCATAAGGCTTGGCATATGGAAAGGAGGAGTCATGGTAACCAAAGAGTCATCCTAGAAAGGCTATATATTACTCCATAGAGAGAGACAACAATCCTTATCTTCTATATAGCATTCCATATCTTCTACATAGTGATATACAGTGTCTATAGTGTTATCTTTATGAGATATTTGTAACAGAAGGAGTAATACAAGTTTGCATACATTTGAGCAACTAGTATTGTAAGTGATATTATTGTGTATATTTCAAGCTTTAAATTCATATCTGATCATATTATTGAATGTTATTTGGTATATTATTAAGAGCTGATAATACATATTAGTTGTCTCATTTGTCTTTGTTGCGTTATTTTTATTGGATTCATTATATTGCAACTTTATTATATTTGATCCTATGATTATACTCTAGTGAATTTCACATTAAGTATAATGCTTCAAAATCCATCAATGGTATCAAAGCTATAGAAATATTGCTTGCACAAGATTTGAAAGTTGCAAAAGGCTAGAGTCTTTACATAGGTTGAAGAATAACCTATGAAGACTAGGACTCAACAAGGATCTTTCCACAAGGTTGAAGAATAAACTGTGAAGACTAGGATCCCTATTTGGGTAAATCAACTTGAAGATAGTTGATTATTTAGGAAATAAAAAACCCTAATATTAATAGAAATTTTTAGGGACAAAAATCCCTTGACATCAATACTAGATTCTTAGGTAATGCTAGAAAAATCTATCTAAGATATTGTTGTAGTGAAAATTTGATCTTCAAAAGTTGAGAATATTCCTATAATAGATATAGAAGACTTTCATCTTTGATTTCTTGAAGACCGAGAGCTTTCCTCACATAGGGATTGAATCAAGTTACAACAATAGGAGACCCACAATAAGAGGTTCCATTGAAGATAGAAGGAAACCTATTAGAAGATGTCCCATTGAAGAGATAGGAGACCCACCAAAAGAGGTCCCATATAAGAAAGAAGATAGAAAGAGGAGACCTGGGAAAAGAGGTCCCATAGAATAAAGAAGAAAAAAATAGGAGACCTAAGAAAATGGGTCCCATAGCAAGTAGATATAGGAGACCCAAGGTAAGAGGTCCCAAAATTGGTAGAGATAGGAGACCCAAGGAAAGAGGTCCCATAGAAGCCATAGAAGTCAGAGATAAAGAAGATACCTAAGCAAAGAGGTCCTATTGACTATTGAATATTGGTCCTTAAAGAAAAGAGAACTTGAAAACTTCAAGATAGCAAGATGTATTGAGAACTTCAAGATAGCAAGATTTCTTAAGGACAACAAGATTTGAATATAGACCAAGCAACATTTGGAAGGCAAGTATCTTGCCAAAGTTTGAATGATATAGTAGACATCAAAGGACAACAAGTTTGTGAAGACTAGCAATGAGGAGAAATAGAGATAGAATATCTCTATGCTTGTATAGATTCAACTAAAAAGGAAGCTACGCTAGAAGTAGAGCAGTAATGAAGGCATCATCAAGAAAGTAAGGTTGAAATCTAAGTATTAAAGGTACATCTAAAGTGTAGTAGAAGAAAGTAGTATTAAAGAGTTGTTCTTGCAAGTGATTAAGGTATATTAAGAGTCTTGAAATATTTTGCACCAAAGTATAAAATCTAGATGTTTGCACCTGCATATTAAAGAAGAAAATAAGTTAGAATAGATAGCATTGACAACAAGGATTTTATGAAAAGCATGTTATAAATAATGCAGTGCAAATAGAAAGATGAGGACGTGAAGAAGTATCATATTTAGAGTCAAATGTAGAGAATTTCTATGCACCAAAAATATTCTTATTGTAGTTAGTAAAGAACGTTGGGCATCTAAGTGCACCTTGAGTCAAAGCCAAACACAATTCTAGTAAAGGAGATCAGCACCATCAAGGAGAAAAGCACCAATATGGAGATAAACATCACCAAAGACATAAGCTCCACCTAGGCGACCAGTACCACTGTGTAGACAAACACCATCAAGAAGACTAGCACCATCGAGGAGACAAGTGCTATCGAGAAGATCAAGCACAATCAAGTATTCCTAGAACCATAGATAAGTGCAAGTGATACTAAGCAATGCAAGCACCATGAGGAGAATAAGTGCTAGTTTGAGATGAATCATTTACATTACCATTGTTGAGCTAAAATGCTTGCACCATACACAATAAAGGGAGACAAGGTGAAGCACCATCTCAAAGAAATCTTAAGCATCTATCGGTTGAAGAGGAAATGAACTCCATACAAGCATAGCAAAAGGGAAGTTCAAACAGTGAGCCAAATAAGTCAAACGTTAAGGGAAAAGGATAAAAATCAAGCATGTAAGGTGAAGAGCAATCAATTTCATAAATGCCAAGCATTTAGGAGCATAGTAGAACATTTCACTTGTTGAGGTATTGAAGTGCAGATGAATATTTCACTCACCAAGGTATTGGAGTATTACCAAGCACCAACCTAAATCGCCATGTATTCTATAGAATTACCATATTAACTTAATGTGAATGGACAAATATTGAAGTGTTTCGTAGAAGATTACAAGTAAGGATCCATGCAAGGAATCCCAACTCACTCTCATATGTTTGAATCCAAGAAAAGCTAAGCGAATCGCTTACCAAATCACAGTGCCAAAGATTATTTGAAATAACACACCATTAAGGAGGTACGTTTGAGTTTAATATTTAATATTTATTATTGCTAAGGTTGAGGAGAGATAAGGTGATTATAATATTAATTATTGAATTATTCTAAGGTTTAATTAGATTAATGGAGAGATAAGAAGTTTAATAGGATAATTAATACCTTAGTTATTTTAATTACATCTTTAAGCTTTGGAGTGATAAGTAGATATTTAATTTGAAGTTTTATAAAGTTATTTAATATTTGAAAACTTTATTGCTTTATTATTATTTGAAATTCAAGGCATATAATTTTTTTATAAATTATTTAATTACGGAGAGATAAGGACGTCTACATCAAATCTACATATATTATATTTGCAACATTCTTAGTTTTATAGTTTCTAATGAATTAGGGAGCCATAAGGAATTCAACACCGTAGGTTTTTGAAATTTAGAAACTTGAAAATTACTATTCAAAAAACTAGGGAGGCATAGGGAATTCAACATCAAAAGTTTTTGAAATTTAGAAAATTGAAATAATTATTATTCAAAACCTAGGGAGACATAAGGTAGACTACACCAAAGGAAATTAATGGAGAAATTATCAAGAGGGACTTATCAACATAAAAAATATTATGGAAGGATTCAAGATCAAAGTTCATTTAACATCCTTCATAACTCTTATCAACAATGCAATATAACATCAAATAGAGATAATCATGTGGTTCAAAAGGATAAAGACCTTTGGTACATAGATTCTAGTGTCAGTCATCATATGATAGGCAATTTACAATGGTTTGATTGTCTAGAAGTTAAAGATAATTTTAATTTAAAAATTGCAAATGGTAAAACCTATCTTGTTCATGGATGTGGATGTGTAACACCTAGTACACCATTCTCATATTTTGTATTACATGATCTCATGTATATTTTTGGATTAACAACTAATATCATTTCAGTGACTAAGCTAGTAGAAAGCAAAATATTGATTGAGTTCAAATATATAAATGGAGTTAATAAGTGTCTCATTAAGAATAAAAATGAGATAGAAGCTATAGGGTCAATTAAGAATGGATTATATGCTTTAGACTCAATTGGATTCTCTCAAGATCTTGTTTTAGTTTAAAATAACACTTTTGAATATTTTGAGAAACTGATTGTAAAAAATGAGAGTCAAAAATCCTTTTACAATCGAAGACATTGGATCAATCCATAATTCAAGATGATGAAAAACATGAGAAGACAACAAAAATTTGCACTTCAAAACCTACTACAAATAAAATAAGAAAAATATGAAGACAATCAAAAATAAGGAGAACCAGATCAAGATCCAGTCCATTACAAAGTCATATGAGGATGAAGATTGTATTGGAGACTAAAGTCTTCAATAACAAAATAATGTAATACTAGGGGGTGTTGGAAAATATTACATTATTTTTTACATACTAATATACCACCTTGGTACATAATTATATTAGGAGTGTGTGTTAGATTAGTGAGTGAGTTGATATTTCATGTAATATAATAATGTACAATAAATGCACAAGTATCATGTAATTATGTGTGCAAGTGTTATGAGTATAAATGTGCACAAGTATCCATTATGTGTCCTTATATTAGGAAGAGTAAAGTAGAAGTGTGCATACAAGATAAGATCATGTGTATGCAAGTGTCAAGTATAGAAGCCAAGAGTCATAAGGTTTGGCATATGGAAAGGAGTCATGGTAACCAAAGAGTCATCCTAGAAAGGCTATATATTACTCCATAGAGAGAGAGAGAAAGAGAGCAATACATATCTTCTATATAGCATTCCATATCTTCTACATAGTGATATATAGTGTCTATAGTGTTATCTCTATGAGATATTTGTAACAAAAGAAGTAATACAAGTTTGCATACATTTGAGCAACTAGTATTGTAAGTGATATTATTGTGTATATTTTAGGCTTTACATTCATATCTGATCATATTATTGAATGTTATTTGGTATATTATTAAGCCTTGATAATACATATTAGTTGTCTCATTTATCTTTGTTACATTATCTTTATTGGGTTCATTAAATTGCAACTTTCTTATATTTGATCCTATGATTATATTCCTGTAAATTTTATATTAAGTATAAGGCTTCAAAAGCCATCATATTTCTCAACCTATATGAGTCTTCCCCAAGACTCTTTTATTAGTATTGTTATTATTTCATGTCCTTTTCTATTTTTGTTGCTTTAGTCACTAATAATATCTTTTTGTATCCTTTGCAATCTAGAATTTTATATCCATCAGGTTCATGTGTTTATATTAATATAACTACATCATTTGCTTTAGCTATGGGCCCTAGAATAGGACCTCTTATCCATGGATATCCATGGCATTTCCAATTCACCAATATTAAGTATTTTCCACAAGCCCCAATTTCCTATTTATTTTGGTTTGTTCTTTTTAAAATGCATGATTCCTCATTTTTCAACCATGTCTTTTTACCCTCACTCCTTGCTATATTTACATTTTTTTGCTTTCTACCCTTTTCTTTTCTTGTTGCATAGGAGTAAGATCCTGGTCAATGAAAATTTGTGACCCTTGTAGCAATCCTTTATTTTGAAGAGCCTACCTTTTGTCTCTTGTAATAAATGTTCTGACTTGGATTGGTTTGGCTCTCAAGTCTTCCCTTACTTTTCCTAGTCTATATGCTTGATGAATTTGTTTGCTTCAATGAAGTTTATAAAAATGAAAATTCCTTGTTAATTTGGTTGTATTTTTGGTTCTCCATGCTCTTTTATTTGCTTAATGATGATGTTTTTTTTTGAGAAATTTGAAAAAACTTGTATTAAAACAAAGAACATTTACAAGTTGGGATGAGACTTTTCCTAGCCTTAGTCAGAGAGAACACAAGATTACAACAGTAAAAGAAGATTTGCAATGGATCCAAATCTCTTAAACCATTACCTAGCTAACAGGGGAGTCGGCGAATCTGACATTCAAGTGTGGAGAGACTCCTTCCCCATTGGCCTAAGGCACGATCCTACAAGTTTCGATGTTTGCACAATGTGAGATGTTGCCAGAGGGATCGGTTTGGTCTATTGATGCAACTTGTCATGAAATCGTGACACTTTTTCCTTCTTCTCCTTTGGTCGCAAAAATGCAACATGTCGCGATATCGTGACACTTTTCTCTTTTGGCCGCGAAAATGCAACATGTCGTGATATCGCGACACTTTTTCCTCTTTTGGCCGCAACATTGCAACATGTCGCTATATCGTGACACTTTTTCCTCCTTTGGCCGCGACGATGCAACATATTGCGATATCACGATACTTTTTCTCTTTTGGCCGCAATAATGCAACATGTCGCGATATCATGACACTTTTTCTCTTTGGCCGCGACGAAGCAACATGTCGCGATATCGCGACACTTTTTCTCCAACACGATATCGTGACACCTTTTCCTCCTTTGGCCGCAACGATGCAACATGTCGCAATATCATGACACTTTTTCTCTTTTGGCCGCGACGATGCAACATGTCGCGATATCACGACACTTTTTCTCCTTTGGCCGTGACGATGCAACATGTCATGATATCGTGACACTTTTTCTCCTTTGGCCGTGACGATGCAACATGTCGTGATATCGTGACACTTTTTCTCCTTTGCTCGTGATGATGCAACACGTCGCGATATCGCGACATGTTTTCTCCTTTGGTCGTGATGATGCAACATGTCATGATATCACGACACTTTTTCTCTTTTTGCTGCGATGATGCAACATGTCGCGATATCGTGACAAGTTTTCTCCTTTGGCTGCGATGATGCAACATGTCACGATATCGCGACACTTTTTCTCTCTTGGCCGCGACGATGCAACATGCTTAACGATGATGTTAATTAACCTCTTTTACCTTTTATTTTCTTCTAATAGTTACATTATGATATGTTTCTCTATTAAATATCTTTGTTCCTTTGGCTTGATAATTAGATATCTTACCACTTTTACCCATGATATAGTCTCCTATTGTCATCATATTTGCAATTGTTGCCTCAATTTATTTTATTTGTAATAGATTATCTTAATTTATTTTGCTAATCTACAACTTAGTTTGAATATGAGACCCATTTATAGAATCATTTCTACTACACAAGACCATGGTAGTGGAGGATTTAAGTTTCACTAATGAGGTCTCCAACAAATTGATTTGAATAGCTTATTCCAAAATTATTGTTCATTGCTCCATAATGAGGCTTTAATATTCCCTTATAATTAGCATCAATTTCAACATATCATGTTGCAAGGACCCTATGCATTATTCAAAAACTATTAGTCTATCATAATATGTGCTAGCCATTGTATCAACTAATAGATTCAAATTAATCTAACATATTTTTATTCTTTAAAAACTACTAGTCTATCATAATATGGGCTAGCCATGGTATCAGCTGATAGATTCAAGTTAATTTCACATTATTTTTGTGTCTCCTTTGTGTTATAGGTTTGTTATTACCTAATTTAACCTTTCCTAACAAACATGCACAAGAATATTTGGGATCTTAGTTTTCAAGCCCTAACCTTAGCCCTACCAGATGTATTTATTTAGCTTTTAGACTTTAGAACCACAAAATAAAAATAACAAGAGAAAAAAATATAAGGTATTTGGGTTTGAATATTTTATTGGGTTTTTTTTTATTTTTCTATGTACTTGCCTTTTGTTGCACTATGATCTTTCCAAAAAAAAAACCTTTACACATGCACCTAGATCTATCAACTACACTTATGTCTACTAGCTATACTAGAATTTACCTCCACCATTTGAACCTACCTCTACCTTTAGAATTTGTCTTTATCACTCAAATCTATATCTACCTCCTTGATTTTACCTCTACCTCGACCTTTGGAATCTACCTTCACAACTTTGATCGATCTTTGTCTCCCTATGAACTAATAACTTGTAAATTTTAGTTCAAAATTCAAGATCACATAATAAAAAGTGACCATGGTTATTTTATAAAATTAAATGTGATAGGTTTGATGGATAATGACATGAATATAATCTTATTTATTTAAGTAGATGTGAAGTACAACTGGGAGCACAATGAGGGCCACCCTCCCATGATTTGAAGTTGGGTCTACTTGATGAGAGGTCAAAGATATACCAACTTGCATGTCACAACAAGTACACATTAATATAATTCTATTTTATTTTTAAGAGTAACTTTTAGACAAGTTAACATGAAAATAGTTTTGGGTCTCAAGTTTATTGGCTAGTAGGGATGAGGAGTTAGATTTGAGTTTGGTTGGCTACATTCCATGTACTTGTATTTTAAAAAAACATAATACGAAATAAACAATGGTTTTAAGTTTTATTAATTAATCAAATTTATAAATATTATGTTCGAGGGGGACAACACAACAACGGTTTGAGCTTTGGCTCTTCTTCGGGAGGTCCATGGTTTAAACCACGATTGTGGGAGGGCGTGGGTGTGGTGGCTGGATGTTAAATTCCCTATTGATAAGTATAGATCTTGGTTTTAAAAGTGGTCATGGTTGGGAGGAGACTGCTCAACCCTGTGCATTGGTCGTAGGGGTTTTTCACACTAATCAAATAAAAAAAAATTATAAATATTATTTATAAAAAAATGTTTAAAAAAAGTATTAATGTAGTTTTTTATAAATTTAAATTTTAAAAATCAAATAAATATGTTTTTAATAACATTTGATGGTAACTTAAAAGATATTTTTAAAAGTAACTCGTAAATTTTAATAGTGAAAGGATTAAAAAATCATTCAAAAAATCTTGTGAGGGATATCGTAGTGGTATGTTTTTGGATTTTCATCCAAAAGATCCAAGTTCAAACCCTGGTACAAGGGGACTAGTGCACTTTTTAAAAACATGTACTTTACCTTAAAAAATTTAACCTAAAATAAATAGGTCAGTTGGTAGCGGTCGAGCGCTTTGTCAGTGGACTATTTCAATTCAATTTATTAAACGACCGACTTGTTGTTGATGGGCTCCCTCAGTTCAATTCTCTAGACGATTGGAGTTTCATTGACTTTGCCTTTATCCAATAGACTTGGCTAGATATTATAGAGGTTTCCTAGGCGTGACAAAAATCTAAAACATGTGCTTGTATGTTAAATAAATATAGTATAAAATAAACAATGTTTTTATGTTTTATTTACTATTCAAATTTATTATTATTATTTTTTAAAAATATTAGGCAAAATTTATTAATGTTATTTTTTATATATTTTAAATAAAAATTATGATGTTATAGAAATATATGTTTATAATTATACTTGTGGATAGTATCATAAAGGAGGTCTTTAAAGTAACTTGTAATTTTTTTTTTAAATGAGTTTCTATAAACCCTAGCCTCTTAAATAAAGTTGAAGTTAATGGAATCCAATCATTTAGAAAACCAAACTAGGGCAGCCCACCAACAAACACTTAACTGCTATTAACTAATCGATCCCTTTTTAAGTTAAAATTTTAAGATAAAACACAAAATTTTCAAAAGAACCTCGACTCCAATATCCCTCACAAGAATTTTAATAGTAAAAGAATTAAAAAAAAGTTAAAAAAAGTGTACACAAAATAAATGTTCTTATTGACATTTGATGGATAGTAACATAAAGGACATTTTAAAAGTAGTCTGCAAATGTTCATAGTTGAAAGATAGGAAAATCATGAATACCTATCAAATAAGAGTACATAAAATAAATGTTCTCATGGCACTAGATTGATAGTAACATAAAGGACATCTATGAAAGTTATTTGAAACATAAACAGATCAAAGTTTGTGGATAGGAACATGAAGTACATCTTTACAAGTAACTTGTGTTAATAATTAAGGTTTTACTTTTTTTTTTTTTACAGAGGACAGTGTAACTGTTTGAGTTTTGGCTCTTCTTCGAGAAATCTAAGGTTCAAACCGTAGCCTGGGTGAGCGTGTGAGAGGGTAGGTGTGTGGTGACCATGTGTTAAATTCCTTATTGATAAGCATAGCTCTCGGCTTTAAGAGAGGTCATGGTTAAGTGGATCCTACCCAACCCTGTGCGTTGGTCGTAAGGGTTTCTCACACTAACCAAATAAAAAAATATATATTAATAATAATTAAATATTTAACTTGAAAAAAAAAAAGTGCACTTATCTCTATAATTAAAGTTATCCTTAAAATTGTACATGCACTTTATCCTCTACCTTGACATAGTAATTTAAAAAAATATATATTTTAAGTTAAAGATGTAAGATTTTTTGGTTAACACACCACAAATTATTATGTCATAATAAGTGATTCTTCATGATATAGACAAGAATCCAAGTTTGGTTCTCTTCGTGATATACACAAAACTCCAAGAACTTTATCTTCTACCTTGACATAGTACTTAAAAAAATAATTTTATTTTAAGTTAAAGATCTAAGATTTTTTGGTTAACACACACCACAAGTTATTATGTCAGAATAAGTGATTCCTCATGATATACACAAGAATCCAAGTTTGGTTCTCTTCATGATATACACAAGACTCCAAGCTTGAACTCGGTTTAAAGCTTGAACTCGGTTTAAAGAGAAGTCAAAGCCTTAAAGCTTGAACCTCCCAAAGAGAAGTCAAAACCTTAACCGTTGTATTCTCTCCATTGAAACTTAAGATTTTTTTGAAAATATTTATAAAATATTAATGTAAAAATGATCTTTTGGATTTAGCTTTAAAATCCCTCATCAGATCCAATTGAATATAGAAGAGTGAATCTTAAATAAATAAAATTGTTATATAATCAAAAAGATAACAAAATAGTCCCAAGGGGATAGCGCAACGGTTTGAGATTCGGTAAATTATTATGTCAGAATAAGTGATTCTTCATGGTATACACAAGAATCCAAGTTTGGTTCTCTTCGTGGTATACACAAGACTCCAAGCACTTCATCTTCTACCTTGACATAATACTTAAAAAAATAATTTTATTTTAAGTTAAAGATCTAAGATTTTTTTGGTTAACACCGCAAGTTATTATGTCAGAATAGGTGATTCTTCATGATATACACAAGAATCCAAGTTTGGTTCTCTTCATGATATACACAATACTCCAAGCTTGAAATTGATTTGAAGCTTGAACCTCCCAAAGAGAAGTCAAAGCCTTAATTGTTATATTCTCTCCATTGAAACGTAAGATTTTTCTGAACATATTTATAAAATATTAAAAAAATAGAAAAACAATGTACAATTCATCAGATCCAATTGAATATAGAAGAGTGGATCTTAAATAAATAGAATTGTTGTATAATAAAAAGATAACAAAATAGTCCCAAAGGGGACATCGCAACGGTTTGAGCTTTGGCTCTTCTTTGGGAGGTCCAAGGTTCAAACGGGGTGGGTGTGTGTTTATTTTTTAAAATTTTATTTTTAATTAAAAATAAAATAAATTTTTTTTTGAGTAAATATTTCTTATACACATCCACCATGGGGATTGAACTCAGGTCACATCACCAATAATGCAAGTGGCATCCTTGCCGGTGGACCACACTCACGGGGATAAAATAAAATGATTTTATAAAGAATATATATAGATAGTTTAGAATAAATCTAAATTCAAGATAATTAAAGTACTCTTAATAATAAAAAATATTAATAAAACAAGTACTAAAAAAAAGAAAAAAAAATAAATTAAAATCAATAAAAAGACTTAAATAGTTATTTATGTAAAACAAGTTGTAAGTTTAATGTAGTGGTAAGGATTTTGTCTCTCTTTGAAAGGTCCAAGGTTCAAAACCCACTTAGTATGAGGGGATCAGGACCATAAAAACCTATGTAAATTCATTGAAAAAAATTATCTATTGAAAACAATAAGTGAATGCAAGCTAGGAGCAAGTAAGAAGCATGAGTGGGAAGCAAGAAGTAGAAAGGAAAGTGTGATCAAGGAGTGAGCATCACTGCTTGTTTTAGATATTATGAGAAACTCAAAACTAAAGGATTCATGTGAAAAATCTAGATAACATGGCAAGAAAGTCATGTTTTAAATTCTTTACTAAAATTAAGGATGTCATAGTTAGAAATAAATATGCCTTAGTTCAGAGTATGGATGCCCTAGTTCACGAAAAGAGGAAGAGCAAATTTATGGCAAACCTTATCCAAGTAGCAAATACTACACCAAAAATGATTGTCAAGGATGAGATGATCAAGCATGATATAATGGCTCTTAAAACCAGAGGGCTAATATGTAACTTCCATGGATACTGGCTAGGTTTTCTAAAATTCAAAATTGGATCACGTGGAAATGGGAATTGAATTCAAATTACTCCATGACCTTTCTTCGAAAAGGATTTTTCCTCATTATCTTCTCTAGTTCATAAATAAGGGATAAATGGAGGCCCTTGGTTTACGTGTAAATGTGCATTAGATTTAAGACCATGAAGTGATAACTTTTTATTGAGATAAAAAATATTAAAAGGTTTCTATTATGGATTAGACTTTTTAGACTTCCTTATCAACTCATCAACAAGGAGGTTTTGAAAAATATTGGCAATACTCTAGGTGAGTTCATCCTGAAGGAACCTGCTGCTAAGGAGAGAAGGCATGTTGTATACAGTGGAATGTGTTACCACAAGTATTTCAAAACCTTTACCATAGTCCATTAGGAATAAATCTAAATCAAGAGAATGGGATCAGCAGGTGGATTATGAAAATATTGCATTTCAATGTCCCGCGTCATGAAACTAGATACATGGCAAGAGATTGCAAAGTGAAACTGATGGAGAGAGATGAAAAATTTTGGGTATGAGGAAAACTTCAATATAAAACAAGGAGATCATATCATAGGAGAAGTTGGATCAAATCAAGGATTTTTCTCTCCTAATAAAGTGGCGAGAAAATCCCCTCTACATCATCAAATGACAAAGGCCAACATAGTTCTCTCAAATCAACCATTAGAATAAAAATGATACAAGGGATAATGAAGTATAATACAAAATTTTAAGTATAGAAGGAGTTAAATATGCGAAGGAAGATGGGGAGGCAAATTTTGAAGCAAAGAAATATGGGAAGGCAAATTTTAGAGTGAATAATATGAAGGAGGTCAAAGTTAATCTAGGTAAATCATCTCCATTTTTATCAAGTAGCATAAAATCTTCTCTTTGCAATAAATATGAAAGTCGTACAAAGTGTATTCATTGTTTAAGGTTTCAAAAGTAGCACAATAAATAAAATCATATAGAGGATATCCAAGGAAATTTAGGGTTTACAGGGTATCATAATAAAGTAATAACTATGGAGAATCATCCACAAACTATAGGGTTTTCAGGGCAACATAAAGAATAAAGTGTTTATGATGTTATTCCTTGCACTTCAGATTCTTTAGAGAAACATAAATCTCTAGAAGGAAAGTCCTTCAAATAGTCTTTGAGATGTTATTCCTTCAATTTTTTGATATACATGAGATAATAGAAGTATTTGGAACACTCATATAGTAGAAGATTGGATAGATTCTTGTTATCAAACAAATTGGTTGCAAATAGAGTATACAATCTCTTTAAAATACCAAGATTAGATCACAAACCCATTTTTTTATTTTATGATTTACCTAATAATGGTCATTCAAAGCCATTTCTCTTCTAGTCTATGTGGCTTCAAGACCTTGATTTCTTCCAGATGGTTATGTTATGGTTAGATGAAGCAAATTTTGAAGGATCATATATGTACAAGTGTGTTTTAAAAATAAAATATTTAAAGGAGCAAATGAAGATTTGGAATGCTAAATATTTTGGTAACATTTTTAAAGAAAATAATAAAATTGAATCCAAGCTCAAAAATTTAGAAGAGATAGTAGAAACTAATGAAATGGATCAAGTTTCTTATGTGAAAGAAAAACAATTACTTATTTATTATCATAATGAATTGAAAAAGAAGAAATCATATTAGTTCCAAAAGTCTAGGAAGAAATATCTCAAAGAATGAGATAGGAATACAAAAAATATCATGTTATAGCAAAAACAAATTTTCTTTTCATCAGATAAAAAATATTTTAACTCCAAATGGAATTGAGGAAGAAGAAGTTATAAGAAAAGAAAACAATTAAATATTTCAAAAATATTTTGTCAAAATTGGGTAAGACAAGGAGACATAAGATAAGTTTTAACAAAATATTCCATCAATTATCACATAACAACAATATAAAATCTTGATGAAGAATATATCTATAAAGGAGCTAAATGAAGTATTTGTCTATTTTCATTCTAATAAGGCACTTGGCCTAATGGATTTTTTGAAGAGTGATATGTTAGTTTTAGTTGAAGAGGCTTGGAAAAGCAAGGTTATAATAAGTGAAATCAATACCACTTTTATTACAGTGGTTCCCAACAAAGGCAAGACAATATATTTTGGTACTTTTTATCCACTAAGCCTTTGTAATATGATTTTTAAGATGATTTCAAAAATTATGGCAAATAGGTTGAAAGGCATTCTAGACTATGTTATCTTAGAGGAACAAGGTGGTTTTGTTTATGGTTTGGTAGTATAATCATTGAAATGGATGCCACACGTTCTCTTTATTTCATGAAAAAATCATGTGAGTTTCTTAAATTAGATATGAATAAATCATATGATTGATGGGCAATTAATCAAATTCATTAATGCGCTATTGCATATTTATTACATGCTACATCATTACAATAAATTATCATTAAGATCAATGATCTTTACAAACATTGAGATTAATACAACCAAGGAGATCATTAAAAATGATGCTCCTTCTAGAATTCCAAACTAATATCATAAACTATTCCTAATATCACCCTTATTACATTATTTGGTATACAAAGATAATTGTAAAACAATTCAAACTTTATACATGCAAGTGCCTTTGTAGAAATATGTGTAACCTATTTATCAGTGGGAATGTACTAGAGTTGAATCTCATGATTCTAAGAATGGTCTTGAATAAAGTGACAATGAGATTCAATGTGCTTTATTTTTTTATGAAACACTAGATTCTTGACCAACTATAGAACACCTTAAATATTGCATTTCAATAGTGCTTGCTGATTTTTTTGTGTTCCCATATCTGATAGAGCGTGACATAACTAGATCACCTCACATGTGGCTCCTTGTATAGCATGATATTTTTCCTCTATGGATAATAATGTTACTACCTACTATTTCTTATTATGCCATGATACAAGTCCATATTCTAGTTGAAACACATCTAGAAATTAATTTTTGTCATCCAGTGTTCTAGCATAATCAAAGTTTGTGTATCCTTGTAAGAAGAATTTATCATTTTTCTTATATTCTAGGTCATATTTTGTTGTACCACAAACATAATGCAATACCCTCTTTGTTGCTTTCCAATGACTTACTTTAGGATCTTGCATGAATCTTAAAAGATAACTTACAACAAAACTAATGTCAGACCTAGTGTTTATCAAGTATATGAGACTCCTAATCAGTTGATGATAAAGAGTGTTAGATACTTGAGGAGACTTGTCATATTAGGATAGTTGTAACCCTTGCTCCATTAGTGTTTCCTTAGGTTTACAATCTGTCATCCAATATTTTTCTAATAGTATCTTGGCATATTTTGTCTATGAAATCACAATATGATTTTTTCTTTGCTAAACCTCTAAGCTAACACAATAGTATAGAAGTCCAAAATCTGTCATATCAAAATACAATTTCAAATTATTCTTTACAACATAGACCAATTCATATATATTGCATGTAATGATCATATCATCGATGTATAACATAAGTATCACTATCTTAGATCCAACTTTATTGAGATAGATATTTACATCAAAATAACGTTTGATGAATCCATACTATAATAGGTGGTTGTTAATCTTGATGTACCAAGATCTAGGAGCCTATTTCAACCTATACAAGGACTTGATAAGTCTTCATATCTTTTGTTATTACCTATTGATAATAAAGCCTTTTGGGAGTCATATACACCTCTTCTTGGACATCATTATTAAGGGAGGAATTTTTGACATCCATTTGATGTATCTTCCAGTAAAACTATGTTGTCACAGCACAAAGAACATGGATGATTGTCATCTTTGTTGTGGGTAAAAAAAAAAAATTATAGTCAATTCCTTTCCTTTGTGCATATCCCTTGCAATGAGTTGTGTCTTGTATTTGTCAAGCGATATTTTTACCTTGTATTTGATCTTGAAGATCCACTTGTAGCCTATGTGTAATGACCCAAAAATACACAAACAAAAACAAAACAAAAAAATAAAAAGCTTTTTTTTTTTACTAAGGAGAGAGATACATGAACCCCTAACCCAACTAATATTTTCCTAAATTTTCAATCCCCTAAGTTTTTCTGAAAGCTACATATCATGAAGTACCCTAACACAAGTCTGTTTGTGTAGGCATATCATGTGTTACTACAAATAAGCCCATCTATCCCATAACTCTTGATGAACTAGACTTATCACCCTCAGTCCATCGAAGGTATACACGCATCTCCATACCATACACAAGTAACTATGTGTAGGTATGCTATGAGTATTACGAGTTAAGCTATCCATATCATCTACATGATGAGCTATCTTAACTCAAATGTAGTCTCTCCACAACTTAGTCCTTTATATCCCTAAGGGGGTCTCAATTTCCTTAGGTCTCCTATGTTCATCCTAAGGGGTTCTTAATTCCCTTAAGTCACCTATGTTCACCCTAAGGGGTTCTTAATTCCCTCAGGTCACCTCTGAGTTCACCCTAGAACTCTACTCTTGGATTTCTATTATTAAGAAACCAAACAAGAATACATCTAGATACTAAAACAACAAAGAGTAATCACTAAGCATCCAAAAAATAAAGGAGGATTAACATTGAAAGAGAATGCCATCCATAGAAAGAGAATCAGTTACCTATTATAACCAAACATGGAAATAAAGTAAAAGTACCTTCTCTAAACCAATAAATAGTTATTACACTAAATATTGCATGGTAAATTCTTCTTACTTTACAAAATACTACATTAACTGCATCAGGGATATCTCCCCATAATTCTAGCCTATTTGAGCATAAGTAAATCAGCATAAAATACAATTACCTATACTTTGTTTCCATTGAAATCCTTGCTTCTCCTTGCTTCCCATTGGTTCTTTGAGAGTATTAAGGGATCAGGATGCTCATGGTTTAGGATAGGTATACCTCTAAATGCATCTATTCATTTACTTTACCAAATTGCAACTATACAAAATTCAATTAAGTTTCCAACCATCTAATGCATAGTGGATATTATAAAAGATCCTTTACTTTTATCTTCACCTCTCAAGTTTCCTTAGAAAGCCATCCAACATGTACTACTTAGATCAAGATATAACTTTAATCAAATCCATTCATGTATTAAAGCATTAAAGTCCCATACCTTTAACCTCTAAAACAATCCTTCATTCATTCCCTAAATCAAAACCCCATAACTTCAATTCAAAGAATAAATCTAACATCCTTTTAATTCACAATTCCAATCAAATATAATACTATTTTAAAGCATTAAAGTCCCATACCTTTAACCTCTAAAACAATCCTTCATTCATTCTCTAAATCAAAGCCCCATAACTTCAATTCAAAGAATAAATCTAACATCCTTTTAATTCACAATTCTAATCAAATCTAATGTTGTTTTAAAGCATTAAAGTCCCATACCTTTAACCTCTAAAACAATATTTCATTCAACATAAAATTTGTCATCAACTTTATAACATAATTATGTTTTCCTTAGAAGTCCTTTTAGTAAAGTCTACATCATAGACTTACTAATCAAATATTTTCAACCTTAATCTTAGATTCATAACCTCAATTAAATATTCACAACCTTATCTAAAGATTCACTACTTTCATTAAAAATAACCCCTTCATGATCTTATTACACAAAAGGTCTTACTTTAATTAAAACCACATAAGGTAAATTTCATTAATTAAAGGTCACTTTAATTAAGATCTCATAAAATAATTCATAATAATCAAAGATCTTACTTTAATTAAAATCTCTTAAGATAATTCATATTAATCAAAGGTCTCATTTCAATTAAAATCTCCTAAGATAATTCACATTAATCAAAGGTTTCTCTTTAATTAAAATATCATAAGATAATTCATTTTAATCAAAGGTTTCTCTTTAATTAAAATCTCCTCAGATAATCCATTTTGTTTTTGGTAAATTAATTATATTAAAAATGGGGCATTTGAAAGGCGCCCCAATGCCTTGTATATAAAAGGAATAGAAAGGAATATAGAGGAAAAAGGAATCATAGAACTGCTTGCAAGAACAAAAGGTTACATCCTCATACTAAAAGGAACAAAAAGAAGCAGGAAAAAGCCTTTAGGAACAAGGTTGCAATCTCTGACAAAAAGAAACAAAGATAAACAGGCAAAAAGATAACAGAGTCCAAAAAGAAGCGAACCTCTGCCACACAGGAACCTAAAAGCAGAGGAAAATTCATCAGCCATCGAGGGGGATGTCCATCTGCATGAGAGACAAAACAACACCTTCCAAGTCAGTGTCTTTTGTATCCATTTGAGGAACCTCTTTAGTGTTGTCCTTATGAACATTGGTACAGGCCTCCTTGGTGATTTCCACTACCTCTTCATCGTTGACAACATATTTGACATCAATCTTGGTATCAAAGGATACCTCAGCACCGGGCATGACTGGAACATTTTCAAAATTATCACAAAAAAACAAGACTTAGCACATGGCATTGTTCTTTGAGAGTTGAGATCGCCTTCCCAATGGCCAAGTGAGCAGTTTCAAGATGAACAATGGTGGCGAAAGTTGCATGGATGGCTAACTTGTGAAGGTACCTTTCAACTAGGTCAGGGGAGTTGGATGTGTCCTTTAGAGTTTTGAAAGAGGTGGACGGAGGAGTTTTGATAATTTCTTTGCATTTTAGCCTCTGGGAGCTACAAATAGGGGTCGTTTCAACTTTGACCTTTTTCTTGGCAGTGAACTCAGAGAAGGATTTGTCACCTTTGTCTTTTCTTTTGGATCTGGTAGCTTTCGAACTCAGGGTTGAGGAAGAATTTTCTTCCTCAGACTCGAGGGCAGGGAGGTTACTTGTGGGGAATTTCAGAAGGAGGAATTTGTACAAGACTTTAAAAATACCTTGATGACAGGGTTTGCCCTCTTCTTTTTTAGAGTGATTGGAAGTGATAGTATAGTCCATTGACCAGAATAAGGTAGCAGGGATGTTCATCATTTTTGAGTCTCGAAAATGATTTACAAAGGCTAAATGGTAATAGCAAAGTTGAGACTCAAGGTTGTCACAAGTAAAATATTGCATTATAGGTTTTAAAATTTCCTTCCAAGGCGTTGACAAATGGTGATGAAACAAACCTTTTTTAACCTTCTTGTGGATGGGTGAATTCTTTTCAAAGAGCGATAGCTCTGCCTCCCAGTTGTGCTTATTTCTTCTTATCACTTTTCCATCCAAATATTGCCCTATCAAGTCTGCTAGCAACTCAAAGGAAATCTGGAACTGCACACCGTGGATGGAAACGACACCATTGTCCCAAGTAGTCATGAAGGCTTTGGTAACCTCCTCGTCCACACCATAGAACATCTTGAAAAAATCAATGATTCATTTTTTATCCTTGAACATGTCAGTGGAAATAGAATCCAACTCAAGAGTCTTAGGCTCAATGAAAATATTTTTCCCTTCCTTCATGGCTACGAGAGGAATTGAGAAAGGAAAACAATTAGGGTTAAACAAACACAGGCCCAAAAGAACAGAGATGGAAATAATCGTCCACTAGAAATGTCGTAGAAGGGATAAATAGAAAGTAATGCTTGAAAAAAATAGAAAATACTGCCTAAGATAATTCATATTAATCAAAGGTCTCATTTCAATTAAAATCTCCTAAGATAATTCATATTACTCAAAGGTTTCTCTTTAGTTAAAATATCTTAAGATAATTCAAATTAATCAAAGGTTTCATTTCAATTAAAATCTCCTAAGATAATTCATATTAATCAAAGGTCTCTCTTTAATTAAATTCTCTTAAGATAATTCATATTAATAAAAGGTTTCTCTTTAATTAAAATCTCCTACGATAATTCATATAAATCAAAGGTCTCATTTTAATTAAAATCTCCTAAGATAATTCATATTAATCAAAGTTTTCTCTTTAATTAAAATCTCCTAAGATAATTCATATTAATAAAAGGTCTTATTTCAATTAAAATCTCCTAAGATAATTCATATTAATCAAAGGTTTATATTTAATTAAAATCTCCTAAGATAATTCATATAAATCAAAGGTCTTATTTCAATTAAAATCTCCTAAGATAATTCATATTAATCAAAGGTTTCTCTTTAATTAAAATATCCTAAGATAATTCATATAAATCAAAGGTTTCTCTTTAATTAAAATCTCTTAGGTAAACCTTACTAATCAAAGATTCACAACCTTAGACTAATATGCCTTCATGGTGGATGTGAAACAACCTCTGCAAAAAGGTCAAAGGACTACCAAACTTAGAGTCCAAACAAGGTAAAACCAGGTGCTAGGCTTTCTTTTCTGCTACCACTACTTGTCCCAAAGGGACTGAGCTTACGTAGCAATGAAACTCCCACACAGATGCGGGTGGTTTCCCATTACAAGCAGCGCTTCCCAAACACAACACTCCTACTTAACACAGGTGGTTTTTCCACTACAAGTAGTGCTTTTCAAACACAACACTCCTACTTAACACAAGTGGTTTTTCCACTACAAGCAACACTTTTCAAACACAACACTCCTACTTAACATAGGTGGTTTTTCCACTACAAGCGGTGTTTTTTCAAACATAACACTCCTACTTAACATAGGTGGTTTTTCCACTACAAGTGGTGCTTTTCAAACACGCTCCCTCTAAAACATGGGTGGTTTTCCCACTACAAGTGGTGCTTCTCAAACACAACACTCCTACTTAACACAGGTGGTTTTTCCACTACAAGCAACACTTTTCAAACATAGTGCTCCCTCTAAAACATGGGTGGTTTTCCCACTACAAGTGGCACTTCTCAAACACAACACTCCTACTTAACATAGATGGTTTTTCCACTACAAGTAGTGCTTTTCAAACATAGTGCTCCCTCTAAAATATGGGTGGTTTTCCTACTACAAGCGGTGCTTCTCAAACACAACACTCCTACTTAACACAGGTGGTTTTTCCACTACAAGTGACACCTCAAATACATGATGTTTTCCAATACAATCATCTAAAAACACTGTGCTTCATACTACAAGCATCTAAATATGCAATGCTTCACACTACAAGCATCTAAACATGCAATGCTTCATACTACAAGCATCTAAACACATAGTGCTTCACACTACAAGCATCTAAACACACAGTGCTTCACACTACAAGCGTCTAAACATGTAGTGCTTCACACTACAAGCATCTAAACACACAGTGCTTCACACTACAAGCATCTAAACACATAATGCTTCACACTTCTTAGACGTAGGGGGTTTCCAAACCTTTCAAAGGGATTATCACGCTACAGGGGAGTATAACCAGGTTTCACTCTAAATCATTCATCATACAAACGCATGTATAAACAGATAAAGTTTTAAAACCCTCCAACCTTAATACTCCTATGGAATGGAATCTGGTGGTGTCTTGGCTACCTCCCCCTTTGCTTTTTGCATGCTCCTATATTTTTTGATTGCCTAGTCTATGTCCTCCCCTATCTTTTGCCTTCTTCCTTCATTTTCTTAATTTTTGTTTTCTTCCTTCCTTTGCTCTAGGTGGCCCGTCCATTGTCCCTTCTCGAGTACCGAGCCAACCTCGAGCCCCCCTTTCTTCAATGCTTCTATCCCTCATCCTATTTTTCCCTAGCGATAAACAAATTGTTTACCCATAATTTCCATCTTTGGAAATTAATAGCCCCCTAGATTATTTACATAGATTGCACTATATAGGGGAAAGGGATATTTACATTATTAAAATGAAGAATGGTACCCTTTTTAATAAAATATTGTTTACATGATATTTTATCACCATTTAAAATATATTTCTTTTATTTAAAATATTTTCATAATTGCTCTTTCTTTAAAATAAAATATTTCTAATTATCTTAAATGGATTTTTCATTCATTTCACTTAGTTAAAGTCTATTAATGAATTTATATTATCATTAAAATGAACTTCGTTAATTATTTTAAATGAACTCTCATTTATTAATTGAAATGAAGTTTACTAATGAGTTTAAATTAATCATATCATTATTTAATCAAAACCTCATTAATTAAATAAATGAATATTCATTTAGCATTTAAATTTAATTTACTTTCCTTCATAAAAATGATGCTCTATTATCACTTCAACATCACAGTTTACTTTATGCATCCACATACTTTTTACAGTTGTTCTCCTATTGAAAATACAACATTATGCTACCCAAGCCATGATGCAGTAGAGAGCAATTAAATTTATAAAACAACAAAGAGGTAATCTTTCCATCAACCCAATCACCTATCTCAACTAAATATTTTATGATAGCTACTAGGCTATCAACTAAGGCTCAAGGTGATCAGTCATCGATGATTATCCCTTCCAACAATGCATTCATATATGAAGGTATCTATCCATGTTATCTTTGAGTACCTTAATATTAAGTACCCTCATTTATGGTGGATGCTTCTACCTTCTCCACCTATGAGTGTACTTGATCCTGCACACTTGGCACTATGTTAGCGATAACATGCCCTTATAAATCAACTAAAAATAATATAGTTGGTTCAATTTTTCAAACTAAGTATCACCACATCATAGGTTAATACATTGTTTCTTTGTGTCATATAGTCTGCTAGGAGGGTCATGACACTATGGGATTATTTCCTTTAGGTAAATAAACAAGCTTCCATATTTTGTTTTTCATCAGATAATTATACTCTACTTCCATAGCTACCTTCCACATGGGTAAGCTAAGTGCATCCTTCATTGATATTGATCCTAAATTCTCCATTACTATAGACATCAATCTCATATTTACTTCCTAACGTGACATATTGTGAGTATGTCGATTAGTGGAAGTGAGATCAAGAGGTGCATCAGGTTTATAATATTTGACTGTACTCGTCAACTAGTTTGAAGTTTTACATCGTTGTGATAAAGCAACTACTTTATATTTATCAATAACAGTTGTAATATCTTCAAGGACTTGATATTCCTTTGAGGCATCCTTTAAGTTATCAATATCTAATTTAGGTTTAATTGCTTCATCAAATATCACATATCGACTTATATGTAATTTTTTGGTGATTGGGTCTATCAAATGATACCATTTTGATTCGTCATCATACCCAAGAAATATGTATGGTATGTATTTCACATCTAACTTGGTCATTTTTTTATTTGGTACATGCATGTATGCCTTACAACTAAAGACTCTGAGATGTGATATTGAAGGCTTCCTCCTAGACCAAGATTCTTCAGATGTAACTCCTTGTAGTGCCTTTGTGGGTTGTCTATTTAGAAGATGCACTAAAGTGGTGATAGCTTAAACCTAATATTATTGCTCTAAATTGGCTCTTGTGAGCATACAACGAACCATTTCCATGATGGAATGGTTTCTTCTTTCATAAACCTTGCTATATTATGGTTTATAGGTTGTAGTGAGCTATCGCTTGATCCCATTCTATGCAAAAGACGTTGAGAATTTATTGGATGTAGATTCCCACTCAATCTGAGTAGAGGAATTTAATAGAATGCCTAGTTTTATTTTCCACACATTGCTTAAAATACTAAAAAACATAACCCTTTAGACTTTGTTGCAAGGACACCCACATCTTCCTATAGTAATCATCAACAAAAAACCAAGTACTACACTTAATGCCTAAAATAGCTACCTAAAATAGCTACAACAATGATGTCTAGGGTATATCTTTACAAATTTTCAAAGAGTATTAAGGTAAACTCAATTTTTTTTACTCACTCTATTATTCACCATTGTCGCTTGACATAAGATAGGTTTTATAGATAGGACAAATCCCTTTTCGTACTACTTAAGATTCATAAAATATGGGAATATTTTTCAAAGAGGTCAATGCCTTTGGCATTGACACAAAATTTGTTCTTCACAAAAATAAGAACTTTATGCTAAAAGTCTTCCCACATTCCTAATTGCTCATAGTAAATATTTCTCATAGGTCATATACTAGCAAAAATTTTGTCATTACCCTATTGAATTTTGCAATGTTAACTAGAAGAATATAGATCGGTCCATCCAATTCTTACGTTTTTTGCTTGCATCACTTAGATCCTACAAGGAGGTATCAAATTTTCTATATTCAAGGCCTTACCCAGATCAATCTTGACAAATCTATTAATTGGGAGAGGTACACTTTCCCTGTTGTTGTTCACAGGTATGTCTTCATAGGTGTCAAATTTATGCCTAAATTTTCCTACTCAAGTGGGGGTTCAAGTTTTGATTCTTGAGAGGCAAAGGGATTGACCTAGGAAGTATTTGATCTATTACCACGGACAAGGGGGATCCCATGATGGTTTTTATTCAACAAGTGGTGGTATTTTCCATCCCAATTGAATGATTTCTTGTTCTTGATCACCCATGATCCAATTATACCTAGTCCTCAAGAAGCACTAAGGATCAAACCTTTGAGATCTATATTTGACCTTCACCTCCTCTACATTGAGATCAAGTTGTAATATATGAGAACTTATCGACTAGGGCATTGATTCAAATAATTTTTGTCCATAGGGATAAAAAACATAATCTAATATATGAGCATTAGGATGAGCATTTAGAGAATGGTATCCCTCAAAAATTTGGGCATCCCATAAAAAATCATCTTGTAGAGATCTTGAAGGGGCACAAGGTTATACCGCTACACCGACAGAGTTTATCCTTAGCCACATGTCCTCCCATGAATACATATTTCCAATATCTCTCATTTTCTAGTGTATCATTATGAGATCCAAATTGGGCCCTCTCTTCATAGGTTAATGCACTCCCATGAGCAAATAAACATGGTGGATTCCAACCGACCACCCACAATACACTACTAGATCTATCATATTTTTGCTATGTAAATGAAGTATAGCTAGATCTAATCCTTCCTTGATTGGATGGGAGTCATTTATTCCTCATTTGGGGATCTATATTAGGTCCTATCATTTATTTATTTAAAAATTCTATGCTTGTTCATATTAGAGAGGTTGATGCTTTCAAACTTGACAAAATTTATTCTTCATAATCATAAGAACTAAATGCCAAGAGTCTTCTTGTCTTTATAATTGCTCACAAAAAATATTTCTCATAGGTCATGTACTAGTAGAAGGTTTCTCATTACCCTTTTGAATCAATCCTAGCCTTAGGTAAGAGGATACTCCCTTATAGCTAGCAACAACTCTAATACCATTGATGGGCAATCAATCAAATTAATTGATGCACTATTGCATATTTATTACATGCTACAATGTTATGATTAATTATTGTTACAAACAATTATATTTATATAACTGAGAAGATCATTAAAATTGATGCTCTATCTAGAATGCCAAAGTAATGTATTACATTATTCCTAACAATTATAAGATTTTATAGAATTTTCTACATGATATTCTCAAAAAGGTTAGTTTTGATTACAATTAGTATAAATGAATTAAATGTTTTTTTAGAACAATAAAATATTCTATTTTGATCAATGGATCTCCTATTGGTTACTTCAAGTCTCTTGTGGACTCCACCAAGGTGATCACTATCTCCTTATCAATTCATTATTCTTGTGGATGCATTAGAGAAAGCTTTCTCAAAGGCAAAATGGGAAGGAAAAATCAAAGGTATTGATGACACTTTTATTTTGTGTCATCCCTTAGTCAGTGAGGCCATGGAGTTTAAATCCATATTATTGTGGTATAATAACACTACTAGACAATTGGTTAATATTGTAAAATTTAGGACTTTTCATTAACAATGCCTAAATTTTTAAAGTTTTACCTTGGGTATTTTAGGGTTTAAATTAAAAAAAAATCCATCAACCTACTTGGTCATTCCTTTGTCTCATAAAGGAAATAAAAAGGAGATTTGATCTCTTTTTTGGGTTGTTTGGTAGGTTGGAAAGGTAGGTTCTTAACCATGGCATGAATGCTACAACTCATAAAGTCTACATTGCAATCCATCCCTATATATATGATTTCACTTTCAATATTATCAATAGATAGAGAATCAAAAATTGATAAAATTCAAAGAGACTTCCTTTGGAAAGGATGCAATAAAAAATCTAGGTTTCCTCTTTATAAATGGGCTAGGTTTTGCAAAGAAAATGATATTAGAGGAGAAGGCTTGTGGAATTGAATACTTATGAGTTTTGCCTTAGGTGAAAAACTTGGGTGGAGATTATTTATAGATTAAGAAAAGCATTGTCAAAAATATTACTTTAAAAATATATAGATTCTCTTGATGCAATGAAATTATTTAGGAAAAGAACCCTACCTAAAGGATCGTCAACATGGAACTTCATATTAAATAGTTTGTAATTGATAAATAAACATATTAAATGATCAACCAATGAGGGGAATCATGCAATTTTTTGGTTTGATGATTGGTTTCTCTTATCTTAATCATTGGCTTGAGCATGCCTAGCTTGTAAAGGTCCAAATATGAAAGACTATATTAATATGAGCAACAACTCTAGATCATGAATTTCTATTAGTAAACCAGTTCAAGGAGAGGAACTCAAAAAATTTATAGATGAACTTCAAAGGATGCTTAAAGAGTCTTATTTATTGATTTCTACATGAAAGGATGAGTTGGTGTGGAATCTATCAAAATATGGTATATAGATAAAATTGAGATATGAGGATTTAAAGCAATCAAAATTTCCTACTCCCAATTATTTTTCTTGAAAGATTTTTTGATCACTAGAGGATATCCCTAAGGCCCAAACATTCATATGGTTAGTCATTCAAAGTAATATTTTGACAAGAGAGAGTCTACAAAGAAGAGGATATCATAAACCTTTTAGATGTGCCTTATGTGAGAAGGATTTAGAAACATCGGACCATATACTTCTCCATTTCCCCTTTGCTCACATCATTTGGGATTACTTTTTAAATATGAAAATATATTAGGTAGCTATATTAACATTGAAAGAGTTGAAATATTAGATTAATTATTTTAAAGCTAAAGCATTATGTATTCTATGGAGAATTGGCATTGCCATTATTTTTTGGAATTTATGGCTTGAAAGGACTAATAAAACTTTTAAAAATAAATATCAAAATCATGCCCAAGTGTGGATCCATATTATTGCCTCTCTTACAAAATACTTATAGATATGGTACCCATCATGGAAAGTCTCAAATACGAAAAAATGTGGTAATAGTTATAACATAGATACCGGATTTGAACATACATGGAAGAGTAATTTACAATAACGAAATTAAAACAAATGATATATTTTGACCTAGGGTAAAATTAAAATTTCCAAAAAATGGGATTTATTAAAATTATTTTGATGGTGATTTTAAAGGAAGCTAGTCGAGGTGGTGTTTTTCAAAATAATGAAGGTAAAAGTCTCCTTACTTGCTCGGAATCATATGGAACTTCAATTAACAACTATGTAGAGGATAAGGCACTTATTAGGGATTAAAATTTCAATAGAAAAATTATGGAAATATATTTCAATTAAGGGGGATTGAAAAATTATCATTAATGCTTTCAACAAAAATGAATGTGGAAATTGGACAAAAAATAATATTATTGCTAATATTCATCATCTATTATTGAAGGTAATCTCATAGAAATGTGAGCATATTTATAGAGAAGGAAATTAAGGAGAAAATAATTTAGCTAATCATGGTTATGATCTTCATCTTGGTGAAATTCAAATTTTAGAAGGCACCTAGCCAGCTAAGATTTTATCTCTTAAAAAAAATGATTTCAAGGATTTGATTGTGGAAGCATACAACTTTGAGGAAGTTGAAGAATATATTTGATAGAAGAAGAAATGAAAAATATTTGTGATAAAAATGCATGTTGTTTATGGTTTATTAACATGATAGCAAATGTAATATTTTGGTATTTTTATGGGAGTGGCCCCCAATAGTTGTTGGAGAATATTATATTATTTTGTACATGCCAATGTACCATCTTGGTACAATATTATATTAAGTGTGTGTCTTATATTATAGTGTGAGTTAATATTTCATGTAATGTAATAAGGTGCAGGAAATTCACAAGTGTCATGTAGTTATGTGTGCAAGTGTTGTGTGTAAATGTGCACAAGTGTCCATTATGTAAGACTGCACATGTATCCTTAGAATAATAAAATGAAGAGCTACAAATAAGAGTGAAGGTCAAGAGTGCACCATATGAGGAGTCACATACTATTATATATTTGTGACTAAGCATTGTAATTGGTATTAAAAATGCATTGCTTATTGCATGCATTAGTAGACCTTTATTCTATATCATTTTTAGTATTTTTGTGAGCATTTCTATGTGATTATTCTATGATTTATTCTGAGTTATTTTTGTGTTTATTCTTATCTTGATTGATTTCATTATATTGCAACTTTATATTTGATCCTATGGTTATTTTATTGTAATATTTCCATTAAGTATTAGGCTTCAAAAGCTATCAATGGTATCAGAGCCACAACAAGTTTACTTGCACAAGTTTTTAAAAGTTGCAAATAGTCCAAGGATATTTCCATTGGCTAAGGAAAGACCAGTGAAGTTAAGGTATTTCCACTGGGTTGGAGGAAAACCAGTGAAGCCAAGAATTAATACCATTGGTTGAAGGAAAACTAGTGAAGAGGTTTTACCATTAGGTTGAAGAACAACCAGTGAAGATTAAGGATATAAATTTTAGAGAACCAACTTAAGAAGAAAAGTTGGTCACTATTGAAACATTTTAGATAGATTGAGTTTACATATTTCGATAATATATTTAGAATATAAGTCAATCTACAACATAGTTTCAGGTCTCGAAGATAGACCTTGATATTGATAAGATTTTGGAGACTCCAGAAGAGAAGTCCCATAGAAGGCAAATTAAAGACACTTCAAAAAGTCTCATTAAAATATTAAATATATAGAATAAGACCTATTGTAAAAGGTCCTTGATAAATTTTTATTGGTCCTTAGCAAGAAAATATATCATAAAGGAAAATGTAAAGGTAGCAAGAAGACTTCAAGATAACAAAAAGTCTTGAGGAAAGTCCTAGTTAAAGGACAACACATAGCACATAGAGGGCAACATATTAGAAGTCCACATTGGACAAAAAAGTCAAAGAATTTAGGACAAAAAAATAGAAAGGTAGCATTTGAAATCTGCAAGGATAATGTTAAATAAAAGGAACAATAAGATTAGAGAACATAATTCAATATTCATAGTATTCCCATAAGCAAGTGAAGCGCCACAATAGCTTCACAGCAAGAAGACTTCAAGCTAGAGAAGGCAACATATTCAATCAATAAAAATATTGAAATATATAAGAAAAACCTTGAAGACAATAAGATATCTTCAAGAGAGAAATAATACAAAGATAAAATAACTCCAACAGGATTGTTTACACCAAGATTGGGATAATCATTTCCATTTGATGATAAGCCCATAGATATAGAGAAGTAATGCTTAGAATTAAACTGAGCATAGGGGGGAATAATTAAGGTTCAAAGGAGCTATAAGAAGTAAATAAGTCAAAACAACAAATATTAAAGATGGATTCAAGAGTAGCTAGAGAGCACTAGCAAAGTCAAAGGCATAGTAAAGTATTCACCCATTAAGTTTGAGAAGCTTTAAATAAAAAGCTTGTTCAATAATAGATTTGAATAAAGAAGTATGGAATCATATACAAGGTAGAGAATGCTACATATTAAAGGTGATTAAGTGTATTTTTAAGAATTTTAAATTATTAATGGTTGCAAGTATTCAATAGGACATCATAGTGCAAGTGATCAGGATCTGAAGAGAGGAGGAGGATTCCTCTTGTAGCTTGGAAAAAAATATGCCATAAAAAGAAGCATGGTGGTGTTGGGCTGAGGAGACTTGACCTAGTTAATAGTGATATGGAAACCAAGGTGGGATGAAGATTTCTAAGGGATTTTCAGACTCTTTGGGAAATAATTCTTGAAGAAAATTATCTTGATAGCCAAGAGGATACCAAATTTATCATAATTCAAGATCCTTGTTGTGGCTCTTCTTTATGGAATCACTTGGTGGAGGCTAGGGAGGCCTTGTGGAAGGGTTTGAAATGGTGTTTTGGATATGGGGCCTCTATAATTTTTTGGTAATATGCCTGGTTAGATGAAAACCCTTTAGCCAACAATGATATTTTATCTAATCTGAAAGAGTATCTAGAAGATAGATATGGTAAAAAGGTTTTTGACTACATGACTTTATTGGATAACAAATTGAGTTGGAAAGATCTAGAGGTAGGCCCTAAGAATTTAGAGGCTTTAAACCTCCTTAAAACTAAACTAAAGGCTTATTACTTAGGTGTTGTCAGGCAAAGAGACTTTGTGGTTTGGAGCAAAACTGAGAATGGTGAATTCAGTGTGAAGACAACCTATGATATTTTGGATCCAGCTATAGATAATGGTTTTCCTTAGAATAGAATTTGGGATAAGAGACCTATTCCTAAACTGGATATTTTTCTTTGGGAAGCAGTCTAGAACAAGATTCTAATAGTGGATAATTTTAAGAAGAGAGGTTTTCAGTTACCTAATAGTTGTAGTTTATGTGAAAATATAGAAGAATTAGTAGAACACATCTTCTTGGAATGTCCCTACACTCTAAATATTTTCCATCTCATCATCAACATATGGGCATATCTTGGGTGATGCCTTCTAATATAATTTTGTGGTTACAATAGTGGGATAACCCCTTTTCAATCCTCGTATTAATGTAATTTGGAACATGACTCCATTTCATTTTGTGTGGGGAGTTTGGTTAGAGAGGAACAAGACAATTTTTAGAGGTGAAAAAAGGTCAGCAGTGAGAATTTTTAGAAGTATCACCCATTTTTTAGAGGAGAATGTTAAATCTATCAAGTACCCTATCAAGCCATAGAATACTGAAGACACTATGATAGTTAAGGCATGAAATTTGAAACCCATTAGTGGTGGAGAGGCAAATGCTCAAGTTAGAACTGATTTAAAATGGTAACCACTCTAAGATGAATGGTTGAAGTTAAATTTGGATGGGGCATTCAAAGGTAACTTAGGTAAGGTCGGTTTAGGAGCAATTTTGAGGGACAATTAGGATAGATTGGTGGAGGTAGCCCATAATTTTTTGGGAATTACTATGTCATAAATATAAATTTAATGCTTACATCTAGATGTAGAGCTAGCTAAGGATTTAGGTGCTAAAAAAGTTTTCTTTGAAGGATACTCCTTGAATATTATCAATATTTTGAAAAAAATGGAGAGGCTAATTGAAAAATTTACTACATTGTGTAAGATATTAAAGAGATTATAAAGCTTTTTGAAGAAGTTGACTTTGTTCATGTCTTTAGATAAGGTAACAAACTAGCAGACTAGTTGGCAAATTTTGGTGCCATTAAAGAAGAGGATAGGAGATGGATCCCCCTAGGGGTGGTTGATGAGGACTTATATAAGTTCACAAGGGAGGACTACAACTAATTGGGATCCAGGATGGATATTGTTTGTCTTGTATCTAGGGGATTTTTGGCTACTTACCCTTGGTAGTTGTGTCATTTATGGGTTGATGTTGTGTTGTAAAAGGGTTTGGGCCCTTTCAAAATCTTGTTTTTACCCTAATAAAAAATATTTAATTAACTAATAATACAAACCAAATTAAAATACAAGTAACAATAATAAGAGAAATTGAATAATAAAATAAGATCGAGTAAAATATTTACAAATAAAAACATTCATTTTAAATAATCAAAACCAAGAATTATAGAAAAATAAATAATTTTATTAAAATTTAAAAATAGAGGCTTGCAAAAACTACTCATACCAACAACAACAAAAATTAAAAGCATAACATAAATAATAAAGTGATAAACTACACATACCAATAATTACATAAAAATATTATAAAAATTATGTAAGGTAACTACAAAACCCTAATGATGAGCTAGGAGCAAGTGTGTTGGGAGCAAATGTGATCCAAGAGCAAGTAGGAAACAGGAAGCATGAATAGGAAGTAGAAAGCAAAATTTAATCAAGGATAGAGCACCACTTCTCATTCTAGATATTAGGAGAAACACAAAAAGTAACATGTGAAGAAAATCTAGGTAACATGGTAAGAAAATCATTTTTGAAAGTCCTTACTGGAAGTAAGGATGCCCTAGTTGGGAGGAAGGATGTCATAGTTGGGAGCAAGGATGCCCTAGTTAATGATAAAAAGAAGAGCATATTTATGGCAAACCCTAAATAGGTAGCATAAACTACACCAAAATTTATTATCAAGGATGAGATGAACGGACAAGATATAATGGTTCTTAAAACTAGATGGTTAATATGTAAGTTCCATGGATACTATCCCAGTTTTTCTAATATTCAAAACTAGATCAAGTGGAAGTGTGGATTTAGTTCAAATTACTCCATGATTTTTATTTCGAAAGGATTTTTCTTATTTTCTCCAATTCAAAAATAAGGGATAAATTAATGGATGGAGGCTCTTGGTTTAGGGTAAAAGATACATTTTATTTAATACCATTTAGTGATAATTTTTCTATGGAGATAGAGACTTTTAAAAAGCTTCCACTATCGATTAGGATTTTTGGACTTTCTTATTAACTCATCAATAAGAATATTTTGAAGAATATTGGCAATACTCTATGCAAGTTAATCTAGGAGGGACCAACTATTAAGGAGATAAGGAATATTATATACACTCAAATATATGTTGCCATGGATATTTCAAAACCTTTATTGCAGTCCATTGAGATTAAATCTGAATCAAGAGAATGGGATAAACAAGTGAATTATGAAAATATTGTATTTTGATGTAAATGTCATAAAACCAAACACATGAGAAGAGATTGAAAAGTGAAAATTATAGAGAAAGAGATGGAAAATTTTGGGCATGAGGCAAACTTCATTATGAAATAAGGAGACTATGTCATAGGAGAAGTTGGATAAAATAAAGGATTTTCCACTCCTAAGAAAGTGGCAAGAAAACTCCCTTTACATCATAAAATGGTAAAGGCCATTATAGTTCATTTGAATCAACCATTAGAAGAAAAATGGTATAAGGAATGAGGAAGTATAATGCACAAGTTCAAATCCAGAAGGATTTAAAGGTGCAAAGAAAGATGGGGAGGTGAATTTTAAAGCAAATAAGATGAAGGAGATCAAGGTTAATCTAGGTAAATCATCTATATTTTTATCAAGGAGCATAAAACCTTCTCCTTGCAATAAAAATTGAAGTAATACAGATAGTATTTGTTGCACTTTAGGGTTTCAAGAGTAGCACAATAAATAAAAGCATATTGAGGATAGCCAAGGAAATTTAGGATTTTTAAGGCATCATAAGAAAGTAATTACCATAGAGGATCATCTATGCACTTTAGGGTTTTGGGAGCAACATAAAGAAGAAAGTGTGAGATTATTCCTAGCATTTTAAGTTCTTTAGGGCAACATAAATATCAAGAAGAAAAATATCATTATGAACTATATAGAAAAATAAAAGAGATTGATGAATATCAGAGTGTTGGTGGAAATGAAAAATGGAGACAAAAGCCATCAAAGCATGAATAAAGAAAAAAATAAACTCAAAGGGATATTGATTTGGAAATCCAAATAAAAATATCAAGGTGTTAAGAAGAAGTAGGGCTAAGCACAATAATAAAAATAAAAAAGGATGGTGATGAAATTGATATCATGGAATATTAGGGGTATGAATAGGCCCCTAAAAAAATAGTTAAGGAATTTATAGGTTGTTATGTTCTTGAGTTTATTTTGATACAAGAAATAAATATAAGTAGTGAGGAATGTAAGGATGATTTTAAAAAGATTTGGAAGATGGATGATTATCTAGTAGTATTGCAACAATATGGGAAAAATACAAATGGGATGAGCAATTTTTAGTAGCAAAAAGTAATTAGGTTGCTAGACTATTTTATATAAAATAAAAGTTAGGGTTTTAAATGTATATGCTCTTGTTTGAAAAAATCATAGTATTTATTTTATTCATCATTTGTAATGCATTTATACAAAGAAATCCAATTGCATGATTTGGTAAACAACAAACTAACTAATAGTTCAACAAACTAATCAAATAACTAAACAACACACTATCTAACTGTTTGAGCTACCTAACAAATACTAACTTGAGTTTGATATTCATTATTCTAAAACCCCCCTGAATATCAAACTCTTAACAGGGACATGAATACCAATAGTTGGACTAGGACAAACACAATAGTCCACTCAACCACTTGATGAACTAGGACAAACTCAAAAGTTCACTAGTACATAAGAATCATGAATTTGGATAAAGTCCATGATCAATGATTTGAATATGGATAAACACAATTTATCATACCTCACTAAATTCTCAACCAAGAATATGGACATGCTCAACTATCCATGATTGTATAACCAATATATATAGGTAAACACACTCTATCCATAAAATAAGCAAACAAGAACAAGCATATTATCTCTAATATTTTGTGATCAGTGACCTACAACTAGTCACATATTCATTATTTGAATGGAGATACACTCAATATTCACATCCTTGATACTAGTGACATACAAGAGATCATAGGTACAACATACCTCTTGTGAATATTGAACATACACAACCATTCACAAGAATGTTTGGATTTTATCCATAAGACATACAATTCCTCACTTTCCTCATGGGGAAGATTTATAGATACAAAAAGCTTATGGTTTTGATTACCCTTGGAAATTTGTCGAGCAACCGAAATGCAACGTTAAACTCCAACTATAGAAATAAAATGATGATGGTTGTGTTTTTCCAAAAAGCTAATTTAAACTTAGAGGGGTTGAACATAATATTGTAGAGTACCATGGGAAAAATAAAATCCAAGGACTTAATTCCAAATGCATCAATCACTACATTGACATCTCAAAAAAATTCCAGCATGGTCGCTACTAGCGTCATCATTCCAACCCATGTAGATAGCAAAATCAATATTAGAACAAAATTTTGCAAAGAAAATCTTCTCTTTTTACATCTGTGGATATTTTAAAATAATGGTTGCAAGTAAACCAGTGCTACACAAGATATCTATAGAATAACAAAAATAGTGGCCACCAAGAGAACTAGTTTGGAACTGTTGACAATTTTGTCACATTTCTCAAGGGGTAGAAAAGGAAATCAAAATTTTGTACAGTGTTTTGTAAAGTTTTTCTTTGTTGTTTTTTTATTTGAAAAGTTGCAGCAATTTTGGCTTTCAATGCCACCCCTTTGTATATAAAATGAAAAAGAAAGAGCTTCGCCGAAAGAAAATGAGAAGAGCTTCGCACCCGAGGCATTTCCAGCACTACTTCGGGTAAAATTTTTGCGAAGTAGTATTGCCGAAGAAGAATACAAGGGTAGCGATAAAAAGAACTTCGGGCCCGAAGCGCTTCAAACCACTACTTCGGGAGAAAGTTGAGCGAAGCGGCATTCAAAAGAACAACTTCATCGAAGAAGGAAGGTCCAGACCGTAGTCCAAATTGGCTAAGGCAAGAAAACTACTTCGGACCCGAAGCATTTCCAGCAGCTACTTCGGGCGAGATTTTTGCGAAGCGATGTTGCCGAAGTAAAATACAAAGGAGGAAGAATGAAACTACTTCGCACCCGAAGCATTTCAAAAGGCTACTTCGGGAAAAAGTTTTGCGAAGCGGAATTTGAAGGAACGCAGTACTGAAAACACTTCGCCAAAAAGTCGTCGAAGCATCCACTTCGGGCCCTGTTTCAGCGAACCATTTCTACTTCATCGAAAATCATTGCGAAGCATCTGCTTCGGCAAACTTTCATGCGAAGTACTTTCACCCGAAGTAGAAGATGCATTTTGAAGGCAAGGATGCACTTCGGCCGAAATACTCCCGAACCACAGTTTTGAAGAAGGATCACGGCGAAGCATCTCAAAGACTCATCAGCGAAGTATCTACTTCGGGCGAAGGACCACGTCGAAGCAGTTTTGGCATAGTGAAGCAACAAAAAGTGAAGAGCCCATTTTGCGAAGGAGATATGCTTCGGCCTCCATCACCCCCAAAGCTGTCTTGCGAAGCTTCACCATGCGAAGTGCAAATCAAGGAGAATCTGCTTCGGCACAAGTCCATCTCGAAGCGAAGTTAAAAGGCTAGTGAAGCACCGCAAAGGCACGCGCTCCAAGCCGGGTATTTTCCCGAGGTGATCAAGTGCCTCATAAATGCATTTTTTCGTGCCCGATAAGCTCGTTGCTCATTTTTGGCAATTGGAAATGAAGTATCAGGCCATGATGAAGAGCCCGACGAGCATGGCGGCCACTCGAGCACCGCACCCGGAGACCAAGGACGTCCAGATGGCTCATCAATGCATCTTTCCATGGTTGACCCGATCACAGTTGCCAATTTTGGTAACGGATTTGAGAGCTCGATCACGAGAGCCTCGGGGAGCCAAATTCTCAGGGCTCGAGGGCGTACTTCTCCTTGCTATGTAATTATGACTCAGAGGGTCGGGTCCTCTATAAAAACCCAGGCATTGTAATGAAGAAAGGGGGGGAACTATCTGCTAGAAAGCTGCTGTAACTTGATGTCCTACGATTAATACTAAAGAGCTTTGGGCTCAATTTCTCTCTTTTATGCTGCCTTCTGTGCTTGATTCTTTTGTCTTTCTTCATTTGCATACCGAGAAAGCTGAACCCTACATCCGGTGTGCGATCGGGGACTGTACCCTAAAACTCATCTGAAGGATACATAGGAGTGGAAAAATGTCATATTGGCTTTCTTTTATGCTGCCTTCTGTGCTTGATTCTTTTGTCTTTCTTCGTTCGCATATTGAGAAAGTTGAACCCTGCATCCGATGTGCGATCGAGGACTGTACCCTAAAACTCGCCCAGAGGATACATAGGAAGGTTAATATTGCATTTCTTTCATTTATTCTTGGTGTTCTTTGCTTCTATTCAAGTTGTCAGTTAGTGATCGTGCTTCCTATTCTCTCCCACCTTAAATCACCGATCTCTCTTCCCTTACCCCTTTTTTATTTCTTTCTCTAACCCTAACTCCTTTTATCTCTTTCCTGCACCCTTATCTCAAAACACCAAAGTAGTTTAGCATAGGAGCCGGCCTTTCTCTAGAGATTGGCATGAGGGGCATCTCTTCCCTTCGACCTTTCAATGTTGGTCCAGGTCTAGGGCGCATACACTCACCCAAAATCCTTTCCTAGGCAGATTTGATGACCAACAGTTTTTGGCACGCCCGGTGGGACCAAGGTCCCATATTTTAAGCACAAATCTCAAACCCGTCTTCACCGGGGCCAATAGTTCTAACCAGTTCCCGGTGTGACCCGGTCAGTCTCACCTGACTAGTGGTAGTGAGAACCGATGCTCTCATTACCGAAAGACTCTTAGCATCTGGCGACTCTGTTTACCCGAGAATCTTTAAGTCGTAAAGACCAGTACCAAAAGTCTGTGCCTTCATGCAAACGAGATGGAGAGTTAAGAATAGAGGAGAGGAAACCGAGTTCTTTGAGCTAGATATTGATGCCTTTGGGGAGCGATCAAGGTTGGTCACCCCCGAGTCACTATTACATGGAACATCCTCGCAAGAGGCTGCTGTTGGTGAACAAGGCCTAACTTCTGATAGTACAGCATCTAGTTTTCCTCCCAATCCTCCCAACTCACCGAAGCATCCTAGTGCCTCCATTCCTATTAGTCGTCCTATTAGCAATCAAGGAGGAGCTTCGGGGATTCCTATTTCTCAAAATCTAGGAGCAAGTATGGCACAACAATAGCAACAACAACAACAACAACAACAAATGCAACAGCCACCACCACCCAGGTGGTTCCCAGCATGGGATTCTTTGTCACCACTAAATCTAGTGGGACAAGGGCAAGTGCCACCTGCTACTATAAAGAAGATCCCAACGTTCGATGGAACTGGAAAGACTGCTCTGGAGCACATCCAGGACATAATCTCTCTGGCGATGATCCATGACATCACAGAAGAGCAAATTATGGTAAAGCTTATGGTTCTTTCCCTTAGAGGAAAACTCCTCTACTGGTATAGATCTTTACCACCCGATACTATTACGGGATGGGACCAGTTAGCCGGGCAGTTGATGGGAAACTTCAATGAGTCCTCCGATCCTACCTCTCTCCTGCATCAGTTCACTTCAATCCAGAGACATCCACAAGAAGAGATCATAGACTTCAATGTTAGGTTCGCTCGAACCTAGCAGAGAGTACCAGTTGGACTTCGGCCAACCGACGAAGCTACAACATACTATTTCCTTCGGGCTTTCAACCCTGATATCAGTATTATGGTAAGATATTCTAACATCAATACTTTTCCCAAATTATATGGGTTAGCCAAGAAGGCAAAAATGGATTTGATAGTTGTGGGCAAGCTTCCCCAAAGGATGTCGATGCCCATACTTCCCGAATTCCCTCAACCCTAGTGCATGAGCGCAGCCGCTTCACAAATCTCTACAACCCCTACACTCCCGATCTCATCTTGGAACCCGAATCCTATTGTGTCTCAAATCATCGCTCCACAAATTCATTTTCCCACATTTTCAACTCCATAGCCTACTATCACTTCGACATTCCCTGTACTTACTAGCACCATTTCAACCCCTAGCTCTACCTCCAATACCGACGATGGCTACATTACCTCCAATCCCAAAAGCTGATGATATACAAGCTAAAATTCTGCAAGAGATGCAGTCTCTGAACTCCACAGTTTAGACATTGTCCAATGACATGACCATTGTGAAGAAGAAGCAAGCGCAACAAGAATTTCTACCAAGAAGGTCTTATCCTACACCTGCGCTTACCAAAGATCAAGCAGTCCAACAAGGGAAGGCTTCGACGAGAAACATTGTGATTGATGAAGCTCCGAGCACTTTCGATTATGTATATTGGTGCTCTACATGCAATGATCCGCATGAAGAGAATACCTGCATGCTGCACCAACACTATGTACAAACGTTGGCGAGCAGTAGTCATGGCGGCCAAGTCAACGTCATCAGGAAAATGAGTCAGAACTTGGCGATTGGCGAAGAAGAGCCGGTTGCAGTGCTTACCAGAGGAGGAAAGAAGGCAATAGAAGTGGATGCTACTCAGATGGCTCCCTTAAAAGTGCACGCTCGACCCGAGAAAGGACAATCATCTTCTTCGGCCCCGAACGAAGCTCCTCCACCTGCACCGATCAAAGAAAAAGCTCAAAAGGCCTCTGTCGAACCACCTCAGGCAGAAACTAAGGAACAGGCTAGGGAAAAGCTCAAGTTCCCTTCACTAACTAAGCGACAAAGAGTTGAAGCTACAGAGCAGTATCGCACTAGATATGAGCCGAGGAAGGAACCCGAAGTGCTCAGTTCCCTAGCATACAACATTGTAGAGGAGTTAAAGAAGATTCCAACCAAGATCAGCTTGTACGATGCACTGCAACTACCTGGACAAGTGGACCTGCTGCAAGAATCATTGAAGATGATTAAAGCAAAAAAGGCAGCACCGCTTGCTCTTGTGCAGACCCTATCCACATCCATTATGGGGAAGAACAGACCACCTCCATTCTACCTATCCCTACAAATGGAAGGGTATATTGTACATAATTGTATGATCGACTCTGGGGCCGCTACAACAGTCATGCCGAGAGCAGTCTACGAAGAAATAGGGATGGAATATACGTGAAGTAGCCAAGGTGTACTCCAGTTGGATGGTACCCCAGTGAAGACTATAGGAGTGATCAAGGACATTCCTATCCGACTACATAAGATGCCTCAGATCACGGTCATACAAGAGGTAGTGGTCGTCGACCTGGAGCCATACTTCAGTATGTGCTTGTCAAGGGAATTCACAGCAAAGCTAGGTGGATATCTATCTATGGATTACTCTCATCTGGAGATTCCATTCAAAGGAAAGAAGGTGAAGATCTATAATGAAAAGCCTTCTTCCTTCCTTGTGTAGAAGATGTCCGAGGAAGAAAGCAGTGATCCAGTGAATGCAATAGTGGAGGAAATAGAGTAGGTGGACCTGGTCGAAGAGTCTCTTGCGCAACTAAGTTATGAAGATGAGTTCTCATTGGTGGACTTTAATGCCATGGTGGAGACCGAGATAGGATGTTATGCGATCACCAAGCCTGAGAAACACACCCAACCAGAGAATAGAACAAGTGCCCAAGAAGGACTATGGAAGTTGTTCTTCGATGGTGCCCGATGTAAAAATGGTGCTGGGGCAGGGATTCTTCTAGTTTCGCCATCCGGAGAGCAAAAGGAGTATTGCTACCGGTTGACATGGAGCTGCACCAACAATGCAGCAGAATATGAAGCATTATGCCTAGGACTCAAGAAAGTTGACAAGTTAGGCATAAAGCATCTCCAAATCTTCGGAGATTCTAAACTGGTATGCAACCAGGTCACAAATAGGTGTACTTCAAAGAAGCATTATCTAAAGTCATACCGCAATAGGGTATGGGACCTGTTTGACCAGTTCGAGTCTCTCAATCTGTAGTCTATCCCACGAGAAAAGAATCGACATGCTGATGTCCTGGCATCCATCGCAGCCAAGTACTCTCCCATAGAAGACATGGTGCACAAGCCCAAAGCTATGAGGATGATCTACAGGCCCTCTATCCCAGACAAAGACCTACATTGGCAAGTCTTTGACAATGATGAGCAGATTGTAAATTTCATGATCCAAGAAGCCGCCACAGTCGAAGACAGGAGCCCTGATGAAGAAGGATATGAGGGGCTAGTTCAATTGAAGAACAACCACGTTCCCAAGGGACTGGTCACTCTTGAAAGCCTCTTTGATCAGAATGATCGAGCACTCTCTCACATGATCAAAGTTAATGAAAAGCAGTATCGAGATTTAGAGCTTGAACCTGGAAAGGCAATAAAAGTTGGAACCGATTGCACTTCAGAAGAGATAGAACAGATCCAGACTCTGTGCAGAAAGTATCTAGACATAATTGCTTGGTCTTATCAAGACCTTAGGGGATACAATCGACAGCTGATTCAACATACAATTGAATTACAAGAGGGGGTCAAACCCTTTCGACAAAAGCAAAGGCCAGTTAACCCGAAGATCGAGGTCCTGATGAAGGCCGAACTTCTAAAAATGCTCGAGGCGAAGATAATTTATCCCATCAAGCATTCTTCATGGGTAGCGAACCTAGTCCCAATCAAAAAAAAGAATGGAGATATACGATTATGCGTGGACTTTCGCAACCTGAACCAGGCTTCTCTCAAGGATCACTATCCTCTTCCGCAAATCGATCAGATCTTGCACTCGATGGTTGGAGCTCAACGCTTCTCCCTGCTCGATGGTTTCTCTAGATACAATCAGATCTGGGTCAGGGATGAAGACCAACATAAAACAACATTCACTACCAAGTGGGGGACATTTGCTTACCAACGAATGCCATTTGGCCTTTCGAATGCTGGTGCCACTTTCCAGAGGGCGATGGATCTAGCTTTTGGTGAGCTTCTGAATAAGGTTATCATCATCTATCTAGATGACATGACCATTTTCTCCCGAAGAAGGGAGGATCACCCCATACATCTACAACAAATTTTTGAAAAATGCCGAGAGTTTGGCATCTCAATCAATCCAAAGAAGTCCATATTCGCAGTCAGCGAAGGAAAGTTGTTGGGACATGCGATATCAAAAAAAGGCCTCACTGTAGATCCCGACAGAGCCGAGGCTCTAACGAAGCTCCCACTCCCAGCAGATAAGAAAGGACTTCAATATTTCTTCGGCCAGATCAACTTCGTGAGGAAGTTTGTCCCCGATTTCGCCCAAGTCATCAAGCCAATGTCCGAACTTTTGAAGAAGGGTGCCGAATTCGCCTGGACGAAAGAGAGAAAGGAGGCATTCGAAGAGATTAAGGCCCGAATCGCTCAGGCGCCGGTCCTGATCAACCCTGACTACAGTCAAGATTTTATCCTGTATGCCATAGGAGAGCCCGAGAGCTATGTTGTTGTCCTGACACAAAAGGGGGAAGATGGCGAAGAGCGTCCCATCGCATTTTTGAGCCAGGTGATCAATCCCCATGAAGAGAAATATAATTTCATAGAACGTCAGGTGCATGCAGTAATGAAATCTCTGAGGAAGTTCAAGCAGTTCATCTCCCAAAGTCGGGTCACGGTCTTTGTCATTCACCCCGATGTGCGCAATTTCATCATCCAAGGAGAATTGGGAAGCAAGAGAGCCGGTTGGGTAAACAAGATACAGGAATTTGACATTGAGATCAAGCCCACCAAACTGGTTCGCGGTCGCGCATTGTGTCAAGAATTGGCGAAGAGCGCAGTGGCCGAAGCTATAGAATCTCAAGGGGATGACTCGCTAGAAGAAGGATGCTTCGCGAACCAGGAAGGGGACGAGAAAGATTGGGTTAGTGAAATAGTCGACTACTTCAACACCGGAAGATGTCCTTCGCATCTAAAAGCATCGCAACGAAGACATTTCAGGATGCGGTCCTCCCGATACACTCTGCGCCCTGAAGGCCTATTTTTTAGGAACATTGATGGTGTCCTTCTCAAGTGCATCAAAGATGATGATAAAAGGAGAGTCCTGGGAGAATTCCATTCAGGACTATCTGGAGGTCACTTCGTAGGGAGAACAACGGCACTAAAGATCATCAAGGCGGGTTATTATTGGCCCACACTCTTTGTTGATGCCTTCATAGTTTGTCGCAAATGCGAGCAGTGTCAGAAGTTCGTCGACCGAAGCAGAAATGCTTTGATGCCTCTCCAACCGATACAAGTAGAGATGCCCTTTCAACAATGGGGGCTGGATTTCATAGGGGTCATATCGTCGAACTCCTCCGTTGGGCATAAATTCGTATTGACTGCGACTGACTACTTCACCAGGTGGGCCGAAGCGATTCCTACGAAGCATGTGGATCAAGAGACTGTAATCACCTTCCTAGAAGGGTTGATCACCAGGTTTGGCCTCCCCGAAGCAATCATCATGGACAATGGCCCCGGCTTCATAGGTGCCAAAATCAATGAATTCCTCTATAGATATGGGATATATCATAAAGTATCCTCCAATTACTATCCACAGGGCAATGGCTTGGCAGAATCCACCAACAAGACTCTATTGAGGGTGCTAAGAAAGCTCATAGAGACAAACAAAAGGACTTGGCATCTCCTTCTAGATCGGGCCTTGTGGGCCGATCGAATTTCTATCAAGAAGTCAATCAAGACTTCACCTTATGCCCTGGTCTACGGCAAGGAGGCCATCTTACCCACCCATGTGGAGATCCCTGCACTGCAACTGTTAGAAGAAGAAGATGGAGTTAGTCCAATGGAAAATAGATTAGCTCAACTGTTGCAATTAGAGGAAGATCATGAGGAAGCCTACCAGAACTTCGCTAAGCATGCTCAGGTCACCCAAGATTGGTTCAAGAAGAAATCATCCAATCGCACATTCAAAGTGGGAGATCTAGTATGGAAGTGGGACTCCTGGAAAGCCAAGCCTGGGAATCACGACAAGATGGACGCCTTCTGGGATGGGCCATTCGAAATTATGAAGGTGAACTCGGCCAACTCTTTCATCCTCAAAGATGCAGATGGCCAGGTTTTGCCGATCTCTATCAATGGTCTTCATCTGAAGACTTTTCATCGCTGAGGTAAAACTCTTTAAAAAAAAAAAAAATTGTGTATATGTACTTTTGTATATAATTTTCATTTGTATATACGTCCTGTTCCAAGATGCAAAAGCCAAGAACTACACTCCAAAATCTCCTTCGGGGACTTTTGATGTGAAGTAGCAGTTGCAAGGAGGTTCACTGCGAAGCACTTTACCCTCAAAAGGGCCGAACCAAAATTCAAACAAAGGCACGAAAAGAGCTTCGCACCCGAAGCATTTCCAGCAGCTACTTCGAGCAGAAATTTTGCGAAGTAGATTTTAAAAGGGGCTTTTGCGAAGTAATTTTCAAGAACACAAGCTTCGGTAGGCGGTCCTTGCAAAGTACAAAAAAGGAGAAGTACTTCGGGCCCGAAGTGTCAAAAAATAGCCCGCACCAAAGGTTCACCATGAAGCATTTTCAACATTGATTTCTCGAACCAACAAAGTGCGAAGTGGAGAATTTAAAATGTGCCTCGAAGAACGTGCAACCAACAACCATGAAAAGGGTTCAAAGTGGGTGAATTTAAGGCAAAAGTGGTGGAGCACATCCCGAGGTGATTCGGTTAGGAGAAAAGCTCATGCCCAGGTACGAGGTGGCAGCAGGTTGCTTCTCCAATACAAGGTATAATCATCAAAGCATGTGGCCCCACGTACCACGTCACTGTAGAACCAATCAAAGAATACGATGACCTCCTCCGATCGAAGTGTAAATTTAATTTTAGTAGGTGCCATAAATTTAGGTGGTTGCCTTTTTAGGCTATAAAACATGAAGCCCTAGCAAGAAGGAGGTTATTTATCCATCAGTTCACATGCAAGACTAAGAGCCTTCAGTTACTCTACAATTCTCCTGCCCTTTGCATCTAAGCCCTTCACATCAAAACCTCTGTATCAAGGACTCGACCGCCATCATGGGGAAGAAGAATTCCAAAGAGAAGGGGAAAGAACCCAAAGTTGCAGGCCCTAAAAAAACAAAGAAGGGCAAGGAAGAGAAAAGGCATACTCCAAAGAAGATAAATCCCACCCCTCGCCCTGAAAAGCAACCGATAGAAGAAGGAGATGACTCTGAGGAGGAGCAACTTGTAGACCCACCAATTGATGGGTGGGAGAAAATTAGAGATACAGAGCTCTCTAAGGATGTGTCCGACCTTCGACGCACTATTGAGTTTATGGTGAGCCGACTCACTCCAGAGAATAAAAGGGCTGCTGCCTATTATTCTCAGATTTACTGGTATTTGACCCCTCCTGCTCACCACTGCCCAGAGCTAATCTATGCTATCGCGCAGAATTACCAGCCTACATCTAGGCAGGTGTTGGACGCTTCAGGCCATAAATTGTTTTCCATTCTAAAGGAAGATGTGCAAGCAGCATTTGCGCCACGACAAGGGCCACCCAAGGGTTATTCGGTTCGCAATGTTATTCTAAGCGAACAGATGGAGAGGTTCACCTCCAATAACTTCATATTGAAATTTTTGTGTGAGAACCTCAAAAGCGGGCTCCCTTCAGGCAAGCTACCCCAAATGCCTCTACCCTTGGCAGCTTTCAAGAACATCGATATTTTCTCCATCATTGCATGGGTGGCGGGCCTATCGACAGATGCCTCGGTACAACCCTGGCAGGTGTCTTTGGCCGAATGTATTTCAAGAGGGGAATTCTATGCCCCTGATGCTGCAAGACCAAGCACCAACCCAGTTTTCTTTGATTGGGCAGAATGGGTGGCCCGAACCTTGCATACGCGACTCACCAGTATGAAGAATTCAGGCGACGGGCCAGTACTTCGCACCTTGCTCCCTCCTAGTCTGGTTGTTTTTCTACCAGGTTCATAAGTGATTCCCCCATATCGCCATCTCTTCAAGCGACAAGGATGGAAATCCTCTGCCTGTATACCAGTGGACTCCTCTCCTATTGAGGACAGAGTCCTATTATTCTTTTAACCAACAATTCTTGGGGCCCGCCATGCATTTGTTGAAGGGTTCTTGCCCTCGGGTCCCCCTCAGTCTGAGAGATAAAATAGTGCAAGAAAAGAAGGGAGATGTTTTTCAATTGACGCAGGGATTGGTGATTCGTATGTTCGGCTTTACAAGAAAACCCTTCCTGCTCCCTGTTTTCCCTTTTGAGTACCAATTTGCATTGGAGGTCACTCGGTAGAGCAACACAACCAACGTCGTGTATGGCCATGGTCGGAAATGGGCACATACCTGTGACTTCCCCTTCAGGATGGGAGTAATTGAGGTATTTGCCTTGAAGCAGAACGTTTTCCTGGAGGAAAAGCTTGCCAATTTTGGCCTGCTCCAGATCCCTCAGCAATGGCTCTATGATCCCTTGGGAGTAATGAGGGATCACTTAAAATTCAAGAATTTCCACATCTGCCCTCACCCTGAAATTGTGGAACAAAGGAATAATCCGAATGGGAAGGATCTGGAGTGGCATTTGGAGAGAATGAGGACATTGCCTCCCTGGCATGAATTCTACCCCATGGAGGTCGAATTTGATCCTGACCAGTACCCCCTCCCAACTCCAAGCTCCACGTTTTGGAGAAAGGCAAAAGATGATTTAAAGGAGGAATTGAAGGATTGGAGCGAGGAAAAATTAGGGGAATGGTGGATAATGAGAGTCCATCGCCAGAAGATGAATTCTTATGGACTCTTGGCAATAGATAAAGACTTCACGATTCTTTATGATGCCAATGTTGAAACTTGGAAGTCTATATCCTTCGCTGATTTTGTTCCTCCAGCTCCCCGGGATCGGGTGAAAGTCCAAAAGGAGCTGAAGATGCCTCGGAAGAGGAAGAAGCCGAAGCTACTCCAGAGGCACTACCACAAGGACCATCAGAAAGCCATGACACAAGTGCCGAAGAGGCAGAGCAACCATTGGAGAGAAAGAAAAGAAAGAGGCAAGAGCAAATTCAAGTGCCTCCGAGCCACCCAAAGTGACCTCGCACAAGGCCCCCAAGCGCTCATGCTGAGCAACCTGCATCAGACCCGGCCGAAGCAGGTGTTGAAGGTGCGATGCCACCAAGTGCTGAGACGGTCCCAGACATAGACGTCATCGATGTGGAGGAACTCCTCCAAGAAGGGGACCCCAAAGTAGAAGTCATGGAGGTTGGAAGTGCCGAAGCCCAAAAAGAGCAGGAGCCGATCACGCAAGAAGTCACCACGGCCGCTTTGCCAGGAGGGCACGTAGGTACGCACTCTCCCCCCTTCGCCTTGATCTCTGACACGTCCACTGTGGTCCCAATTGAAAGTCCCCATCAACCTCTCCCTTCCCTACAAGGTCAATCACCCCCTCAAACATTGCCTGTTTCCATTCCAACTCTGCCTAGCCCCACTCCACCTGAGTCATCCGACCAGGACCAGCCCGTTGAAACCACTTCACCCTCCCACATCATTGTTCCTTCGGTCCTCAGTCAAGGCAAAGACAGTAACCCAACGCCGAACCTCGTAGCCCATTCTCCCATCATACACGACGTTGTCCCACTAGCCAAAGCCCCCGCTACACCTATCATCGAACCTTCTAGTGAGGCATTCCCCATCAACTCCTTATATTTGTTTACCCCTTCGGCTGGAGATCCAGCCTTATTTGAATCCGAGTTATCCATAATAAAGGAACGTCCTCTAGCTGAAAAGCTACTTCAAGCATGGCAAAACACAGAGAAGATGCTGAAGGAGGCTAGGAAGAAAAGAGGGCGCTCTCTGGCCCAAGTTGAGAAGTGTGCGGTCTTTGATTTAAAGGCTGGAAAATTACACAAGGTGAAGAAGGTCCCCAAGGTCCAGAAGCCTCTGGATGAGATGACTCCAGTGGATTATGATTATCAAGAGAAGACCAAGGACCTGGAGCACCTGAACATAGACAATGAGTCTGTGTCTATGCATGTAGGGATCGAGACCTTCCGAGCGCATGCAAACATTGCAAATCAGCGCAGATTCGAAGCAGAGAGTGCCAATATCAAACTAGAGGAAGAGCTGGCAAGAATCCGGTCCAAGCTAGAGGATGTCGAAGAGCAGTGCAAGCTGATGAAAAAGGAAGCACATGCCCTAAAATTGCAGATACAACAACTGGAGTGTACAGCCAAAAATCGAGCACAGAGGCAGGCCGAGAATGATCTGAAGGCCAAAGAGCTCGAAGGAAAAATCTTGCAGATGCAGAGTCAGTTGTACGAAAAAGAGGGCCTAGGGCTGTGTGATAGGAGCAGAATCAAGGAGATTCGCTCGCACTTGCTCAAAAACTTTAGATCTCGGGCCTCCAGTGCCCTTTCAATTTTGGCCTATATCATGGAAGCCCGGAATGCCACTGCCGAAGGAGGGCCAATCATTGATGAAATCACTCAGAAAGCTAGAAGCCGACTCAAACTAGCTTTCGATGTCCAAAGCACCAAATATCAAGACTTGCAGGTCCCTACGATGAGTCGGATAGCTAGGGATTGGTCTACAACCCGGGCCACAGTTCGCACTTTCTTCTCTAAGGTGCAAAAAATGTAGAAGGCGAAGGACCTCCTAGACATGTTCAAGAATGAGCAGTGCACATCAATGGGCTATTTTCAAGATCTCTCTTCCATGGGCTTCTCGAGCTTCACAGATGATGATGGGAATCTCCTGTCCAAGGAAGAGATTAAGCCGACATGGCTTCAGTTTGAAAGTGACATCTCGGAGATAGATGAATGGGCGGAGCCAATAATAGAAAGGCAGATCACAGATTACCTTTTGAGATACTGCAAGATCACGGCCTATCTAAATGATCTGTATACTAGAGCCCAACATGCTGATATCGGGCAAATTGATCGGTTCCACATTTTGATCAAGGCTCTACAAGATCTAGAACCTTTCTCGAAGAGTGCCTGGTCTCAGGTCCGCCGAACTATGAGGAAAATCCATGAGCGTCTTGCCCCATCATCGTCACAGGAAGCTGCTCCCGAGGAGGCCGTGCCAGAAGAAGAAGAAGAAGCAGAAGAAGGAGAACAAGAACCAGCTACAGAAGCGCTCCCAGAGGAAGAAGGAGGAGAAGGATCTGGAGAGGACTCTGGCCCAATGGATCAAAATTAAGGGTTCTCCCATCGAGACGAGCTCGTTGCCCCATGAGCCGCCAAGAATGTTGACAATTTTGTCACATTTCTCAAGGGGTAGAAAAGGAAATCAAAATTTTGTACAATGTGTTTTGTAAAGTTTTTCTTTGTTGTTTTGTTATTTGAAAAGTTGCAGCAATTTTGGCTTTCAATGCCACCCCTTTGTATATAAAATGAAAAAGAAAGAGCTTCACCGAAAGAAAATGAGAAGAGCTTCACACCCGAGGCATTTCCAACACTACTTCGGGTAAAATTTTTGTGAAGTAGTATTGCCGAAGAAGAATACAAGGGAAGCGATAAAAAGAACTTCGGGCCCGAAGCGCTTCAAACCACTACTTCGGGCAAAAGTTGAGCGAAGCGGCATTCAAAAGAACAACTTCGTCGAAGAAGGAAGGTCCAGACCGCGGTCCAAATTGGCTAAGGCAAGAAAACTACTTCGGGCCCGAAGCATTTCTAGCAGCTACTTCGGGCGAGATTTTTATGAAGCGATGTTGCCAAAGTAAAATACAAAGGAGGAAGAATGAAACTACTTCGCACCCGAAGCATTTCAAAAGGCTACTTCGGCAAAAGTTTTGCGAAGCAGAATTTGAAGGAGCACAGTATTGAAAACACTTCACCAAAAGGTCGTCGAAGCATCCACTTCGGGCCCCTACGTCAGTGAACCAATTCTACTTCATCGAAAATCATTGCGAAGCATCTGCTTCGGCAAACTTTCATGTGAAGTACTTTCACCCGAAGTAGAAGATGCATTTTGAAGGCAAGGATGCACTTCGGCCGAAATACTCCCGAACCACAGTTTTGAAGAAGGATCGCGGTGAAGCGTCTCAAAGACTCATCAGTGAAGTATCTACTTCGGGCAAAGGACCACGTCGAAGCAGTTTTGGCACAGCGAAGCAATGAAAAGTGAAGACCCCATTTTGCGAAGGAGATATGCTTCGGCCTCCATCACCCCCGAAGCTGTCTTGCGAAGCTTCACCATGCGAAGTGCAAATCAAGGAGAATCTGCTTCGGCACAAGTCCGTTGCGAAGCGAAGTTGAAAAACTAGCGAAGCACTTCAAAGGCACGTGCTCCAAGCCGGGTATTTTCTCGAGGCAATCAAGTGCCTCATAAATGCATTTTTTCATGCCCGGTAAGCTCGTTGCTCATTTTTGGCAATTGGAAACGAAGTATCAGGCCATGATGAAGAGCCCGACGAGCATGGCGGCCACTCGAGCACCGCACCCAGAGACCAAGGACGTCCAGACGGCTCATCAATGCATCTTTCCATGGTTGACCCGATCATAGTTGCCAATTTTGGTAACGGATTTGAGAGCTCGATCACGAGAGCCTCGGGGAGCCAAATTCTCAGGGCTCGAGGGCGTACTTCTCCTTGCTATGTAATTATGACTCAGAGGGTCGGGTCCTCTATAAAAACCCAGGCATTGTAATGAAGAAAGGGGGGAACTATCTGCTAAGAAAGCTATTGTAACTTGATGTCCTACGATTAATACTAAAGAGCTTTGGGCTCAATTTCTCTCTTTTATGCTACCTTCTGTGCTTGATTCTTTTGTCTTTCTTCATTTGCATACCGAGAAAGTTGAACCCTGCGTCCGGTGTGCGATCGGGGACTGTACCTTGAAACTCGTCTGAAGGATACATAGGAGAGGAAAAACGTCATATTGGCTTTCTTTTATGCTGCCTTCTGTGCTTGATTCTTTTGTCTTTCTTTGTTCGCATACTGAGAAAGTTGAACCTTGCGTCCGGTGTGCGATCGAGGACTGTACCCTAAAACTCACCTGAAGGATACATAGGAAGGTTGATATTGCATTTCTTTCATTTATTCTTGGTGTTCTTTGCTTCTATTCAAGTTGTCAGTTAGTGATCGTGCTTCCTGTTCTCTCCCACCTTAAATCACCGATCTCTCTTCCCTTACCCCTTTTTATTTCTTTCTCTAACCCTAACTCCTTTTATCTCTTTCCTGCATCCCTTATCTCAAAACACCAAAGTAGTTTAGCATAGGAGCCGGCCTTTCTTCGAGAGATTGGCACGAGGGGCATCTCTTCCCTTCGGCCTTTCAATGTTGGTCCAGGTCTAGGGCGCATACACTCACCCAAATCCTTTCCTAGGCAGATTTGATGACCAACAGGAACTAATGTCAACCTTTCTGGTAGGCACAAAATTAGTGTAAACTATATTGGAAGACTTTTTTTCAAAGGTTTAGTAGCCTAAAATTGTATAATATAAGTTACTACAACCACTGTATAGCACACGCAATGCTTTGAACATATTCCTCAAGAAAATAGGTGATATTGTGGCCTAAATTTCTAGAATAATTCCATTGAAATAAGTTATTATGATTATTGCAAACAAGTTGAAAGCTCCAAGTAACTTGCTCACTTTAGTTCTACTAAACTATAGTAATTTTTTGGTGCATCTGTCAAAAATCCTATGTGAATTGATCCTCCCACAATGCAATCAATAAAGAAAAAGTATAGAAGAAATGACACCAGATTTATATAACTTAGTGAATGGAAATATGACATTTGAGGTAGGATTCTCCAAACATAACACTAGATATGGTAGAGGTGGAAAAATAACTAAATTCATCTCTTTCTAAGAGAGATCTAATTTTGGGAGATAACCCAAAACCTAGATCAAAATAAATTTTGAGAAGAAATAAAATAGACCCATGGCTCTGATACTGTATCAAGGATCAATGTTATGTGCCCAAGCTCAACCACATGAAACAAGAAAAATGGAGGAGAATATTTTTGACAATGGAGAGAATGAAAAATTACATCTCTCCCTTTGTGTTATGGAATTATATATTGAGAAAACTGAGATTAGGGTTAGGGTTCCCAAATCCATATTACATGAAATTCAAATAACATGAAATGACATTACACATTAAAATAACCTATTCTAATGAGGTCTTATTGAATCCTCATAACAATTAATTTAGAAACAAATAATAAACATGAACTTGTAGCATTAATACATCTTCAGATATGGTGGGATGCCACTGGAGGATAATATGGGGAGGGAGGTGAGAGACCTCCTGCTATAGGCAGGAGTCCACTGATCCAAAATTTCTTCTTCCTCCCCTACTCCTCCAGTGGTGATCCTAGGTGGATCTTGGTTTCCTTAGAGGTGCCCTCAGGAAGATTGTCTCATTTTGCATCTTTTTTGTGCTAGTTGGGTTGGGTTGGTGTGTAAGGTTATCTTTGATGCGGATCAATAATACCTCTTTAGTTTTTGGTTTATCCATTGCTTACCCAATGTGGGAGCTAGTCTGGTAAGTTTTTTCTCCATAATTTTTGGTGGTCTTTGGGATGAGACTAGGTGCTTTCTTGTCATGGAGGAGGGCTTTCTCGGATGATCCTATGATCTAGCAGCAGTGGAAAAGGGTTGTGCAACTTAGGTAGTCTTCTTGAGAGGCATTTTTATGGACCTCTTTATTTATGGTTCTTCATGGTCTTGGATGGAGACTAAGGGTTTCTCATTGCCTATAGATAAGGGGTTTCATATATCACCTTTCATATTGACAGCCTTGGTCCTTTTCTTGTTTGGTGTGGAATTCTTAGCGAACCTCTCTCTACAATTTTTTTGTCTCATTTAGGGAGAGACCTCTTTCTTTCACATTGGCCATAGTTGAGAGGTTTCAATGTTGGATTTCTAGGCTTTCCCTTGGGTGGTTAGGGTTCTTTACATATTTTGAAGAGGATATTGTTCCTCTAAACTTTATTCTCTATAGATTTTTGAGGTTTATGGAGGGGGACCTTGTGCTTTCATGTTGGTTTTAGAGGAGGGTTCTAGGTTTGGCTTCTTGGTTATTTGGTTGGAGAGGCCTAGTGGGTGGTGGTGCTGGTGGTCCACATCTTCTTAAGATAGTATCTACATCAAGCTTTGTTGACAGCTTCTCTAGTTATTTTGGCTCGTTAAGGTTTCCCTGGTTGGGAAACCTCTTTTCAAAATTTTGTGTTATTGGTAAAGTTTTCCTTGGATAGGAAATCTCTTTTCACTTTTTTTGTTTTGCTAGCTCAGTTCCTCTGGTCCAACTAGCTAGTGGAGGTTTCCCAGGGTGAGAAACCTCTTTCCAAGTTTTGATATGTAGGTGTTGGTTTCCTTGGATGGGAAATATTTTTCAATTTTTTTGTTATTGTTGTGTTTCATTTCGAGTAGGAAGCTCTCATGTTTAAAATTTATTCAAAGTTATAGTTGGTCCTATAGAGATTGTCTCCCTACGGAGATCATCTCCCTGTTTTAGATGTTCCTTGCTTATCTCTTGGAGATCGTCTCCAGGAGATGATCTCTTTTTTAAAAGGTTTGGTGGTCCTTTCAAAACCCATGTTTTCAACCAAAAAAAAAACATTTCTTCATATGCCATGTTGGAAAAAATGTAATCTATATTTTATTCATAATTTGTAATGCATTTATACAAATAAATTTGATTGCATGATTTGGTAAACAACAAACAAACTATTAATTCAACAAATTGATTAAATAACTAAACAGATTATCTAATTGTTTGAGCTACCTAACAAATACTAACTTGAGTTTGATAATCATTATTCTAACAGTGCCAACAATAATTACTCCTCATGAAAAATATTGGAAGGACCTTAGCATTTTTTATCAAACACAATGACGATTTGTTGTGATCTATGGGTTCTTGAGGATTATTTCAATACTATTCTATCTCCTTTGGAAAATAAAGGTGGTACTATAGCATGATATAAATCAATGCAAGATTTTGCTTCATTTTCAATTCAAATGGCCTTTGGGATGTTATTCCTTTAAATTTTCAATATACAAGGGATGATAGATGCATTGGACGAAATCATATATTGAAAAGTTTGGATAGATTCTTGTTATACAATAAATGGTTGCAAACAATGTATATAATCTCTTCATATATTTTATTGTGAACAAACCAGATCACAAACCCAATATTTTGATATGTGATTTAGCCAATAATTATTATCCAAAGCCTTTTTGCTTCTAGTCTATGTGGTTGTAATATCTTGATTTCTTTTTGATGGTTATAGTGGGATGAACAAATTTTGAAAGATCATATGTGTATAGCTTTGTTCAAAAGATGAAATATTTAAAAGAGCAAATGAAGATTTGGAATGCCAAATATTTTGGTAATATTTTTAAAGGAAATAAAGAAATTGAATCCAAGCTAAAAAACTTACAAGATAGTAGAAACTAATGGAATAAATCAGGATGCTTATGTGAAAAAAATATTTTTTATTATCACAATGCATTGAAAAAGGAGTCATATTGGTTCCAAAAATCTAGAGATAAAAGGCTCAAGGTAGGAGATAGAAATACAAAAAAATAACATTTTATAGCAAAATTATTTTTTTCTTTTCATCACATGAAAAATATTTTAACTCCAAATGGAAAAAATATTAAGGAAGAAGAAGATTTTATGAAATAAATTAATTATTTCAAAAAAAAATTAGATACCGAGCAATATAGAGGCACAAGATAAGCTTTTATAAAATATTCCATAAATTATCACACAAGGACAAAATGAAATCTTGATAAAGAAGATATCTATGGAGGAGCTACATGAAGAAATTTTCTCTTTCCATATTAATAAGGTACCAATCCTCGATGAATTTCTTGCAATTTGCTTTCAAAAATATTAAGAGTTTTTAAAGAGTGATATGTTATTTGTGGTTGTAGAGGTTAAGAAAATGAAGGTTTTAATAAGTGAGATCAATACCACTTTTATTATGTTGGTTCCTAAAAAAGGTGAGATAATATTTTAATAATTTTCATCCAATAAGCCTTTGTAATATAATTTATAAGATCATTTCAAAAATCATGGCAAAGAGGTTGAAAGGCATTCTAGAATATGTTATCTCATAGGAACAATGTGGTTTTGTTCATGGTAAACAAATTATTGATGACATAATCATTGCATAGGAGGCCAAACATTCTTTTCATTCCATGTAAAAGCTATGCATGCTTACAAAATTAGGTATGAACAAAGCATATGATAGGGTTTCCTAGAGTTTTCTACATGATATTCTCAAAAAAATAGTTTTAATTAGAGATAGTGTGAATGAATTAAATGTTATTATAGTACTAAAAATAATCTATTTTGATCAATGGTTCTCCTATTGGTTACTTCAAGTCACCTTGTGAACTTTACCAAGGTGATCCACTATCTCCTTATCTAATAATTATTCTTGTGGAGCCATTAGAGAGAGTTTCCTTAAAGGCAAAAATGTAAGAAAAAATCAAAGGTATTCAAGTTACAAAATTGGTCCCTTCAAATCTCATCTCCAATTTGTTGATAATGCCTTTCTTTTGAGCCATCTCTAATTTAGTGATGCCATGTAGTTTAAATCAATATTATCATTATATGAGAAGGCTATAGATTAGTTGGTTAATACTGCAAAATCTAGGATCTTGTTAATTAACAATGCTATATTTACAATAAATTATTGCATATATTTTATATTTTAAAAGTAAAATTTCTTTATCAACCTACTTGAGTATTCCTTTATCTCATAAATGAAATAAAAATGAGCTTTAGGTCTCTTGTTTGGATAGAATAAAAACTTGTTTGGCAAGTTGGAAAGGTAAGTTATTAACAATTGAGGTAAGGATACAACTCATAAAGACTACATTACAATCTCCCCTATTCAAGTGATGTCACTTTCAAGATTGCTAGTAGGTATAGCATCAAAATTTGATAAAACTCAAAGAGACTTTATTTGGAAAAAATGCAAGAATTTTTTTAGGTTTTCTCTTTGTAAGTGGGATAGGGTTTGCAAAGTAAAGGATATTAGAGGAAAGATTATGGAATTATAGACTTATGATTTTGGCCTTAAAAGCTTGGGTGGATATTCTTTAAAGATCATGGAAAAAATTGGAAAAAATATTATTTCAAAAATATATGGGTTCTCTTGATGTAATAAAATTATTTAGCAAAAGAACCCTACCCAAAGGATCATAAAAATGGAACTCATATCAAATAGTTTACAATTGATAAACAAACATATTAAATGGTCAATGAATGAGAGAAATTATTCAAATTTTTGGTCTGAAGATTGGTTGAATCCTTATCCTCTTATCTTTGACTCAAAATATCAATCATTAGCTTGGGCATGACTATCTTGTAAAGGTGCAAATGTCAAATATTATATTAATACAAGAAACAAATACAAATAATGAATTTATATTAGTAGCCTATTTGAGGGATAGGAACTCAAATAAATTACGTATGAACTTCAAAAGATGCTTCAAGAGTTTTATTTGCCAGTTTTTTAAAAAAATGATAAGTTGTTTTTGAATCTATCAAAAGAGGGTGGATACTGAATCAAATTGGGATACGAGGATATAAAGCAATCAAAATTTCCTACTCCTAAAGCTTTTCCTTGGAATAATGTCTGCTTACTAGAGGCTCTTACTAAGGCCTTAACATTCCTTTTGTTAGCAATTCAAAGTAGATTTTTATAGGAGATAGTTTACAAAGAAGAGGATACCATGGATCTTTCATATGTTCTTTGTGTGATAAGTTTTTAGAAACATCAAACCATTTACTTCATTGTCCCTTTTTTCACAAGATTTGGGGTTACTTTTCCAAAATATGAAAATGTATGGTAGCTCCATCAACATTCAAAGAGTTAATGAAATTTTGGATTAATTATTTCAAAGCTAAAACATTATGTGTTCTATGGAGAATTGGCCCTGTTATTATTTATTGAAATTTATGGCTTGAAAGAAATAATATAATTTTTACAAATAAATCTCAAAATCATACCCAAGTTTAGAATTGTATTGTTTCCTATCTTGCAAAATGTTTACAAATATGGTGCTCATCATGGGAAGTATCAAGTATAATATAGAAGTGGTAACAACTTGGTTATATTGTTGAACATATATGGAAGAGTCGTCTACAATAATGGCATTAAAACAAAGTGTTTAATTTGATTTAGGGTAAAATGAAAATGTCCAAAAAATTGGTTTATCAAAATTAATTTTGCTAGTGCTTCTAAAGAAAATGTAAAAAATGGTGTTTTTGAAAATAATGAAGGCAAAATTCTCCTCACTTGCTTAGAATCATGTGGAACTTCAACTAACAACTATGTGGAGGTCAGGGTATTTCGTATAGGGGTTAGAATTGCAAGATAAAAAGGATGGAAATATATTTTAATTGATGGGGATTCATAAATATTATTGTTGATGTTCATCATTGATAATTGGAGTAAATCTCTTAGAAATGTGAACATACTTCTAGAGAATAAAATTGGGTAGTAGACAATTTAGTTGATCATGATTTTGATCTTCATCTTGGTGAAATTCAAATTTTAGAATTCAACTACCCAATAGAGATTTTATCTCTTAATTAAAATGATGTCAAGGAGTTGATTATGGAAGCATAGCACTTTGAGGAAGTTAAATAATATACTTGATATAAAAAGAATTAACAAATATTTTTGATAAAAATACATGTTGTATATGGTTTAATTGACCTAACAAGAAATGTAATATTTTGGTTTTTAATGGGAGTGGCCTCCAATAGAAGCCACATATAACTTGTTAAAAAAATAAAACCTTAATGTCAAGGATCTAGTAAATGAACTACCTTTTTGGACTGATAATTCTTTAAATCAATGGTTCCCATGCCTTGCTTGGGCTTTAATCCATCATTTGTATTTAGGTTGTATCCATGTTATTCTATCTCAATAGCCTCCCTCAAATTATGTTGAAAAACATCATCCACCTTTGCTCTAACCTCTACATTTATATATATATATATGGTGTGTAGTTCTATAGGAATGTTATACCAAGGTAAATTTTTCTATTTGATTATAGCATAGATCAACACCATGCTCCTTTATTCTTGTTTTTATTGACGTTCCAGACTCACCTATATAGGTTAGACCACATGAACAAGGTATAACATATGTTCCACATTGTTGCATTTGATCAACGTGGTCTTTTGTTGATCAAAGCTTACTTCTTAATGTATGAAGAGGAAAGAAGTTAGTATTGAGATCTTTTTTCCTTCAAAATCCTAGCAATTTTATCAGTGGTTCCATATATATATGGTTTGTGTACTCGGTTTTTTAAATCTACCTATTAAATACCATCATTCCCTAATTTTTTACTCATATTATTTTTTTCTATTCTAAATGCCTTTTGAATTTGAGAATTATCATGTTCATCATCTCCAAAAACCTTATAAGAAAATTTTTCTCTTATCAAAATTTTCATCATCTAATATCCTAACTACTCTTGTGGCCAAATATTATAGAACCCCCATATTTTGTGAAGTATGGTGGTGGGAATCATCCCTAAGATATAGGGTAATATTAGTTTTATTTCATTATACTTATCTAGCTAATGTTCCATTATACAATATTTTAAGAGCACATCCTATATATATAGCCCGAGTTTTCTTCTTCTTTTGTAAATTTAATGTGCTCAAACTATGAATTGAGATGACTAAAATTTTAATCAAGAATTTCTTTTGCATGAGGCCAATGTTTGTTTGTGTCATATGAAAAGTGTTTCCAATAATTAGGTTTCTCAAGAAAATGAGTCTCTTGTTTTTTTTTCAAAGTATTCCATAAAACGGTTTACCACTATTAATTATAAAGAGATCCCACGGCAATACCTTCTATTGCTCATGTATTATTCTTCAAATTTTGGTGGTCTTTTGTTGATAGAATTTCATTTCTTAATACGTAAAGAGGAGAGAAGCTAGTATCAAGACCTTTTTTCTTCAAAATCCTAGCAAGTTTATCAATGGTTGCTTGTATATATGGTAGAAATACTCATTTTTATTTTTATCTACCTGTTGAATACCATGATTCCCTTGTTTTTTTAACTCATTATTTTTTGCTATTATAATGCCTTTTGAATTTAATAATTATTATATCCTTTATATCTAAAAACATTAGTAATATCATTTTTCTCTTTATCAAAATTATCATCATCTGGTATCCTAACTATTCTTGTGGCTAAAGTTCTTAGAACCTCCATTTTTATGAAGGATGGTGGTGAGAATCAACCATAATATTTAATGCAATATAAGTTTTCTTTTGATTTACTTGCCTAGCCAATGTTCCATTATCCAATTTTTTTAAGAGCATATCCAAAAAAGATATCCAATCGTGGTCTTCTTATTATTTTGTAAATTTTATATGCATAGATTATGAATTGATATGAATAAAAAAAATTGAATACATTATTTTCCATAAGGTTAATGTACATTTATGTCATCAACAAAGCATTTCCACCAATTAGTTTTCTTAGGAAAGGACCCTAAGTTTTTTTCTCAGTGTTCCATAAAAAGGTTTGACACTATTAGGGATAAAGGAGATCCCATGGAAATACATTTTACTTGCTCATATATTATTCCTTAGAAATTGAAGGTCTTTTGCTTATCAAATTTTACTTGTTAATATGTGAAGAGGAGAGAAGCTAGTATTGAGGCCTTATTTCTTCAACATCCTAGCAATTTTTTTAGCGACTCCTTGTATATATGGTAGATATACTCATTTTTAATCATTATCTACCTCTTGAATACCATCATTCTCTTGTTTTCTACTCATTATTTTTTGCTTTTCCAAATACCATTGGAATCTTATAATAATTATATTAGTTATCTCTAAAAACCTTAGTAAGATAATATTTCTCTATTAAAATTTTCATCATCTGATATATTGATTTCTCTTGTGTTAAAAAATTTTAGAACCCCTATTTTTTGTAAAGGATAGTAGTAGGAATCAACCCTAAGATATAGGGTAATATGAGTTTTCTTTGATATACTTGTCTAGCCAATAGTCCATTATCTTATTTATTTAAGAGCACATTCAAAAAAGATATACAACCCTAGTCTTCTTCTTCTTTTGTAAATTTAATATGCTAATATTGTGAATTGATATGACTAAAAATATTATCAAGACTTTTTTTTCAATGAGGCCAATGTACATCTGAGTTGTATACAAAGTGTTTCCACCAATTAGGTTTCTCACAAAAGGACTCTATTGTTTTTTTTCAAAATACTCCTTAAAAAGGTTTTCCACTATTGGTGATAAAAGATATCCCATGTGAATACCTTATATTTTCTCATATATTATTCATCAAAAACTAAATAAACTGAACTTTAAGTAAAGTCCCACTAGTATTTATGTTTTATTTTAAGTTTTTAATAGACCATTAGTATTGCAAATGTAAACTATTTTAAGGTTTAGATTGGATCAAACCAGATATTTGTTATGTTTTGTGATACCTTTACATCACAGGTTTTAAATAATGCAAGTATCATAATTGTTACATCCTTTGCTTAATTCACTTTCTTATTATTTAGAAAATATAATTGATCATTTCTATTTTTAGAATACAACATGTGAGACAAATTAAAGAATTAGTTTATCTAATCTTTGTATAAGAATAGTGAATTTTAAATGAATGAAAAGAAGAAATCAACCCCAACTATGGATACAAAATAAGGCTTAGCTATGTAAACATAGATATGGAATATGATCTAGTCATTTAAGAGAATAAATTCATGAAGTTGAAAGAATTGAAATGGGCTATAGATCTCATAATTTTATTTTTCTACTAAATGTATTTTATTTTTTACTTAATATATCTTTGTTAGTATGTATTTTTTATTTTGATCCACTATACAAAGTTTCATAAAACTTTAAAGATTGGTTTTTTGATATACTATGTGATATGATGTCCTATTATGGAAATATACTATTTTTGATATAAAAAGTTGAAAAGGGATTTGACAAAATAAATTTGAAAACAATTAACTAGAATATCATAAATGGAAATAGTATGGACCTCTTCCCTACAACAAATGGCATGGGATTCCTCTTGAGGAATAATAAAATGTATTAATCAATACTAACAAAAGGAATTCAAGTAATAAAATCGCATGAGATCAGCCAATTAATTTCCTTGACTTTCATGGAGGAGACCCAGTTCAAATCTTGCAAAGTAATACATGCATAATTTACTAGATGGTTCTAATACCACTATGTGGTTATAATGTAATATGGATGGGACCTATTTCAATCTCATATTTAACCAATTAAAAGAAAATGGAAATCAAGTAGATAATAGAATATGACATGACAAGCTTGATCATATATACCATTCCAACCTTATATGACCTCAAGTTGTTATTATGGTGACTTTAAACCAACATGAATGGTATACAAAATAATTAGTGGTCATCTTACTTTAGAAAGAATTTTTTTATTGTTACCTTTAGTTCGTAGGAGACAAAGAACAATATGCTAACAAGTGGACCTTGGTTTTAAGAGACAAAATTTTGATTATTAAAATATAGTCCCTAATATTTAATTTTGTTAGTGAAGAGCTCTTACAAATTCCCATTTGGGTCAAACTATATGGCCTATCATTATAATTTTGGAAGACTCCTCCAAATTTTTATATTTAGTATCCAAGCCAAGTACAATATATCTCATTGATATCTTTGTTGATATATACAAACCATTCACCAAAGAAAATATATCAAAAGAAAGAGTTTCCAAGTACTAGATTATAAAAAAAACTTCTAATCCATTAGATATTTAATCATGAGTAGGATCACCTTAAATGTAATCACATGAAGCTAAATGACAAGATACAATGAAGGACCATGGAAATAGCATAATAAGAGGACTTAATATCAACAAAAGAAACCTAGAATTTAAATATGAAATAGATGAAATTAATTGGTATAGATGCTTTTATCCTAATGCATCAACCATTAGGAGAAGGAGACAACCAAGGAAATGAGTTGAATTCTCATTAAAAGATAAAGCAAGAATCTAAAATTATTTAGGGAAATTTATTGGAAAACAAAATCACTAGGGAAGAAGTAAATAAAATGAAATGTATTTATCAAATAATTTCATCCACTCGTTAGTCTCTCTCCCTTGAGGAGATTGAGGAAACACTAAATTAGATCTTCATGGTAAACTAATTATATAATTATCTAGGAATAAAAAGTTGTCAAATGTAGGAGATAAAGCAAGGTGATATGGAAGAATAGAAGTTGAATTTATATAGCAATAAGTTTTAGTAACCTTGAATGTGGGATCTTAGGCTAGATTAAAATATATAATGTGCAAAATGAGTCAAATTTTATTTCAAAATAGGATGAAGATCTTAAATTTGAAAATCTTGGGATTGAATGCATTGGCCAAAAAGTGATTTCATAAAAAGAAAATATTTCTAATTATTATTGAAACTTGTATTTTTCATGAAACTAATATATGGAAAAAAATGAAATCCTAATATCCAAACTTATAGGCCTAAAAGCCTTAAAGTAACAAAATCAACAAGCATATTTTGAAATGTGATAAAATCAAAACAGACATTGATCTATTATAGAAATAATTTTGACATTAAAATTCCTAATTTTTTTTATAATCTAGATTTTAATTTGGTTATTTTCTATGGCTATATAATTCACATAAAAATAAATATGACTAGATCAAAGTTGGTGTCCTTTTTCAAAAAAGTTAGAACTAATGAATAGTTATTAGAGGATATTTTAATACAATAAATTACACTTCATGAAAACGAGAAAGCATGCACATACCCATACATTAATCATAAACTTCAAATAAAATTTTTAAATATGAAAATGCTCTATGGATATCCCTATAAAAGAAGGAATTTCCATCTACTCAAATATAAGGAAAAACATTCAAGATTAGAAAAAAATCTAGATTATATTAATTTCAAATCCACCCTCAATAAAATTGGATGAATGCAATTTAGTATTATATGATAGGATTGCTTTCTAAAGGCTCAAAATATCTATAGTGACTCTCTATATAGGTACCATTTCAAATTTAAATTGATGTGGATGAAAAAATAAAGTTTCATCAATGTGAGGCACTCAATATGGGAAGAATCATCACCATCATCATTCATACATACATATGTATATTTAAATCCAATTACAAGTTACTTTTAGTCCAAGGATAAGTAACCAATATTTGGGTTTAAATACTTAAATATTACAAAAATAACTTTTATAGGGTTTACAATGTCCCAAAAAGCTTACATGTACAATACAATACAATGTCGCTCATGCCCTCAAGTGAAGCTTAATCACCACATATTTCAACACCCTCCATTTAGTTGAAGTAGGGACATGGGGAGAGACCCTTACTAGTAATATCCCCTTAAGGGACACTCTCCTACACCAAGTAGCACTACACCAAAAAAAGGGTTTTAACGACGGCTAAAATAAGGTGGTTTTTTACGATAATAAATAATCGCCATAATAGATCCTAAGAGGACAATTTAAAATTGCCCTCTTAGGATAACCGTCCTCTTAGGGCCCTCTTAGGGTGACCTAATATAATGATTATAAACCACCCTCTTAGGGTCACCTTTTAAAAAAAATTAAGTTTCCCATGCGAGGGAGGGAAAAAGAGAGGGGGATCACTGCATTTCTCATCTATTTGCATGGGTTTTATGGGAATTGCAAAAGATGCATGAGTGGTGGGCATTCAGATGGCAGGACATGCACAAAGAGAGAGAGGTCACGAGTTCCAGTCGTGGTTTGTGTTAAAAGGTGTGAAAATATCAAAATTTGGGTTCTTAGATCTGATTTTTTGCATTTTGAGGTCTTTGACAGTCCCCATTTCCACTGGTTTTGTAATTGGATTGGAAACCTCATTTGTGTGGAACTTTTAAGTAAATTTTAAGCTCTTATTTTGGATTTATGATATTTTTTGGCTGGTTTTGTTAGTTTGTTGCATTTTTTTGGTCATCTTCAGGCTTTCAGAATTAGTATTGGAGGAAAAGTTGTTGGCTATTACTATCTTTGGCCCTCTTTGCATATTTTTTAAATTGTCTATGTTTTCCTGCATTGTGATGTGTTTGTCATAATATTGCAGTTTTTTAGATGTCAGGGCTTGATTTACTTATATTGAGAGGTTCGAGGTCAATACTGGATTGCATCTTCTTTTCGTTGGCCTATAATGCTATTTTTCCCAAATAAAGGGAGATCTCAATATCATTGTTGGTATTGTGGGTGCCACTACAATACCAAAGGAGATTCCCAAATTCTAGGTAATCATATGACCATATTAGCTTTCAACTTTGCATGAGCCACTCTGGGCAGTCATCTTGTACAATGAGGATAGTTTTTAATTTTTATTCACTAACAATAACTCTAGATGTTGTAATAAATATTCTAGATATTATAAACTTCTCTATGCTTACTCCCATGAAAGCTCAGGATCAAGTGTTGCGTTATTCACAAAATGAATGTTCTAGAGTAAGGGGCTTCCAATTTTCCTTTAGTTTGGGCTACCTCCAAGAAATAACTCAAAGCATCTGTAGCTACCAAGTACTAACTTTGCTTGATAGACATATATAAATCAAGGTTTTCACTTATACATGCATTGGCAGACATATTAAAAGTAGTGTACCCACTGCTCTGGTGAAGCATGAACCCAATTCCCAGCCATTTCAACATGTTTGTATGCAATCCTACTCTATCTGATCATAAGTTTTATCAAAAAATAAATCTTCAAGGAGACTGCTTTTTACTCTATCTCTTTTGCATTTTCAATGATTTATCAACAGTAATAGATTGTCTAAAATAACTTATCCTAATATGATGTATGTTTGATTAGGGTGAACAGTTCTTGAAGCTATCAATTTGATCCAATTGTCTACCAACTTGGATGAAACTTTATAAGACACATTATGAATGTGCCAGAGGAAAATGATATTGAGAATCATTGAAAGTAGAAGAAAGTAAAGTATACTAATGCAATGCTTATTGTATCATATTGATGAATGTCATTCAAGTAGAGGAAAATTAATTATTTATTCATAAATACCCTATTCAGGCTAACACAACTATTTTGTATTCCACTGAAGTATATACCTTTGACTCACAGTGGTGTAAATGTGTTTCCAACATCCTTCTAGACTGAGATTAGCATGTGGTAGGGAATATATCCTAATTTTATAAGTCATAGCTTGTGGCTTATTAATGTTCTAATGCTTATCTACAAAGTTTACTAGAAAATCACCTTCAACTATTGTGGTAACAGGCCCATAGATACTATTTATTTTATCATTGTTTTTTAATGATAGTTACAGACAAATATTATGAAATGGATGACATTTTAGAGTCCACCAAAGAATGCATTTTTGTTGGAATCCAGATGGTTATTTTGCACACGTATATAAATGGGTCCCATCCATATTATATTGTGACCATATAGTGCTATGATAACGACTTGGCAATTATGCATTTATAGCTTGGCAAGATTCGAATCTGAGTCTCCTCCTTGAAAGTGGATTAGTTTAACTGGTTGAGCTCATGCCATTTGATTATATTTTTCTTATATTTTGAACATCCTAAATTTTCAAATTTTTTATTTACTATAACTTTGTAACATATCCTCTTATTATTGTCATCTTGTAGCCTATCACCATGGCATTCCGAATATTCTTGAAACTAGTTTATTGTTTTAGTTTCTGTAAAATCTGTAGAGCACTGGGATCCTATCATCATCTAAGCGTTAGCTCTTAGGACCAGAGGAGGTAACTATTTCTTTTATAACTAAGGTCATAAGATGGACCATGTGATCTGATGTCTTATAAACTAAAAGTAAAGAAAAAAATGGGGCCTCTACCTCATCTAGGTCTTGATTACAAGAAATTGATATGTCCTTAAACATGTTACTTGTTTACTTATTTGTAGAGTAAAATTTTTTCCAATTCAATGACACTTTTCTGAGGTAAAGCAGGTCAATAATTTTTCATAATTTTGACTTTACAGAAATCACCTTGCAAGCTATACTAAAGATTATACAACTCAAGTTATTCTAGGGTACTGTGCAACATACATTTTCATGCAGACTTTTATGATCCGTGGGACCATATTCATGTCCTTGCTAGCTGGAGCTCTTTTTGGAGTAGTCAGAGGTCTTGTTTTAGTTGTTTCCATGACCACTACTGGTGCATCATCCTGTTATTTTCTCTCAAAGCTGATTGGTAGGCCTATTGCCTTGTGCATGTGGCCAAACAAGTTGAGGTTCTTTCGAGCTGAGGTATATCAACACTCAATATTTTACAAAATAGATGGAGTTTATTATGGGTTCCACTCCTGACTCAGCATATGACTGCATATATTCATGAAGTTTGTCAAATATGTTAAGCATGGTTGCATTCATGGACTTGAATTTTGGTTTTATGTTCAATTTTTTTGAGTTATCTTTAGCTATGTAAGGATTGTATGCACTTAGATCTTGAACTTTTGTTCTTCAGATAGGCTATAGCATGTGGAATCAAAATATCATCCATAGGGAACTGATTACAAATTATACTTATTGCAGGTGGCCAAATGAAGGGAGAATTTACTGAATTACATGCTTTTCCTCAGGATAACACCAACTTTGCCAAACACATTTATAAATGTTGCATCACCCATTGTGGATGTGCCATATCATATATTCTTCCTTGCAACTATTTTTGGACTTATTCCAGCTGCTTTTGTTACAGTAAGGGTAAGTTTTCAGTCTCTTGAGCAATGTTGTGGTATTTATATCAACTTATTCATTGGTTTGGTTTCCTTCATGAAGCAGCCTAGCTTAGATACAATGTTACTGGTTAAGATCTTTAAATAGGTACAATGGTTGGGACTACAAACTAATTATTATTTGTTGCTCATCAAACTCCAAACTGAAAAGCCATAGTAGGAGGAATGATTTGATGTTGGTTTTGAAATAATTCACATAATCATGGCATTACATGCACATCTGCATAGCATTGTATGATTCAAATTGGCAAATACCATACATAAAAAGTAGACAGTTATTTGTTGGATATTACTCTATTTATATTGAAAACTTTCATGGGGGGAATACTTGGATGTTTCTCCCAACACCCTATACCTTTGTTTGTATTATATGTTGAGCATCTTATACAACCTTCATAAGTAAGAATAGGTGAGATTTGGGGGTTAGATAATCTTCTTTACTTTTTCCCAATACATATCTCTATAATGCATAATTTGAGGCTTCTACCCTTGGACCTTCTATTTATACCTTTCTGAGGGTGGTCTCTGTTTGGATATATTTTGAATGGAACAGGAAGTATATAAGGAAGACACTGCAGTGTTGGACATGTCTGTAATTTATCTCTGTAAATATTGACATGGTCATGTGTGCAGGTTTCTTGCACTTTCTATGCATAGAGTAGTCATTCAAATGATAGCATACATAGCTATGGGCTTCATTGAAAAGTGATTACCCTATGAGAAATTAAAGGTCATTTGGAGTTTGTTCTTCATGGCTCAATGCAACATTAATTATAAATTATTCCCTTGAGTCCTATTTATCCCTAGTCCTTCAGTATTAGTTACATGTAGAATGGCATATCTCTATACTAGTTAGCTTAGAGTAACCATCCTTCCCTATCACAGGGTTTCTGTTAAATTGATGAGGGGCCATTGTTAGTCTGAAATACCATTTGACAAGCTCCAGCCAATGGCCTTCATTCCTACGGTATGGATTTGGGTTAAATGAATTTCACCTTTATTTGTTCTCTTTTCTGACATCTAGATACTGAAAAGAGAAGTTGTGCAACCATCTATTTTCAACCAACAAATTGTGGTGCATATGCATGTGTTTTGGCTTGCTGACAAACATGTTTTACATGCATTTTCTACAACTTTTTATGTTACATATAATTTGTATGTGCTACTATTAAACTAGGGAATAATTCAATAAATTGAGGACCCTATTGACACATTTTGGGTGTTATGCATGAATATAAAATTTTGGATGATTTCCTGTATCAGGGTGAACTTGGAATCCAATAGATTATACCCTGTAAACTCAGACATGCATGTAGGTAAATATGACAACATTTTTAGAAGCATTTAAAGAAAAAAGTGCAAAACTCAATGCATAATATAATCTATTTGTAACATTTCCTTGTGCTTGATATGGTTTGTCCACTAGCTGTAATTTACTCCTAATATCTTAATGAAGCAAACATTTGCTACATATGTTATTTAATTAATGTTATTTCCTGGTTTTCCTTATTTAGTGTGTAGACATTGATAAGAACATAGGGAAGATGCTTGCTTCTGTACCCATTGACTGTATTTCTCCTTGTTAGTAATTACACTTGGTCCTCTCTTTGCTGTAAATAAGGCCTTGGAATACAAAATGGGATTTTGCTTTTACATTTGCCTCTATAACAAATAGGGTAGGTTCCATGGTCTAGTGGTGAGGACATTGGACGATGAATTCAACAACCCAAGTTTGAATCTATGGAATGTAGGTGGGGTGGCAAGACATGTTTGAATAATAAGTTGGCTCATGTTGATTATGATGTGGAGGTTAAGTCTTATAAAGGTGATGCTATAGGTTCAAGCCTTGAGGTCACAAGTTTCTACAAGAGGATATCATGTGTCAGCTTGGTGTGCTGGCTATGCTGTAACCTAGAAAATGACTTTTACCTTTACGTTTTATTTATTTCCATTGAGGATGATGCATGGGCATGGTTGACTAGGAATATTTTAGATGTTATACTACCATTCCTTCACCACTAAGCATTTCTTTTTTGCAATGATCTTCTACTAATAAATTTATATGCATTGATCCATCAATGGACATTTCTATATTGGAAAGGTGTTGAAATGTTAATTCCTTTAATTTCATAATGGAAACGTGACTTGGATAGCTTTATAAATTAATGGATAGAGTAGTATGTTTTATGAGCCTTGGATTACATCAAAATATCATTTTATTAGGAATGTTAATTTATTGTTGGAGGTCCTTTGGAGAACTGGTTCTTCAATAAATGCTCCTATGAGCTCTAGCATGGTCTGTGTTTATAGAATTGATTGTTTGATTAATGTTGTTATAAACATGACTTCAAATTGTTATTATTTTTTTGTATGTAGGCTGGACTTGCTCTTGGAGATTTAAAGTCCCTGGGGGATCTGTATGATACCAAAACTATGTGTACATTATTTTTTATTGGCCTCATGTCCATCATTCCTACTCTTGTTACCAGAAATAAAAGAAGCATGTAAAGCTAACATATCTTAGTAAGTTTAGCACATTAATATTTGTATAAATGGATAGAGCCATTCTGCCTTATTATTATTATTTTTTTAGCCAATGCATTCTATATCTGGGGATCGGTGTCAGCTCCATTCTTTCTTCCATCTTATTAAGAATGCATGGTGCTGCTGATTTAACTAGCGTGCAAATATTCAGGTTGGATTTTCTTTTGAGGATTGCATTCTATTCATTAGGGGATTTGGTGGCCCCAATATTTGGGTGATATTTCATTTTGGGAGGGTTGTTGAAAGCTGACAACCACGATGAAATGATAAACAGTCATTGTACATAGAAGAATTAAAATGGGAAATTCTTATTTCTTATTTGTGCAATGTTTTTGACCTATTGTGTCATGTCTAATGGAGCAGTATGCTTTACATTTTATATCCTATTGAATGTTATGTTATGTGTTGCTGTCAGGACTCTACTGTGGTTGTACCTTGTTATTCACATTTCTCAAAATTACAATCAATTAAAGAAATGAAATACAACTTAAAAATATAGGAGCTACACACATAATTAAAAGATGTACTAATTTCTACAATTAAATGATATGTCAACTAGAAGCACTATGCAGAATGGAATATTACAATTGTGGACATTCATGTGGAGCAAAATTTTGTGAGGGGCTTGGGACCGTGTTTGAAGAGACCATGTTCACCTTAGCCCCAAGGGTAAATTTCAAAGCACCAAGGAAAAACATGTATCTTAGTCATCCACAACATGGTGGGCACTATCATTGAACAAGAGCATGATTGATGTCAGGGTAGGGAAATCATGGCAAGTTTTGTGTTTAGTCTATGGTATTCAAAAGTGATAGTTTTTGGTTTATAGTATGTGTCTGGTGCTGAGTCAAATTGCAGACTTGTTAGGCTTATATATATATATATATATATATATATATATATATATATATATATATATATATATTTATATATATATATATATATATATATATATATATATATATATATATATATATATATATATATTTAAGTTATCCTAAGAGGGCGATTTAAAATCACCCTCTTAGGGTCACCCTAAGAGGGCGGTTTTTACCCATTTTTGTATGGGCATTGATTTTTTATGATGCCCTCATAGATGGTAACTGAATAACTACCTTTAAAGGTCTTTAAGGGTTGTTAAAAATCGTAAAGCCCTTTTTTTGTGTAGTGTAGCTCTTGCATGTACACAAAAGAAACCATGGGCATAACCTTGGTTAGGATATTTGCTACATATTTTATTGATGATATAAATACTAGATCAAGCATCCCATAGGTATAAAACCATCTCATATAATGCATCTAAATTTTAATGTTTGGTATGCTAATAAAATACTATATTGTAGAAAATTTTGATGGTGCTCTACTTTGATAGAACCAAAAGAGGTTATGATTATTATTCATGAATGAGTACATATAAGAAGATATTAGGGTTTGGAAGAGATTAGGGTTTGTAGAAAGGAAACCCTAACCCTAATCATAGGCAAGTGCACATTAAACACATTAATATTTTAACATCCCCCCTTAATGTGCACTTTCCTAAGTACAAAATACTCATTAATATTTTAATATCCTACCTTAATGATGAAGCTCATCTAGAAGGTGTTGGTCTCTACTGAAAATACACCTTTATACAATAATGTTGAGCCATCCAAAAGTTATGCTGAAATATGCAACATCCTCATGCTCTCCTTCAAATCAACACATAAATTTGTGGAGGAGAGGAGGGGAATGCAATACTTGATGTAAATTTATAGATTTTGGGGTTCAATAGAAAGTGCACTCCATATTACAATAAACTTTGAGACCCAAAAAGACATGAAATGGCCTCAAAACTGAGAATGAACACCTCCATTGTGTTCAACTCAAAAAATTATTTCCAATGACTATATGTAAGACTATAGTTGGATACAAATCGAGCCTTGAAATTTGATAAAAACAACTAGGCTCTTCGATAGCAAAATAAAACAGGCTCATAGCCCTTACAATGAGAAAATAAAATATTCTTGGAATATTCTCTGCCAAATACCGATTTAAAAAATTGGGGCTCCAAGAAATCAACGTTCAACTAGGGTTAATAGGTCAATTCAAAGTCAACCATTGCATAATTGGCTGCCATATGGTAGAGAAGATGACGCCCACAACTGGTGCTTCAATGAGTGTGTGGGCCCCATCACGTTGGCACCTCCAACTAGCACCACTGGTGGCCTTACGTAGGAGGCCCCCTAACCACCCATCAATGGTAATATATTAGGGAGGGATCCATCCTCGTGAGGCACTTCTAACACCATCCCATTGTGAATGTGGGATAAAACCCTAAACAAAGTACTACAAAAAAAATTGAAATTGCTCCCGTCTAAACCAACCTGCATAATCCTATTAGTAAAGCACTACCACTTGTCAAAGATAAATAAGAGGATATAGATGCTCACTATAAGGCCTAAAAATACCACATGGCACTCTTTGATTGGAGGAGAATATAAGGTTTGTTTCACATTATTTGATTGGTTTTTTGGGGGGCTTTGGTCTACGTGTGTGATGCTCGTCTGCATTATCATTTGCTTGAGCCTCCCTAAAGATCATAAAATGAGGACAACGGATTGTGAGACTTAGGTGAGAACAAGAAGTCCTCCATAATGGCTACTCTAGTTGATGGATTGGATATGGGATTTAATGATGATTGCAATAAGTCATATTGGGGATGATCCACAATAGCAACACTATCATCTACCACATGCTATGATCTACCACAAGCTAAACAACATCGAGATTTCCATAAAATGTTGGTACTACATCAAATTTTCATGCATTACCTTCAATTCAAATTGGATTACCAAAATTTGAAAGAGCCGACAAAGGTAAATGGGTCTGCAATGTAGGTGGTACCCTACATGATGTGCGCTACCTATGTGCCTCAATGCTTATGCCTGTGTGTGCTATGGGTTGTGTGGTGTGCACCATGTTCCCTATAGTGGTGTCTTGCAATGGCACATGCATGCTCCTATGGTAGCATGCACTGCACACTCTTGGGGATGAAAAATTGGTGGTTGACTTCCCTCACATCACCGTTATGATTGACACCCATGAGAGCATCGAAACACATCCATTCTTGATATTTCTGAGCCTCACACCATCAAAGAAAACTAAAATTATCATGACAACTACAACCTTGGCCAGGTTTTGACCTTTATAACTCCTAAATAGACCCCTATGCAAATATTTGGAGTAAATCATAGAAAGGATTTACTTCTCGTTGTGTTGGGAAATACCAAAAAAAAGAGCATGTGAATCACCATAAACCAGAAAGCAAATATGCGAAAGGGTGAGAGGAAGAGGGGGAGATGGGGAGAGGAGGAATTTCCATGAGGGAAACCCCCCGTCATAGGTGAATTACAGGTGGATCTTACTACTTTGATACCACTTGATAGAACCAAAAGAGGTTATGTTTATTCTTCATGAATGAGTACATATAATAAAATATTAGGGTTTGGAAGAGATTAGGCTTTATAGAAAGGAAATATTAACCCTAATCACTCTAATCATATACAAGTGCACATTAAACACATCAATATTTTAACATACTTATCATACTAAAGAGTGATGTAGATCTGAGGAATTCTTAGTTGCTCCAAAATCATAAGCATTCATCTAAGGTTCTTAGCTACCTCATTGCTAGCATAATACTCAAACTTTTATGGAAGACTGAGAGATAGGACATAGTTGTCTAGAGAACCAAAAAATATGGTTGAAACCTTGATAGAAAATAAAACTTGTGGTGGAGCATTGCTCATCCAAATCATCAATCCAATTTGCATCTAAAACTATTATCAAAACCAAAGTTAAAGCAACTAAATAATGAATACCCATATGATAAATATTTCTAATATATTTGGCAATCCTTTGGTCATTGTCCAGTGACTCTCTGGAGGGGCCTACATGTACCTACGATAGTAATTAATAATAAAGGCAATATCGAGTTGCATGTGGATAAGATAGAGGAGACCTCCCATAAGAGCCTAATATATAGTAGCATCCACCAAGGGAGTCATACAAATAATACAAAGCTTTAGTATTGAAGCAAAAGGAGTTTGGGTTAACTTACAATCTTGAATTCTAAGGAGATTCAAAACACACTTGGACTATGAGAGAGTGATCCCATATGTAATTTGATCAATTTGAATACCCAATAAATAGTACAAGAGACCAAATCCATCATGAAAAAGAAACATGAAGTCATGACTTCATTCCCTAAAACAAGGTTGAAGAGTTTCTCATAATGATAATATCATCCACATAGGGATCAATAACAAAATTCTCTCCATTATGATGTTTAACGTAAATATCATGTTTGGCCTCACACCACCAAAAAGCAAAAACAAGGAAGAAATAATGGATCTTCTAATGCCAAGCTTTGGGACTTGCATAAGTCCATACAAAGATCTATTCAACTGATAAACCAAGTGAGCAAAACCCTCAAGATCAAACCTAGGTGTCTACTACATATAGATGTCCTCTTGAAGCTCACCATAGAGAAAGGAACTCTTCATGAGCATTTGATGTACCTCCTAACTATAATAAGCAACTATAGAAAAATCATTCTCAAAAAATCCATCCTAGTAATTGTAGAAAATATGTTTGAATAGTTAAATCCCTTGTGTAGAGAGAATCCCTTAGAAACAAGTTGTACCTTGTGCTATTCCACTTGACCATCTAAAGTATACTTGGTTATATAAATCCATTTTCATCTAAGCACATTCTTCCTTTCCAAAATAGGAACAAGCTCTAATGTCCTATTATTCATCAAGGACTCATACTTCGCAAGCATAGTATCTTACCACTTTAATCAACCCTTAGCTTGATAATATATGCTAGAATATCTAAAATGATAAACTTTCAAGATCAATGCTTAGTAGGGGACACTCTAGTATTGCTTCAAAGATAATGGGATGTGCATCTTGCAAAAGTTTCCAAACTCTCTTGGGTGTTGGAGGAACTTTGGAAGAACTAAGTACATCCTATGATAAAGCAACATCAAAAGTCAAATCTGAAGAATCCAAATCAAACTCACCATACAAAACTAAAGTGCATGGAACTAGTGTGTCAAGCTCATCATTCCTTGAATCTAATACTAAATGTGTTTAAGGTGGTATTGCTTGAGGAGAGGTCAAATATATAGGTATATGGCATTCACTAGAAGATGAATAATAAGCCCTAATAGGAATAGAACATATAAGAATCTCTAAAGAATCTATTGAATCAATTGAAGAAATAGGAGTATATTTTTCCAAAATCTCGAGTGGTAGACTAGATGGAGCCTCTAGAATAACCTCATAAAAATTTCTTTGCATGAGGATCTTATGTCTCTAATAATCATAGAGATGGTATGTATTAGAGGTATCAAAATTCCCCAAAAAAATGCACCAATAACTTTTTGATGCCTCCTATTGAATATCTTTGGGTATGTGAGCCCATGTTAAGACCCAAAGATGCCAAATCAAGACACATCAAGCTTATTGCCTATCAACCTCTCAAGTGGTGTCATACATTGGACTACTCTAGTTTAAAACCTATTGATAATATATGTTGTACAAAAGATAGCATCACCCCCAAATTTATACTTCATTCCCTTGGCATGAATTATAAAATAAGCCATCTCCATTATTACCTTATTCTTTATTTTAGCTAACCCATTCTACTCTTGGGTATTATGAAAAATCCTATAATATGCTATTCCATAGAGTCAAAAAATCTTGAAAGTTATTGCTCATGTATTCACCTCCTCTTGCTGATTCGAGATACTTCATCTTATCCTTTATTTGGTTTTCTACTAATGCTTTGAATGCCTTGAATTTCTCAAAGACCTCATCCTTAGTTTTAATAGTATATAACCACACATATCTAGAGAAATCATTACTAAAGAGAAGGAAGTGCCTATTTCCATAAATAGAGGGTGTACCCATGGGTCCACATATATCATTTTCAAAGGATGAGTAGCACATATTATTGTCCCTTTTAGAATGGTCTCCCTATGGTTTTTCCATAGAATACATCCCTCACATGCACCAATTGGAGGAAAAATATGAGGAATTCCAATAAACATCTAACAATGACTCATGTATCTCAAAGATCCATAAGTGATATGTCCGAGTCTATGGTTCCATTATTGAAACTCATCATTTGCATGAGCCACCATGCCCATAAAGTTTTTTGTTTGAGAGGAATAAATAGGAGTCAGTATTTTTCCAACTTATACATTTGATCCAACTCATAACAATAACTAGAAGCAACTATCTTGAATCCATTGTCGAGATCCTTTTATCACCCAATGATAAGGCTAGGATTCTACTTTGTGTTCATATAAGTAATGTGATAGATAGACAAGATATTGGACCAACACTAGGAACATAAAGAACTTCATCAAAAGAAGAAGATCCAATATTAGTATCTCCATAACCTCCCACATATAAAGAAGAGTCATCTCCATTTATAACACACTCTCTTGAATGTAATTTGTTGTAACCCTAGAGAAGATGGTTATGCTTTGTCATGTGCCTTGTTTTCCTTGAATCTACAATATACTCATCTAAAGAGGTGGATGTCCAATATGTTGAACAAAAAACTACATGAGCGTATAATTTTTTATTATCAAAATTTTCCTCACCCTATGCATAGAAGAGATCAACATCAACACACTCTTTTTTGGTTATTTCTCAAGGTTCTTGATGTGAATCTAATAAAATTCTACTTTCTATCCTTTCTTCTGTTAAAAATTGCATGTTGGTTTTTTTAAGGGCTTATTTTCATTTTGCTTTAGCTTCTTATCATTTTGAACTTTAACCACTTATTTTGAATGAGCTTGTTTGATGAAATAATTACCCTTATGCCTCTACTATCGAGGTTGGTGATGAAATAGGTACTTTAAAACCCCATTAATAGGTGGTTGAGGATAAATGTAAAAGTATGCATGGAGCATCTCAAACACAATAAAAACTATCTCATATGCCTATAAAACATTGTTGAATATAATGTTGAGTAGTTCAATATTTTTCTCTTTGTCCACAACCTCTTGTACTTCACTTGTCATGTTTGGAATCCCTCTTGTAGTCTATATAACCTCTTGGAACTTCTTAAATTGACTAATATACTCATTTTTAGCATCAAAAGAGTCCATATTTAAATTCTTGTAGTCTATATAACCTCTTGGAACTTCTTAAATTGACTAATATACTCATTTTTAGCATCAAAAGAGTCCATATTTAAATTATCAATCTCTACCTCCAACCTATTGATCTATGTAGAACCAATGAGATCACACAACCCTTGAAATTTGCCAAGTAGTTCCTTAGGGTCTGTGGTATTGCTAACATGAGTGTCATAGATCTTGTCAATATGAAGAGCTATCACATTAAGATCTTTATCTTTATTATCCCTATGCATCTACTTTCCTCTTTAAAATTAGTCTCTTGGGGTTCCTCATTCATATATTTGAGCAACCCCTTGCTCTACAGGAAAGCTTTAATATTCATTTTCCAAGTGGTGTAGTTTGGACCTTTCAATAAGGGAACATGTTGATCCATAAATTTCCTACCAAAATACAAAATCTTACATGTAATTATAACAAAAATAATAGTATCAATGTAAATATTTTAAAAATCCATGCAATTTGAAAAAATAAGAGGCTCAAAATGGTTATGTATGTAAAAGTTATAGCCCCTAGAAGTTTGGCCTAAAAATCACATAAAATACCTTTAAAACCTTTTTTTTAATTAAAATAAAATTGTACCTATAGCAAATGGGAGGTCACCATTTATCATTGTGTGAGTGGATAATGGATGACAATTATGCATCAACTATACAATGTACTAGCAAATAAAGTGATAATACCATAATATAAAATAATGGGTTACCAATTGGGTGTTGATTATGTAGCCTATTGTGTAGTGTATTGGTGAATAGGATTGTGTTATTTTTCATGCTCTTATTTTCTTTGCAACTTGAAAACCATGTTGTATTACTTGTCACACTATGATTCACTCCAAAATGTGTGCTTTATCAAGCATGTTGATTGTGTAAATGTATAGTCACTAGGTTTGATTATTTTGCAAAATATGATTAATCAAACTTGTATTATATCCACCATGTGGCAATCTACCTACCACATCAACTTTTAATGCATTGGCCCCCATAATATCATCACCTACCACATTGGAATTTACTACATCATTCTATAACACATCATCATGTGCCATGTTAGCATGTGGTATTATATGGATTGCCATATCATCAAGTTCTACTCCAACATATTATATTATATGACTACCACATCATCAGATGTATGGACAGCCACGTCAGTATTACCAAGTAAAACTTTTATGTCATCATCAAGTGCCATATCATATCCACCTACATCATCATAAGTAATGTTAACATCATAAGATTTCATCAAAAGCAGAGGGACGTGAGGTTCAAACCTTGGACCTTTGAGGTCCAAAACAACAAGGTAGGCTCCTCTAGATAGCTTGGTGTGGGCACACTTTGAAACATATAGTTCCCATACTAAACTTGTAACTAGTCTATTTTTCAAATGCCTTAATCCAAAGGTTATTGTTCTGCACACATGATCATGGATGCATCATCATGATGTATGTGCATATTTCCCACTCTCTTGAGGATGTCAAAACATGAAATATTCCAACATTTAAAATTTAAATTTTTAAAAAATAGAGTGAAATTATGCATATTTTCAAGGTAGGAAAACAAGAACCTAGAGGTGAAACAAAAAAGTGCTAAACTATTACCCCCCCTTGTTGAAAGTGTAATTTGGTTCATGGCCAAGGCCAACATTGTATGATGTAATCTTGTATAGGCCTAAGGGAAATTATTGTACAATGTATTTAATTTATTGTAATATTTTATTATGTAAGCCCTATGGGTCATGGTTAACCTTGTTATGGTTAAACCTATCTTATAACTTGTAATTAACCTTAAAGCCCTTTTGTTATGTCAACTTAGGTTAAACTTATTTATGTAATTTTGAGAATTATGTATCACTATAAATACCTCCAACCACTTTGTTCATTGTATAGAAGTGTTATAATTCTTATCCATAGATAGTATAGTGATTATTTATGGTGCCTCTAGACACCCCATAATTTTTATCTTTTCCTTTCTTTTGTACTTTTATTCTTTTTGTATAAGATTTGAGTGGACGGATTTCTTTTATTTGTTTTTAGAAAATATTCTAAATTCCAACATGGTAATAGAGTGGGTATGGAGTAGCATTGTTTGGTCATACAAGAAGTTTAATCAAAGCTTTCGATCCCTATTTCAAGTTTTAGGGAGAATTTTCCTTCAAATATTCATAAGCACTTTCAACACATAAGGAGTAAAGAAGGTTTTTTCTTCAATATTTTTAATCCATTCTTTTTTTAGGAGAGTTTATCTCTTCATCGTTATCTTTTATGTTTTTTTAAATTTTAATTTTAGTTGTGCAGCAAACTCTTTCCTTTCCAAGGTCCAATATGCTTCAAGATTTTGTGATTCAAAAAATATCATTGGTACCAAAATTTAAATTCATTTTTTTTTTAAAGAGCATGTATGCATTGCAGTAGTCCATTTGGTTTTATTTTGTAACATTTGAAAAGGCAATCAGGCATGCTCGATCTTGATTGTGAGAGGTTCCAACCTGGATGGTGTAGCATGGTGGGGATAGCAGGTTTGAGTAGGGCTAGAACCAGATTTTATTTTATAAAATGAATAACATGATTGGTTAGCAATGTGACAACATTATAGACATCAAAGCATGTGTGGCAAGTTGAAAAAAGTAATATTGATTGGTGTGTTAGTAAGGAAAGGTGTATATTTCAAAACCTATGCCTCTATTATTTTACATCTACTAAAAAAAAATCAAGATGGATGGCCTTCTTTAAAAATGGGTTGATGTCTAGTGAGTAAACGTATACACTACTATAGTGGTCAATTGGAGCATGTTAGGAGGGAAATCCTTAAGTGTTCAAATATTATTGATGAAACAATTTTTGTGTCGATTGTTTGAGCCCATGCAGGATAGGTTAAAAATAAGGATTTAAGCTTTACACCTCAATGCACACTTTAGGATCTTGGTTAGCACAAAATACTTAGCATCTAGACAACCCAAGATCAAATCCTTGCTTTGGAAATTGATGACTTCATGATCGATATGGCACCTTTGTGTGCCACATCACCAAATTTTTATCCTATTTAAATGCATTCAACCAATCAGAGAGGAACATGTGTTAATAACTAAGTAGTTCATAGGAGCAAAAGCGGTAAAAAATGAGTGGAGTGCACTAGAAAATTAGAAATTTCCAAGTGGTAGATCGAGATTTTTCTTGCTTCTCTAAGATTTGGTGATTTAATTTTTCCAATTTGGAGGTCCATTAGGGAAAAAATTCCATAGGCCATAATTTTGCATACCATTTTTCCAAAGCACATGATTTTTTGAGTTCTACATATTGATAGCATTCAAGTACTTGTTATAATGTTAGGGGATAGGTTATGTAATATGGATCATCGAGTCCTAGTTTTTCCCCTCAATGAATAATATTATAGTATTTGGTCAACCCAAATGATTAGTCTATTAATTAGCAAGAACCTATGATGCATATTTCAAAAATATAAAGTAGCAACCCTTCAATGAAAAATTTGTCAGAATAAGGAACCAAAATTGATTTTGCATATCAAAGAAGAAATTGAACCTATCAAGATATGATCAAAATTGCATGATTTATTTGGGAAAGTAAATACAACTAAAGTAAGTCACTTGGAATTAGGGCTTTCTTCTCTCAAATAAGCTAACTTTGATAATGTTGAGGACTATATCATGAGATTTAAGGCATATTGCATATTTTGGAGGCAACAGGAAATATGATGTATATGAAGATTATTCTTATTATTATATCTCGTATGATGCAAAATATGTAATGAGATTGGATTTTGTGGCTATGTTAGAGTATGTTGCATGCTTATGCACCAGAATAAACTAAATATTTGATGCAACAAATATAGCAAAGTTTTGACAACTTTGATGTAGTTGTAATGAAAGGAATAATAGTAGTGGGATGTTGTTCTAAGAATGTATTTTAATATTTCACTATGTATTAAGTTTTTTAGGAAGAGGAAAAATAGAATGTAAGACTAGATAGACTAGTCTAGACTTGTCAAAAGGTTCAGGCCCTTTCAATAATCTTGTTTTACCAATATCAAAAAAATATCTCTCCTTTTAGATACTAAACCTCATGGTTCATATGATTCATATGTTCTTGGAATCACAAAAAGCTCTTGATCAACTTTTCTCTCTTCTATTCATTTTTAGGTAGCAATGAGGAATTGTGGTGGTACTTCACAAATACAAGCTCATGTAAAGGAATTCAAACCTAAAAGTATAAGGCCCAGAGGCCTAAGGTACAAGATATGTCTTCAAAGAAAGAAAATACCATTTTTGGATACTATAAGAGAGAACATCCAACCAAGAATTGCTTATTAAAATTGCAAACGACTAGAGCTTAGTTTTTGAATATGGGTGGACGTCTTCTAGATGATAAGGGGGATTTAGAAGGATCCACATCAACTATAGAGATCCATTAGAGCATCCATTAAGAGGGGAAGATATTTTTACCACTAATATCTTGTCTCCTTGGTCCCTAAGCTTAGATTATAAGGGGGTGTTGAAAGTGTAATCTGATTCAAGGTCAACATTATATGATGTATTCTCGTATAGGTCTAAGGGAAGTCATTGTACATTGTATTAATTTATTATAATATTTTATTAAGCCCTATGGATCGCAATTAACCTTGTTATGGTTGAACCCATCTTATAACTTTTAAGTAACCTTAAAGCCCTCTTGTTATGTCAACTTAGATTAAACTTATTTATGTAATTTTGGGTATTAGGTATTGGTATAAATGCTACCCAACAACTCTATTCATTGTATCAGAGTGTTGTGATTCCTATTCATAGATATAAAATTGATTATTGTGGTGCCTATGGACATCCCACAATTTTTATAATTATTTTTCTTTTTTATCCTTTTACGCTTTCTATATAAGATCTAAATGGATAGATTACTTTTGTGTGTTTCTAGAAAATATTGCAAATCCCAATAGCCCACTGAACTTTTACAAATAATCTAGAAATATTTATGGTTTGTTTGTATCTATCACAATTTATCCTACACAACTTTTTTATTGAATACAACCAATTAATACGTCCTCTAACTTTAATGCAATAAAAAAGTTAGATTATATTAATAACTTTTTTAAGCAATTGAAAGGTCTTTATCATGCATGAAAGTCATCCCATGACTTCTCTCATAGTAGGCATTTGTAAACAAATATTAAGTCTCTTATTTTCTTCTTTTATGATGGCCAAGCTATTTATCATCTCATTAATATTGTTGTTGGACACAAAATGCCAAAAGAGAAAAGGAAATTAATTTTTAAAAAATCCATAAAATACAAATGAGGTTTTAAAAAAACTTAAGAAACTCATTCTTGAAACTAAGGCATCCATGTGGTCAAAAAATAAAAAACTAAAAGAAAACATTGAGTGCCAAGAGAGGAACAAAAGAACCTATCAATGAATTTTCCCTAGGATCTAATCTGCTAAATCTAGTGAAATCCTTGCAAACCAAGTCCACCTATAGTTTTTTATTTAAAATCCTTTTTATTGTTGGCTTTTTAAGCCTTACTACCACAAAATATCACAAGTCCCAATATAAAATAGCCACAATATTAAAGGTCAAAATAATAATATAATGAGTAGAATAATATATGAGCAAATTAATATGTATATCAAGGCCTATATAATAAAGCAAATAACATTTATTTATATACTGGAATATGAATGCAAATGGCTTGAATCATTCATGAACTATGCATGAAGAAAACTTACAATATTAATTGCTCAAAAATCCATATACAAGCTTTATTACTTATCTTCCTCTTACAACCAGATAATGTGATATGAATATAGGATTGCTATGTCATGGAGCATTATCTTCATTATATAGTCACAGTAAGTGACTCTTCAAGTACTTGACTATTGCTATCCATATGACAAGTCTCATGACTCTTGGTTTATCATCTTGCCACTTGCATACTAGATGGACACTTGACTCTAAGACACTTGCACACATGACTCTTACACTTCTACATGCACTCCTAATCTAAGACACTTGTGCACATACTCACATTACATATTTGCACTCTTACATATAAGACGCTTGTACGCATTCTCTCAATATACACTTGCACTCTAACTTACATGACACTTGTGCATTTCCTACACATTATACTTGTGCATTTCTTACACATTAACACTTACATAAAAGGGGAAATATAAATCACACTCTAACTATAGACTCAACCCTAATCTATTACATATTTATAATTATACCATGATGGTACATTATCATGTACCAAATAATGTAATATTCCTCAACATTTACAAATTATCATCAGCTTATAAAAATATCTTAGCTGCTCCAAACACTATTGCCTTTAGGATATGCCATAGAAGTTAAATTTTTCAAGAACAAGCAATCGAGAAAAAGAGATTCACACATGCTCTAATACCATGATGGATTATATAGCAATTTTCATAAATTAATGGAATCAACATATTACCTAGTATTGTTGAAAAATAAATACACAAAGAAAATCACATGATATAAAGGGTGTGTTTATGGGCACCAAATAATCTCACTATATCATAATAGAATACACTACAACTAATAATGAAATATTTGATGTGATGGGATATTTATATCTTTTTTCAATTTACCTTTAGTTCAAGTTTAATTAATTGATCTTTAGGTCAAGGTCAAGGTTTTTTAACCTTATTACATTAAAAAAAAAAAAAACTAAGACCAATTTTTTAATAAATGATGTCAAATAAGTAAACATCTAAACCATGATTTTTTAAGATCAATGCAAGAGAACTATTACATTGAAAACATTGGACCATTTTTTGGTAGAACTTTTCCATATGGAATTTGACTTTGGTTCGAAAGGAAAGGAATTATTTAGAAGATCATACATATTTTTTGCACTAACACCAAGAAAATGAAAAACCTCCATTTCATTAAATCCCACTACCATAATCATTACCCCATTCAAAAACAAAATCAATAGGAATTGAATACTAGGCCTTTAACAATAAGGAATAAGTTCTTTTAAAATATGAAAAGATAAGTTATCTTTTAAGTATATTTCAATCCCTAATTGAATGCCCACTAATCAGATCCTTGAAGTTTTGAACTCTTTTCTTATACCATGCAAATACTAAGCAAACCTTTGATCAAATATAGAGGCTTATTACCTATAGTGAGATTTCACCTCACACTTTTATGAGCTTGATAATTTTTTATAAGGTAAGGAAAAGCATTTGGGGAAACAAAAGGCTTAAGACATTCCCAAAGTTTTCAAATGGATTGAAATACCACTAATCCAATTGACTACACCTTAACAAAAAACTAATAAGGATTTTTTTTTTTGGTAGATTGATTGTATTAACAGTGGGTTTTTATAGAGGATCCCAAAACCTTATGTACAAAAATAGGGTTGAGCCCATTATGTCCTTACAGGCCTCAAGGGCTAGGATCAAACAGACTTGCAAAATCTAACTAAACCTGATTCAAAATTGCCCACAGGGCTTACAAAGGGGCCTCTCCGTGAGAGGATCGGCAGACAAAAACCAATCTGAAGCAAACTAAAATGGAAGCAACAGAAAACCATGGGAAAAACAAGAAAAAACCACAAGGAAGGCAGCCCCGGATCCTTCGCTACTCTGGATCCTCTTGGTCATCCTTAACGTTCTGCTCCTTGATCCTGGTCAGCATCTTGATCAGAGAATTGGTGGCCGAGAGGATGCGCCACCTCCGAGCGCCTTCCCTTTATGCTTATGTGTCTTCATGAGGAAACTCTGATCTGGCCATCTTCTCCACCTCATCCGAAAAGGATGACCTCCATACTACCAACACAGAGGTCAAAAGACCTTTATTAGCCATGTAATCTGCCAACCTGTTACCCTCCCGATAGATGTGATTGATTTGGGCATCGGTCCGTCTAGATAGGAGGATCCTTGCCTCAGAGACAATATTGAAAACTTTCCATGAAGGATCTTTGCCATTCGATAGATACCTTATGATATTCAGAGAGTCACCTTCGATGACCAAAGGGCGAGGATCCTCTGAGAGGAGTTGAAGCCCTCTGAGGACACCCTTGGCCTCTGCACTGTGATTAGATTGGATACCCAGGTTCTCGTAGAAGGTGAGGACAATCCTCCCCCTGTGATCTCTGACCACCCCTCCTGCAGCTGCTGGCCCCGGGTTGCCACGAGCAGTGCCATCAAAGTTCAACTTAAGCCAACCCTCCGGGGGGTTTCTCCATTTGACCTTGAGCCTGGGTGAAAAGATGTTAGGGTGGTCTGGATCCTCCTTGAGGTTCATCCTTTTGAACACAGTTTCCTCTGACCGGATCCTAGGGAGGGGACTAGGAGTGAATTTTGAATTTTCTACTGCAAAGGCAAGAGCTCTGAAGGCTGTGGAAGGGGGGTCTCTTGGAGGATTACCGAAGACTCTTCCATTCCTCTCCAGCCAAATCTGCCAAAGGATGTGATGGAAGGATGCATCGAAAAGGAACCGGAGCTTAGGATTTCTGAACGGGTTTGGCCATTGAGCAAAGGCTTCCTTGATTGTCCTGGGAGGGCTCCAGGGGACCTGAAAGGAGGAGAGGATCACGCCGAACACCATGGTGGTGAACGGGCAGTGAAGGAAGAGATGATCTATGGATTCGCAATCTGCCATGCACAAATAACACCTACTAGGGAAGGCAAACCCTCTTTTGTGGAGGTTGTCCATGGTTAGAGCTTTATTCTAAAAAACAATCCAAGCAAAGAAATTTACCTTCGGGATCACTCCTTTTCGCCAGACTATCTACCATGGGAAATCCCCCTCAGCCTCCTTGGAAAGGATCTCGTAGGCTGTCCTAACCGAGAAGACGCCAGTGTCAGTGCCCATCCAGATCATCTTGTTGGGTCTTCTGGCAGTCGGGATGGTAATGCCCTGGAGGATCTTATCTAGAGAGGAGACTTCAGCTTCACGACCGGTGAGGGTCGGGATGTTCCACTGAGGGCTGCCATCCTTCCTCACAATGTAGTCTTCTACCTTCTGCTGGGAGTTTGGGTCCACCAAGGATTTGAGGAGGGAAAGTTCAGCCTTCTGAGATAGAGGATCTTCTTCGGCCCATCTATCCTTCCAGAAGTTGATTGTCTGCCCATCTCCTAAAATCCATCGGACTCCCTTGTTGAGCAGCTGCCTGGCTTGGAGGACTACTTTCCAGAAAGCGGATCCATCGGAGGGGGCCTCAGCATCCAGGAAGGAGCAGTTGGCGAGGTATTTCTTCTTGACGATTTTGACCCACTCCATAGGCTCGTTGGTCAGGATCCTCCAAGCATGCTTGGCCACGAGGGCCAGGTTCATCAGACTAGTTCTCCTTAGCCCAAGCCCACCTTGGTCTTTGCTTTTACACACCTTGTCCCATGCCACCAAAGGGATCCTAGATTTATCTTCGTTCCCAGACCATAGAAAGTTCCTCTGAATCTGTTCGATCTTGCGGTGGACAGACATTGGGAGGCTGAATACTGACATGAAGTAGGTCAGGATCCCTTGGAGGTAAGCTTTGGTGAGGGTAGCCTTGCCTGCCTGGGATAGAAACTTGCCTTTCCAAGAGGCCAGCTTCCTGTGAATTCGCTCCACCACCATATTCCACATGTTGTCCTTGGCCCTACCACTGTAGAAGAGGGGGAGCCCGAGGTAGGTGGTAGGGAGGGATTCGATCGTGCATCCCAAGATTCTGGCAATGCGGATCTGCCACCCCTGGGGAGTATTCAGGAAGAAAATCTTGCTCTTGGTGTAGTTTACTTTCTGGCCTGCAGCTCGCTCGTAAAGGGAGAGGATCCTCTTGATGTGTCTAGCCTGGGCCACAGAGGTGATAGTAGACAAGAGGGTGTCATCCACAAACTGCTGGTGGGTGACTGCTTCCACTCTAGAGGTGGGGATGATGCCCAAAATCCTCTATCTTTAGAGGCTCTCCTTGAGGGTTCTACCTAGAACCTCTGCCAGGATGATGAAGAGAATGGGGGACAGGGGGTCTCCTTGCCTGAGCCCTCTGGCACTCTAGAAGTAGCCTACGGGGGACCCATTGATTAGGATAGAGAAGTAAGGGGTGGATATGCAGCTTTGGACGAGGTCGATCCAAGAGGGAGGGAAACCAAACTTCAGGAGAACAACGCAGAGGAAACCCCTATCCACCATGTCGAAGGCTTTGTTCATGTCAAGCTTGAGAAAGAGGGCAGCCTTATTAGACAAGGATGCAGAGTGGAGAGTCTCATGGATAGAAATGACACCATCAAGGATGTTTTTGCCTTTCATAGAGCTGCCTTGGCAAGGGTCAATGAGCAAGGGCAAGATGGGCTTCAGCCTGTTAGCTAAGACTTTGGTCAGGATCTTGTAGAAAACATTGCAAAGGTTGATGGGTCTATAGTCCGAGAAGGTCCTGCAGGTAGAGGTTTTCGGAATAAGAGCTAAGAAGGTGGCGTTCAGACTGGGGTGGATGGATCCAGAGGCTTGGATCTCATGAATGGCATCACAAACATCATTCCCCACAACCTCCCACATGGTCTGGAAAAAGCGAGGAGGAAACCCATATGGACCCGGGGTTTTGTCAGGTTGCATAGAAAACAAGGCCTCCTTGATCTCGAAAGAAGAAAAAGGATCCAGGAGCCTGAGGCTAGCCTCCTGGGGTACCAGAGAGGGGATTTTTGCCAAAAGATCTCTTTGGGCCTGTAAGTCACTTTCGGGGGAGGATCCCAACAAATCCTGAAAGAAGCCCACCGCTTCAGTTCTTATCTCAGCAATGTCCTTGGTAGTCGTACCATCACTTCACCAAATTTCCTTGATTTTGTTGGAACCTCTATGCTGGAGGGTAGAAGCATGAAAAAACCCAGTGTTGGAGTCTCCTTCCTTCAGCCATAGATCTCTAGATTTCTGTCTCCAGAAGGTCTCTTCCCTGGCCAGGATAGTGTGAAAGTCTGCCAGGAGGATTCTCTCTTCGTTTCTGTCAGATTCACTGAAGACACCTGCCTCCAACCTTCTTTCCAAGTTTTTGAGGCTTTTGGATATGGCTTTCTTGGATTCGAAGATGTTGTCGAAGACCTCCTTATTCCAGATCTTGAGGTTTTCTTTGATAGATTTAAGCTTCAGGGCTAGGCATTTTGAGGTGGATCCTTTTACCTCCTGCTTCCACCATCCCGCTACCTGCGCTCTAAAATATTTATGATGGGTCCACATGGATTCGAACCTAAAGGGTGTTTTGAAACTAGGCCCTTCACCCGATTCAAGAAGGATGGGGTTGTGGTCTGATCCGATCCTGGGAAGAGCTAGGAGGGTCGCATCCCCCAAGAAGGGAATAGCCTCCTGGGAGATAAGGAACCTGTCTAGCTTGACCTGGATAAGCCCACTCCCTATTCTCCTATTGCTCTAGGTAAAAGAGGAACCTTTGAGCTCTATGTCAACTAGCTCGTTGGTGTCGACAAAATCTCTGAAGTCTTCTATGCTTCTGGAACCAATATCAGATCCTCCCTTTTTTTGGAAGGATGTAAAGGGCAGTTGAAGTCCCCCCTATTATCCAGGGGAGGGCATTGAAATTCCTTCGCATCTGGGTGATGGTCTTCCACATCTCAGCCCTCTCAATGACCGAGTTGGGGGCGTAGATGTTGGACAGGATCCACGACCGATTGCCTATCTTAGAATGAAAGAGGATATTGAGAATCCTGTTGGATGAAGAAAGCAGACTTCCTTCTACAAGGGTCGGGTCCCATAAGACCATGAGCCCACCTGAAGATCCTTGAGCTGGACTGAACAGGAGCTCTACTTTGGCCCAGATAGCTTTCACTGCTTTTTTAGTAGAGACCACATCAACCTTGGTCTCTTGGAGGATAAGGATAGAGGGATTTGATCATTTTCGGAGGTCCGCAACCATCCTCTGCTTGGTTGCTCTGGTCAGTCCTCTCACATTCCATGAGAGAACCTTCATCTTGATGATTTGGAGGTTTTCTTGCCTCCCTTCACCATCTAGAAGGGGGGTTTGGTTCCTTGTGCTTCGTCCCACTGAGTGTCCGAATCATCCAAAAATAGCAACAGTTGGGTCCCATTTGCCACATCCTCCATTGTTTCTTTGTCTCTCTGATCTTTGCCAGGAGGTCTTCCTCTTTTCCTCTCATTGCCAAAATCCATCGATTGTTTCTTGCTTCTGGTGTTCCTAGGGCTGACCCTTCCTGATAGGGAGGATCCCCTTTTTTCATGATGATGAGAAGGAAACTCCCCCTTTTTCGGATGGGGTGAGGTTTTCTTATTGCCTAGCAAATAATCTTCCATGAGGGATTGCGGGGAGTTAGTGACGGGAGAGATTTGTACCTGGGAATTCGGTTCCTCTGCTTCATCTTGGGGTGGAAGGCTTGAACCCACCTCTCGGTGCTCCTTTTCCTGAAGGGAGTTTCCTCCTTGTTGTGAACCTTGCTTTGGTTGCTTGACAGACCCGTCTTGTTCCTCCTCTTGAGCTTGTTGTCTACCCGAGTCAGGTTTGGGCTTCGTCGGGAGTTGGTCAATGGGAGGAGGATTCCTCTTATGTTTCTCCCCCATCGCCAGCTGCGAGTCTCGAGGGTATGTGGATCCTTTGGTCAGCTCCTCCGCTCGTTGGCCCCTGGCAGCTGGACACTGAGTCTAGAGGTGCCCCTGAGTGCGGCAGTGAGAACAAAAGGCGGGTCTGTTCTCATACTCGATGGCCTGTCTCTTGATGAAGGTTGATCCTGACCGCAGGTTGATGAAGGAGGGGAGCTCGGAGTCCAGGTCCGCTAGCACACAGAATCGAGCCTGGGTCAGTCTGGACCGGGCTTTAGTGGGGGGGATCAATGGAGACCAATTCTCCAATGGACCGTGCTATCCCTCTGATAACATTTTCATGCCAGTAGTGAAGAGGAAGGTTGGGAAGCCTTACCCAAATTGGAGCAATGTTGATGTTTTGGGTATCCGGGTTGAAGTCGTTTCCCCACTTCCGAAGAAAGAGGCTCCTGCGCCCCAGGAACCATGGTCCTCCCACCAGGATTTTGCAGTAATCCTCCCGGTTGTTTAGGATGATGGCAAAGAAACCCCGGGTTAGTGCCACAATCTCCATGTTTCTAGAGATTCGCCACTTGGAGAGAGCCCATTTGCGGATGGATTCCATGTCTGGGCATCCTCCTATGAACTTGCCAATTAGGGTAAACTTTTTGAATTCCAGAAAACTATTCAGGACCTCGTCGGGGATGTCCAAATCCTCGCCAGATGGAAATAGTTCCTGGGTAAAGCAGTTGTCTGGGGTTGCATGGCTCACCACCATGTGGGCATAGGATCCTCTCGCATTAGGGTTGGGGGCCCCCCTTTGGCCTCCTTTGTCCAGGGGGTCCTTGTCTTTCTTCTTCGATCTGTCCTGTTGACCTTCTGCTGTCGGGTGCACTGATTCATCCCCGTTGGATCCCCTCCGACCTCCGTCCGCCTCGTTGGTATTCCTGCCTCCTATCGACGGGATGGATCCTTTCCCGCATTCCGCCATGCGGATCCTCTCGTTGGATCCTCCTTCGCTCTCCTTCATTGTTCCCGATCCAAATATGGTGCTTTATTGAATCTTGATGATAATCCTGACTAACAAGGATTTTAGCCCACTTTATTACCAATAGAAAATAAGAAATGAATGTTGTACCTCCCTAAAAATTCTCATCATGTATATTATGTAATAAGCTTAATGATCCACTTAGCTACCAAGGTATGCCTCGAAGCCTTAAGTTTTTAAAGCCAAAACCTCCTAAACTTCTCCTAAACTTCTAGAATTATAGAAATTTATTGACTACATGTATCATGGGAACCATTTACCATTTTACCAAAGATAATATTTGACAATTTTTTTCCAATGCCTCTACATGTTACTTAATAAATATTCAACAAGAGAATTAATATGCATAATAGGAGGACAAATTCTTCTAATAAACCTAACATTTGCCTACCAACGAAAGGTGTGTATTTCTTCAATTTGAAGATATTTTTTGAAGGACTCAATTTCACATTTTTTTATTGAGCACAAAGGAAATGCTCCAATATCTCATTCTTTTAGAATGAAAACAAAACTACCAACCTTGATTGATTGCTTGGAAAGAGTGTCATCCCAATATAAAAAGAAAGGTTTTATGCTTGGTATTTTTTTAATCTTGAAGCACTAAAGAAATGTTTAATATTTGAAGCATGGAATCAAAATTTGCTATTGAAATATTAGGATAAAAGTAAAGGCTATTCATCTACAAAAAAGGACCTCACTTAACTAATCTTGATTTCAAATAGTAATCTCTTTTATGAAGGGACCTAAAGAAGAAATAATAGAATGTTATAAAATAAAATAAAAGATTTAACAAGCTACCATTAACTTTTATAATTGGTAAGGCATCACAAAACAAAGTTCTAACCATATCAACAAATTTTCTCCCAATCCTCACATTTCTTATCACTATTTTGATAAAGGGCCATTCAATTCCATGAGATGCATTTTCAAATTTCATTAGCAATATAAAATTATTTTGACTAGATTTCCTAGCCCAATTTATACCCTGTCAACTGAATATGAAATTGTTCAAAATATATCTACTACCTACAAAACTTGACTATGTAGAAAACACGGTATGAGGTAAAATATTATCCAATATTAGAACTTTGGTTTAGATTTTATATGATATGTAGCAAAGTGATGGACCTTTAATTTTCTATACATATAGTATTAATAGAGTTGGATATCAATTTAAAAAAACCTTAATTAATTTCTTTCCCTAGGGTCCTAGTGCTTAAGGCCTCATTATAGAGTTGAAATAGATTGCAACAATAAAATCACGATTAGCTTTATAAAAACTAAATAGGAAACCCATCAAGACCTAGATGCTTATAATTTCTCATTGCATAAATTTCTCTTACAATATTCTCTTCCTTCAGGGGGAGATCTAAGTTTGACTCAATTGCATCTACTTTCATTGGTACTATCTTGAAATAAATATCTCTAGCATGTATAATTGACTCTAACTCACATTTGTAGTGAAGAGGTCCTTATAAAATGCATGAAAGAATTTACATATATTTTCTTTATCATTAGAGATAAAATATTTGCTAGTAAAATACTTATTGGGCTCTTCCTTCAAATAGTTCAATTTTGAAACTTTGTCACCTTATTTAAGCTATAAAATCCTAGATCAAACTCTAGCAACTTGAGCTTGATAATTTAAAAGGATCTAATGTGATTTCTAGATCTTGTTGACAATAACCCTATTTCTTCATTGAAGAAATTATTTTGGAAGGGATATGATACAATTTTGATCCTCCAAATGTGAAGTATTCAATTTATAGACTCCTTTTGAAAAGTAAAAAAATCTAGTGTTGTCCCTCTTAAAAACAACTAAATTTTAGATTGAATATGATTGGTAAGGGTAAGGAGAGAAACCTTCACCATATTATCATTTTAAAAAAAATTGTCTTAAAAAAGAGAACAAGAAATCTATCTAATGTAGAGAAAACAATAGCTCAACCTTCTTTAGTATTACACAAAGTGAACCACATATGTTTACTATAGCTTTTAGCTCTTGATAATGTGCCTAAAATAACATGAAGTATTTTGAATTTACTTGAGTTAAAAATGTCCAGTACTCTTCCATGCAAAAGGAATACCTTCTAGTTTATCTTTTGTATTCTCTATCATGTTGAAATCACCTTCAATTAAACATGGAACTTGTTTAAAATTAATATCCAACCAATCCCATAGTTTTGTCATTATGTGTGCATAAACAAAGGCAATACCAAAAAATTTATCATGTTGAAATATATCCCAAGTTATTTTGTTGCAATGTGAGGGATTGAATTCCACAAAATTTTCTTTCCAATTTTTATGCAATAGAATCACTACTCTTTAGGATGTTTAGAGGAAAATTTGAAGGAATCTAGTCAAGCAAAGCTTAACATTGAATCCAATATAAACCCTGCATATTTCACCTCTTGAAGAAACACAAAATTTTAAATCTCTAGTTGAATTTTTTTACATCCTAACCACTACTTTTTTGTTATGGTATTTCAACCCCCACACATATCACCTAACAATTTTCATCCTTTTTTGATACTAGGCTAGAAGAGATTAGAAACAAATATGGAGGGCTTATTTTATTTGGTTTCCTAGAGTCCTTTTCCAAGGTATTAGGGTCCTTCCTCTTCTTGGAAATAACTAATTTTCTTTCTTCCTTGATTTCCCTACTCAAGTAATTGGACTAGCCACTAGTTCATGATCTAAGTTTCCCTTATGGTGGGTAGGGATTAGAGTCTCTAAATTTAAATTTTAGGAAATTCAAAGAACCGATTAACACTTTTTATATTTTTTCAAAACTCCATCAACTAAAATTGGATGCTAAGGTTTTTTAAGTTTATGAAACCCTAGAAGTTGGACCCTTAGTTAAAGAATCCAAAATAGCACCTTGCTCTATATCAACAATTCATGAAGTTATTAAGGTGTTTGAAGGTTTTTTTGTCGAGTAATGATATCAATTACCTTCTAAGAGACCCTTAAGCACTTGTCATGTCAGAGTTAGAATTTTATGGTGCAAGCCCAAAGGCTTGCATAACCAAAACTTTTATTTATCCTTCCAAGTAGCCTCCATCATATCAATTTTTGTGTTATGGTGGTTGACCATCGTAAAACGATCAAGATATAAGGACTCTCTACCATCCTTGTGAGATAATTCTTAAACATCTTCTACATTTATCATGACATCATTATCCATAATTTGGGAGTGTTTAACCAAATTATGGCCTACAACTTCCTTTTTGTTAATCAATAGAGAAAAAAAATCTTAAGATAACCTTTGACTTTGTAAGATGGTAAGCGAAGCCTTCTAAGCCCAATAATTTGTAAGAGTAATTAGCATCTTTATAGGATAATTATATATTATTTGGGAAGTGGACTAATGGTTTAAGGGCAATATGTAGACATGGGTGAGTACATTCCTAGGATGGGGTGATGACAAGTTAGTATCAGGATCCAAGCAATGGGTATACAAGCTTTATCAGTCAATACTCTAACTCTGTTGGTTGACGGTAAGGTCTAGACATCAGGATTCTAGATATCGGATGAGCAAGGCTAAACATCAGGAGCAATCATCTAGATATCAGACATTAGGTAAGGTCCATCCGTCAGGCTTGGGTCTAGACATTAGGTTGTCCTAGACGTCAGGCTTTGGATCTAGATGTCAAGTTGTCCTAGATATTAGGTTCAGGGATGACGGCTAGCCGTCTGATGGCTGCCAGATGTCAAGGCTAGATGTCAATTACCTGGTTCAGCATCTCGTCCAGAAAACCTGCAAAATACACCTTGTCTCCCTTGCTATAGTACTTGCTCTCAGCAGCCTTTAATGGCACAAACCTGCAATAACAATTAGTATGAAAATACCTGCAAATATTCCATTAATATGTATCACAACCTGCAACTCGTCACACAATCACCAATTCACCATACACGCAGATCTTGTAAACAACATAACAACATTGGCATTTACGTAGAATGGATAACATCAATAGCATATACAATGTTTGTAAGGAGGTGTTTAAATAGGAGGGGTAAATTCCCCAATTTATTCCAAAACCACCCCAACCATTCTCTTAACAATTGCTAACAACATGCTTTAGATGTCTAACTACTTGACGTCTTCTAACTAGACGTCTAACAACCCGTCTAGAGCCTAACCAAAGCATTAAAAAGGTGGTTGTCTTTGTTCTTTTATGCCATATGCATTTACAATTCAGCCTTCATTTCATTGGTTGCTTTTCCAATCAAAACAAAACATTATCACACCAAAATTGCTATGTACAGTTCAAAATTGATGGACGTGATGTTCTAGCCAGTCCTAGGGCTTAGAACTGTTGTCTACATCTATCCTCCCCTTCAAAGAAGTTGATGTCCTCAATGAATTTCTCCGCTCTGCTCCTGAGGTTCCAGCATCTGTAGGTGTTGAGCTCTATGGGTTAGCAGCATGTAATGCCCCTGTATACTCTTGGATTTCTTCCTGGTAGTGGTTATGTTTGTCCTTAAGCCTCTTCGAATAGTTAAATTACTTGGCCCACTCCACTCCTAAGGCATTATTTTGGTCTTCTATCTGCTTTAGGTTGGTCAGCAGTTCTATTTCCTCACTTCGGAATATTTCTTTCAATCGTTGTTCTGAAACAGGTGTAGTTGTTGTACCCTTTTTTTGTTTTGCCAACCGTAATTCTTCTTGCAAAGCTGGCTTTTATTTCTGCTAGCTCTCCCTTTACTGAGCCCAAGCCCATTCCTACTGGCTCCTATTGACTGAAAATGCTTCTGCTTGCTTAATCAGAAGCTCCTTCTCACTTTTTAGTTGGGCTATCTCTACTACAGATTCAGCTAACTACTGGTCCTTTTCCTCCAAATCTGCTTTCATTTATGCCATAGTTTATCCCAACTTTCGCATTTCTCCTATGACTTTCTCCATTCGGGCCATCCCATCATCTAAGAGTTGATACTTATTTTCCAGATCTTCCACGACTTCTCGTTCCATGGCCTCTTTGGCTGAATTCACATGTTTAATTCCTTCGCCCAACCAAGTCAACAGGTGTGCAAGAAAGTTCAGTTGTGCGTACAATGGTAATAATTCTAGCACCACTTCCACCTGTGTGCCATGTTCCTCGGACTCCTGAGGTGGATTTTTACCATGGCCATAAACATATACCTGCTTCGTTTCTAGATAAATACTAGGTGTCTTTTTTGGAAACATCTCAATGTCCTCCATTGTTTGCAACTGGCCAGAGGTTAATGACCAAGGTTGTATTGTATAAATATTCGAAATGTCCTTCCTCCATGGACCTTGGGCTACCCACTTGTCCAATATGTCCAGCTCCTCCTCAACCATGCCCTACCACTTTTTCCATTGTCCCATGCATGCACTACTAAACTGTAAGCTAAGTCTATTCATGACTTTGCCTAATATCTCAAAACATATTGTTGCTTGCTCATCCATTTCATCCTAAGGGTCCATAAAATTTGGTATTTTGAGGAGAATTTCATGGGACCAAGTGTCCGTTTGTTCCTGTACAATTCCCTTACCTCTCTCCTCATAGTGAACAGGTGGTATTTTTATTGTTGTCTCCTGTACAAGACTCTTGCTGATCTATCCCTCTTGTTCCTCCATATTCTCCAAATCTATTACCTTTGGGGGCTATTTCCCTTTGTTTATGGGAGTTTCCTCCTCTGTACTCCCCGTTGCTTTCTCCATCATTGGCTTTCCTGCCTCCTGCTTTGGCTGTTCTGTAACCTGTGGTGGTAGGCCTTCATCTACCCCAAGGTTACTGTTGATTTCTAGAGTGTTTGCAGTGCCTTTTTCCCTAGTTGCTGCATCAAACATAGCATATATAGAGAATGTTCTCAAAGTAGTTGTTAGTGATGTAGGTTTTGCCAAGTCTATCTCTGTCAGGTCTGGTGAGCCTATGTGGGCTATATGCTCAGCCTCTACCAAACATTCAATGGGTCCAACCGTTCAGTCGTACTGGTCCCAGCTGCCAAATTATGAAGATCTGACGGTATATAAAAATTTACTTTGTCTTGTGTTGGTTGATGTTGCTCCCAGCTACGAACTATCTCCAGATTCTCAGCTATATTTTGCAGTGCTTCCTGTGAGAAAGTTGGGGATGGTATGTCAAATTGCCCCTTCTTCTTTTGTTTAGGCTCTTCTGTATATTGAGCCTCTTTTTGTTTCTATGGTTCCTCCTCCCGAGCTTGTGCTGCTCTCTTATCCTCCCCTTCTAGTGCAGCCACCAGCTTCTCCTAACTTAGTCTGTGTGAAATCTACTTGACCCATACCTTCTTTGTCGACATCATTTTCTTAGCTGGTTGGGCCCCCATCCACCTGTAGATAGATGGTGCTAAGGGTGGTAGTTCTCTTGGAGCACCAAAATTCAGGATTGGGATCTCCACTTTTCTTGTCGCATCCAGTATCAAGCCAATGGCATGAAAAGTCATAGAAAAATTCTTTGTTGTTCTCATCAGGAAATCTTGTATCTATGTTGACAAGTATGTCGCCCAATAATATTGTGTGCCCTATGATATTCCTTGCATATATGAAATCAACCATATGGGCAAGTATGTGCTTCATTGCTCTCTTGAAAACCTTACAATAATCACGTTCATGCTCACTTCCAGTCCGCCATTTTGGATGTGTCCCTGCTTAACTCCTCTTCCTCCATGGACACTCAGCATAGCCTTTGCCTCTTCCATTGTCAGGGTGGTGACATCCATGATTAGTTTTGGTGACCTTTTCGGATCCACCCTCTTGTTCACCACTGGTTTGCCTTTTCGTGGAAGTCCAAAAGTGCTCTAAAAGGCCTCGAGAGATAAATTAATTACTAGTGCAGTGTCGTCTATTTCTATGAAACTGTTGTGCCTCCCAGCATAATATGTTTCCAGCATTTGTAGCAGGTACTCCTTGAAAATTTCCTTCTCAAAATGAGGAGCCTGTACGATGAAGTGCACTCCCGCCTCCTTCAGTTTTTTTCGTGTTGGTCGGTTAGCTGGTGCATTTGCCCACCACTGGCAACAATATTCCCCTGTTGAGCATACCCATGTGATTTCTTCTAGTGGTACGGATGCCTTGCCACTCATATGAATCTCCTTATTCTTGCGAGTTGCTACTTCTGCTGCTTCTCTTCTACTCTGACTCTATCCCCCTTCTGAGATTTTACCTTATCCTTTCATCTCTATCTCATGTTGGTGCCTTAATATCTTAGCAACCACTAATTCTGGTTCAGGCTCACTGTGAACTGGATTTTTTTTTTACTTTTGATGTGCCATCAGTCTTGCTTTACCATCTTCCAAGCTGTCGACTTTTACCCTGGACTCCCTGTCCAATCTGCCTCCTAGCCATTCAGTTTCCTCAACTGTCAGGGTTGTCTTGTCTTCAGGTTTTGTAGTCGTCATATGTTGTCAGCCGTTAGGGACACTAGTCGTCCGGTTGTGCAGTCGTCAGGTGTTGTCAGCTGTCAGGTGCTACTAGCTATCAGGTAGAGCAGTCGTCAAGTAGATCAACCGTCAGGGCTGGTCGTCGGGTGCAACTGTTAGGTAGGTTGATTGTTGGGTACTACAGGTTCCCTCCTACTCATCGTCTACTACTACTTCACTGTCTGCTACTGCCTAGCCACTTCGCTTCTCAACCATCGTGCCTTCTCCTTTCTCCTTCTCCTACTTGCATGAGAGTGATGTTGCAAATGAATGGCCTCCTCTCTTTTTATAGTTGCTCCTCCATCCCTAAAACCGTTATGCAACCGCCACCTTGCAACTAACTTTTTTTATGCATGACACATTGGCTAGCTAGACGTCTAGGTGTCCCTCTTTTGTCTTATTCCTATTTTTTCTTATTCTCTTTTGAATTTTTATTTGACTTTTCAAATTTTCTTATTTTTATTTATTTTTTCCCATATTTTTTCAAAACTGCATGTGACGTCTCCTTTTTAACATCGACGGGTGAACCGTATGGCCAAGACAATATGTAGTTCCCATGCATCTGGCATTTCATTTTGATGATGATGAATGTTTTCTCCAAAACTACTGAAATCATCATCGCTGTCACTATTTATTTCCTCTGTCGACTGACATCTTTGACAATTATTTCGTCTTGGGGGAGTTTTCGGGTGTGACTGTTGTTGATGTCTTGTCCTATAACTTGGCATAATGCACCAATCCCGTTGTTTTATCTCTTCTATCTAATGCCTTATTTCTGGCTCAAGGGACTGATTTATGTTGCGTCATCGTCTAAAATTATTAGTAACTTGTTCATTTCTTTCCACTACCAAACGCGTTTTTTCCATCCATTCTTCTACCCTACAAACTTCTTCTTTTGAGTTAGCATTATTGTCCTCTTGGTAGTCTCCTACATCCTCTCGATATCTTTTGGTCATACTTGGATGTTCATGATGGGCGGGCACCAGTGGGATACGTTTGGTACTTCCATAATTACGTTGGATTATTATATAGGCATTCAAATAATTAAACCTCTCCCCTTCTTGTGTCTATTGATCAAGTTCATGTTGCTTGGGCTGTTGCCATATTTGATGTTCCTTATTTTGGTGGGGTCATCTAGTTCTTAGACCTTGTCCTTGACCTCTATCATTTCTTGCAACTGCCCTTTCTTGATCCCAATGTTCTATATTGGGGTATCTATCCCAATATCTCCTTTCATAGACCTGGCTACCGTGTACTCGGCCTCTTTTCGATTGAATCTCCCTAATGTTGGGTTTTCGTTCTCCCAGCTACCCGAGATTCGGTCGGTCCCCTATTCATTCCTTATGACATCTTCGATTCCTACAAGCTCGCTGAGAGGTATCTCTCAGTCTATTCTCAGGAGCACGAAGTAATGGGCTGGCTTGGACTGGGTTTTCATATGGGCCTTGCGGTCCAAACTGAGAACTAGTCGACCTATTGGTGACCGGAGAGGAATTCCTTCCTCTCAAGCTACTGGGACAAAGGTCAACCATGCTCCTCCCTTGGCCAAGTGCTCTCGAAATTCTTTGTGGTCTCCCGAGAGTACCTAAGTTGTCTCAGCTACGAGCCTTGTTTATCAGTTGCGCTCTTGTCTCTGGTGGGTGGTGTAAATGCGCAGGTATTAATTGGTATAAAAACCTCAGTCTCCTATAGGCCCTTATCAGTATTCATCTCCATCTACTTTCCTCAAAGTGTCGTTGCATGGCACAATGAGCTAAATTTTCTTTGTACTCTTTTGAGAATACTGAATCGATACTTGAGTAATTTCCCTCTCCTACTGTGTTCATGGGCCATTTCGATGTTTCTTGAACTTGTTGCTACAATATTCTTACTTTCCTTCTATGCGCTCATAATTCAATTATAGCCATTTGATACCTAGCTACCTCTTCCCATTCGGTTGGATGTCGCATGGCTCCGACATATGGTGTTCTTCATTCATGATGTGGTGGTAATTTTGGCATACCATCCTCATTTAATCCTCCATTGTATTTGTCTTATTGACTCAGTGAAGCATCGCCTTCAATTACCTGTGCAGCTTCTAGAAATCTAACACCTGCTTGTCAACTGCGATCTTCATGTCTTTGTCTTCTACGTTCTGGGTTAGGGCTGACATATGGAATATCTAAATTTTGAGGTAGGTTTTCGTCACTACTGGATTCTTCCAACCACCCTCTAGTTTTTGGTTGCTCTAGTACCGTCTTGATATCTTTCCATAATATGGTTGCCATTTCCTCCATACTTTTTTGATATTTAGCAGTCGAGTTTTGTCCTACGTCCCATATCTTGGGTCTTTCTGGAGACTCTCTCATCTCCTGATGGTTCACTGATTTTGCACTTGGGGATTCTTTTGAATTTAGCACAATTTTTAATGTGGCTGAATAAGAACTCCTAGAATGTGTACCTATATCTATTGCTTTTCCTCTTCCATTTTTTCTTAGGCTTACCGCATATTCATGTTCTTCCTCGAAGAAAAATAAACTACCTTCTGAAAAGTTTCTCGTCGCACTTCTTCTTTTGAGTCCCCCCTGCTCTAGATGTATCCATTCCACTAAGCGAGCTTCATGTTTTTCATTTACTCGTTGCATAGTTGTGTCCAACTCCTATATCACCTATTCCCATAGCTAATTATTGCACTGTATTAGAGTTTCACATTCTCCCTGCAAACTATGTGTTTTTTATCTCATTCATTGCAGAAGTCTAACTCATTCCTCGTCTTCTTCATCTCCCAGAACTTCCTATTGAGTGACCTCCGTCGGAACTTGGATTCGGTCTTCTTCGTTGTTATTTGAGATTTCCATTGCCTGCCTTTCCTCACTCCCAAACAACCAATCCAAGTTATGAGTTTCCTCCTCTCGAACAACTCTACTCTGCTCATTATTTTCAGAAGGTTGTGTACCCAGATCTTCCTCTTCTGTTTTGGAAGTTCCCATTTGTCCCAAGTTGATCATATTCACCTGAGCACATGGTTTTTATACTTTCAACTTGGAACAATTTATTACCTCAGGGCATAACGTTCCATCCAATTTTCTCAACTTTACTGCCTTGTTATCGAGTACTTATTCTACCTAGAAGGGCCCAAGCTAGAAGGTTTTTAACTTTCCTGGCTTGAGTTCTCTCTTACCATTGTATTTGAGAACTAGTCCACCAACTTTGAGATCCAATTTTCGGATATGTTTATCATGCTAGAATTTCCTCCTCTTTTGTGCAATCTTTTTGCCCATTGTGCCATTACCCTCTTTTCGTCCAGTTGTACCAAATTTGTCAGTCGTTATTAAATACTTTCCTCATCATTCAATCGATTATCGACTGCCACCCTCAAACTAGGTACAAGGAATTCAATTGGTATAATGCTTCTTGTCTGTACATCAGTTGAAAGGGTGTGTGATTTGTAGTGGGCTTGAAAGTGGTCATGTATGCCCATAAAACTGCTAGTAACCGCTCCTCCCAATTGGCTCCTTCTACTTCGCATGTCTTGTACATGATCGAAACCAGGACTTTATTTATTGCCTTCGTCTGCCCATTTGCTCTTGGGTAGTATGAACTTGACAAGGAGTGAAAAATCCTAAATTCTTTCATCAAATTCGGAATAATCGCATTCACAAAATGGCCTCCTCTGTCACTTTTCAACTGTAGAGGTATCTCGAACCTTGTAATTACTTGTTTGTACAAAAATTGAGTTGTGCTTTTTGCCGAGTTGTCTGATAAAGCCCTTGCTTCTATCCATTTTGTGATATATTCTATGGTAACCACTATGTATCGACATCTCCTTTGACTTGTTTTTAGAGGACCTACAAAATCCAGTCCCCATAGTTCAAAGAGTTCCTGAGGTCAGGATGGATGTAATGGCATGAAGTATCTCTTCAAGGGTTTCCCTTTTCTTTGACACGTATCACATGCTACCACAAAATTCTTTGCATCGTGGAAGAGGGTGGGCCACCATAGACTTGCCAACAACACTTTCCTGGTTGTTGCATCTCGTCCCATGTGTCCTCTTGCCAATCCCTTATGTGTCTCCCTCAAGCTTTGTTGTACTTCATCCTCCATTATACACCTTCGCAATACATGGTCCTCCCCCATCTTGTAAATAAATCCTACAATCAAGGTGAAGGGTGCTAATTTCGTGATTACTTTTCTTCGCTCAATTGTCATTAACTATTTTGGCAGTTGCCCTATTGACAGATATTCCCTTTTATGCTTATACCATCCTGGTATGGCATTAATCATGAACAGCTGTGCATCGAGAAATTTATCTGGTACTCCTCCCTCTACAAGTTCCCTTGAGCGAATCCTTGATAATTGGTCTGCTATTATGTGTTTCTTCCCTGGCCTAACTACCACTCTAAACATTAATTCTTGCAGAGTGATGAGCCATCAACTTACTCGTTCGTAGATCGTTGGTTTGTTGATCAAGTACAATAGAGCCTGGTGATCCACATAAAAAGCAAAGGGGTTAGCCAGTAGGTAGTGTCTATACTTCTGTACTACATACACCATTCCCAGTGCTTCTTGCTCTGTTGTTTTTGTAATTCTTCTTGGCTCTGGATAGTAGCAAACTTGCAAAGTATATGGGCTAATCCAACCCGTATTGGCCTTCTTGTGCCAATGCACATCCAATGGTAAAATTGAAGGCATCCACATGCACATGGAATTCTTTCTCCCGATCTAGGTAAACTAGGATAGGTGCTTTCACCAAGTGCCCTTTTAGTCCCTCAAATGCCTCCTGATGTTCCTCTGTCCATCTGAATGGAACACCCTTACGTGTAAGCACGTCTAGTGGATGAGATGTTAATGCATAATTTTGAATAAACCTCCTGTAACATCCAATAGTTCCTAGAAATTTCTTAACCGAGCTCACATCATGTGGCTCCTCCATCAGCAATACTACCCTTATTTTATCTAGGTCGGGATTTAAACCCTCTTGGCATACTATATGCCCCAACAACTTCCCCTAATGGTACTAGTAATACGCATTTTCTTGGGTTAAGCGACATTTGTGCCTTCCTGCATAAACCCATTCATTCCTTCAAAGCCTTCAAATGTTCCTGCATCTTCCCATACAGTGACCAATCATCTAGGAAAGCTTTAAAATTTCCCATGGACATCTTTTCAAAAATATATAATATGATCCTCTGAAAAGTATCGGGCTCATTGCATAGTCTAAATGACATGAGATTGTATGCATATATTCTATTTTCTACCACAAAATTAGTCTTCAACTTGTCTTCGTCTGCTATGCTAATCTGATTGTATCCCGAGAATCCATCCAGGAATGAATATATCTCGTGGCCAGCTACCTCTTCCAATATGAAGTCTGTGAATGGGATTTGGAAGGGATATTTTAGAGTTACGACATTCGAACTTCAAAAATCCACACAAATTCATATTTTATCTACTTCTCATTTTAGAGTGATCACAATTGGTGAGACCCACTCGCTTGTCGTAACTTTGAATATAATTCCTGCATCTAGCATCTTTTCAATTTTGGCATTCGCCTTTGCTACATATTTGGGATTCATTTTGTAAGGACGCCTTCTTACTGGTTGTGCACCTTCTATCAAAGGAATCTTATGTACGTAGATTTCGAGTGGTACTCCCTTCAGATCTTTATATATCCAAGAAAAAACATCCTTATAGTCCATAAAAATCTTGAATGCTGCTGCTTTCAGGACTGGATCCCAATATTTTCCACATTTGATCATCTTCTCTTCGCCTTTTTCTCCCAAGTTTACCTGAATCATTCTTAGACCTTCATATTTGATTGACTCAGGTTCATTTGTTGCCTTTAGTGCAACAATGGGGTGTGTGGGTTTGTCTTCAATGACTACCTCCCCCATCGTAAATTCTACAAAATTCTTATGGAATGTCCATTTTTCCCTTTCCTTGTCCTTCTCTGTTTTTTTTCTTTTGTTCTTGGTTTATTTTTCTGGTTCTTGTATCTCATCCTCTTGAATCTCTTTTCCCACATCTATGCAAAGATATTAGGGCAGAAAGATCTCATAATCTTCCAACTTCTAGTGTAGCAACCCTTTATCTTATGCATACTCATCTTTCATGCAGTCGTCAAGGTGCAACACTCCCTCCTCATCTGGTTCATATCTTGTTTCACCATCTGACAAAGAGGATCCCGAATCATCTAAAGTAACTATATCTTGACTTACTGTTTGATTCTTTAGATTGATTATATACTTGTGTTGCCCCTGTTTGAAGGATAGACATTCTTTCTCCCAATTGTGGTTGACTTTTTTTGTCCTCAACCATCCTCGTCCCAACATTGCATCATATGCAGGTTTCTGCATAGCAATGACAACAAAATCCAAGCTAAAGTCTTGCTCTGCTATGTGTACCTTTTGATTCATCAAAATGCCTATTGTTTCAATGCCATACTTATCAGCGCCATATAGTTTGAAATTTGGATACCGTAAGGTGGGTTGCCCCAGAATCCGCCATGTCTTCTCTGGCATCACGTTTACACTAGATCCTCCATCTACAATCACCTGATTCAGCCTATGGTTCAAAACCTCCATTTGAACAATAGCTAGCCTTCGTCCGACTTCAATCATTAGGATTTTTGGATTGATAAATTGTCCTTGCTTGATAGTTGCTACTTGTCGAGTTTCATTCTTCTTCTTGATGACTTCCCTGATCGTAGCATACAACTCTGGTATTACGCTAAATAGGTTGGTGACCTTCATTTCCACCTTCGTTTTTAGTACCTCTAATACCAAGCCTTCTATTGATGTCTTCTTCATGATCTTCGGTCTCTGCAACACTTTTTCCAGAACTAGTTGTCCCTGTTTCTCCTTTGCTAGTTCTATTTCAATTAATTTTTGAGCTTCTTGCCATATTTTCTTTTCCTTGGCAAGGTTTGGATACTGTTATGTTTTCTTGGTCTGTGCTCTTGTGACAGCCAAGACTTCTTTGTTTACCTCTGTCACCTCTCCAATGCCTATGAGGTTGATATTTTGAGTTCCACTGGTACTTGCCTTGTTCGGGCAATTAACCTCCTTGTGGTTTCTTGGCCCACACAATTTACACATTTGAGTGGTGTTGTTTCCACTATTGTTACTTGCATTTCGAGGTTTGGAACAATTCTTTGCAAAGTGGCCCCATTCTTGACAATTTCGACATTGAATAATCGGTCGATCATCAGAGTCGTATTGTAGTTGGCTCTGACCTCCTTGTCTTCCTCCTCGATGACTATTCATGTATCCTCTACTACTAGCCCTTTGTCCATTCCTTTGTGCATTTGGTTGCTCTTCATGTTGTATTTTCAAAGTCGGATGTCTCTTACTTTTCAGGTTGAATGGACAGTCGACAGGATGTCCTGCAATTTCACATATATTGCAATATGCTTTCTTTGGACAGTTTACGTTTGAATGTCCCTCTGCCTTGCAGTCTGAACACCAAATTTATTTTCGATCCTTTCGACCTTCTCCTTTTGCTTCTTTTAGAATTTTGTCAAATTCCCTCTGGAAGGTGTGAATCGTGCTCTATACTTTGTCTTTAGCTTCACTATCTGAATCTTTGGTATGCTTTAAGTATCCTTCAATACCTACGGTCGTTTGTTTGCCTTCACTTTCGAAGTTTTTAGCCTTCTCCAGTGCTTCTACAAATGTTGAGGATGGTATTGCCTTCATTTTCTTCTTGAATTTTGGTAGTAGCCCATCCAAAAACCATTGCTTTATCATACCATCGGTAGGTGTCATCTCCATTTTGTCTATCAATTGTTTCAATATTCTATTGGAACTTTTGACATCCTCATCCGATTTTTGTTTAGTGACAGATTTTCGTAATTATGTTAGTGTCATCCCTCATGGGTCGAAATTCTTCTATGAATGCATTCTTCAGGTCATCCCATTGTGTAAATGCTTGCGTACTTTGTCTCTTCAAGTACCAATCTATTGCCATGCCTCACAATGTGGCTGGAAATAGTTGCAACCATTGTGTGTCCTGTGTGACCCCATTTGCTCCCCAGATGGTAATGCAAATTCCCACATGTCGTTATGGATCCTCCTTCCCTTCACCTGAGAAGGGTGGGAATTTCTACTGTATCATCTTATTGGCGGGATTCCTCATGGTATTCTAACTTCCTGGTGTTGGTGGTTGTAGTGGTTGATTCGGTTGTCTGTCTACTGTTGGTGGTGCAACTTTGTACTCAAATAGCCTTCTTCACATCTCCAATTGGTCTCTACTTTGTGACCACCTTTGCGAATATACCAAACGTGGCTCCGGCCTTCCTCCCCATGAACCTCCACATAGGTACCTTGATACAAGGTTTTATCCTTCAGTATCCTCTGGCCACCCTTCCCTCGTTGGTTCTTGTGTTGTCGTCCAGTTTTCAATGATGGGCTCTTCCTCAGCTATTTGTTCTCCCTCATTTTTTGCAATCACCAATAGTGTCTCAATGCTTGCGTTATCCTCCTCATCAATGTTCCATACTCTCTCTACCTCAAGGTGAGACACCTTTGCGGCCTCGTGTGTCCTTAAATTTGCTATTCATGTGCCTCTTCTTACCGGTATTTGCTCTTTATTCTATGACCTGAAACCAATCATTCACCTACTCTTCCTATCACTTTTCGTTAAACTTCGGGTTTCAATTAGACAACGACACCACATGTAGACAAAGGGTGAGTACATTCCCAGGATGGGGTGATGACAAGTTAGTATCAGGCTCCAAGCAATCGGTATACAAGCTTTATCAGTCAATACTCTAACTCTGCTGGTTGATGATAAGGTCTATACGTCGGATGAGCAGGGCTAGATGTCAAGAGCAATAATCCAGATATCAGACGTCAGGTAAGGTCCAGCCATCAGACTATTCCAAACGTCAAGCTTGGGTCTAGACATCAGGCTTTGGGTCTAGACGTCAGGTTGTCCTAGACGTCAGGTTCAGGGGATGACGGCTAGCCATCTGACGGTTGCCAGACATCAGGGCTAGACGTCAATTACCCGGTTCAACATCTCATCCAGAAAACCTGCAAAATACACCCTGTCTCCCCTACTACAGTACTTGCTCTCAACAACCTTTAATGGCACAAACCTGCAATAACAATTAGTATGAAAATACCTGCAAATATTCCATTAATATGTATCACAACCTGCAACTCATCACACAATCACCAATTCACCATACACGCAGATCTTGTAAACAACATAACAACATTGGCATTTACGTAGAATGGATAGCATCAATAGCGTATACAATGTTTGGAAGGGGGTGTTTAAATAGGAGGGGTAAATTCCCCAACCAATTCCCAAACCACCCAATCATTCTCTTAACAATTGCTAACAACATGCTTTAGATGTCTGACTACTTGACGTATTCTAACTAGACGTCTAACAACCCGTCTAGAGCCTAACCAAAGCATTAACAAAGGTGGTTGTTTTTGTCCTTTTACGCCATATGCATTTACAATTCAGCCTTCATTTCATTGGTTGTTTTTCTAATCAAAACAAAACATTATCACACCAAAATTGCTATGTACAATTCAAAATTGATGGGCGTGATGTTCCAGCCAATCCTAGGGATTAGAACTGTTGTCTACACAATAAGAGCCCTAACATTATAATATGGTTGTAAGGCAAAATATTTGTCAACCCTCATCACATCCCTTATGGTTTTGAGAGCTAAAAGATAATATTACAAAACAAAGAAGACAAATTGAGGATTTTAACCCATTTGATTCATTGGACAAATGCATTTGACTGATACACACATCAAGACACCTTTAAGGAGGGATTCACCATAGTACCAATATTTCTTATCATGAATTCTAGACATCATATATACAAAATGAAAAAATGACATACATTGGGATTGATCATTCTAAATAGGGATATGGCTTCACTTTTTACCTAGGCTTTTTTGACCCACAAGTCTAGAAAGGAATGAGTAAGCAGATAACCATAGGCAACAAGTATACACCCAAAACACTTATTTTAAATTCCTCTTTTTGAATCAAACTAAACATATTTTGATTAGGAAAAAGTTTTAGAGAGAACTTACCTATTGAAACAATGGTCATAGATGTTGCTCCTCCTAAGTCAATCTTTGCAAAATCCATTTCATTCATCTTCCCCTTACATCAATTTGAGCATAGAATGTTAGTTCCTCTACAATTTTCTACATGAAGGTGCAATATAGGCTACCGAATTCATTAAGGTTTTCATCCACAAAAGAGGTTTCCTTCTTATGATGAGCCTTATTCTCATCAAAAACGACATTAATGATTAATTTAGATGAATCAAGGTTTCCCTTCTGCTCAAAAGCCAAGGGATGAGAATAAATGGAATTTAAAGAATCATGGAAAAATGAACCTCACCAAGCAAGTCTAGGATGTTGTTTTAGATGGGTGTCCATGGTAGAGCCTTTAAGAGGAAACCTCTAACATATGGAAATAAGATGAATGGGGAGTAGGGGTTCCATCTTCCCACCTGTCCAATGCATTCAATGCACCCACATAACATCAACTCAAATTGAGGCCACTAAGAAATAAGAGGTATTAAAGTGGAACAAAATTCCAACATATGAATATGCCACTAGAAAGGCTCGCAAGAAAGGGTAGAAAAACACTTAATTCAAATGATTAGTCATGCATCATGTCATGTAACTACTACACAAGCAGTCTGTTTTCTATCAACTAGGGCCTAGGCCAAATATTCATACTACTCTAATGCTAGATATACCATGTAATCTTTTCATTGCTCAGGTGTCAAAGTAGAACCTGAAACATTGGACATATCCAATTCCCACTTGGAGACCCCAAAAGGCCTCTTCACATGAGTAAAGGGTATTAAACTATAGAATATAACGCCAATTTCACCTACACGAATGGATTCACCATAAAAGCTACATATATGTAACCTACTTTAATTGAATTTTATTGTTTTTCTAAGAGAGTAAAATAAACAGTTATACACTCTTCCTCATGTGAAAATTTTAAGCAAAAATATTATGGAACTTTATTTACGCATAATTTAACAAAACCATGCAAGTTGTTCAAACATAAAGAAATCTACCATTAACGTCATACATAACCTGTTATTGAGCTAATTGAAGCCTAAACCATGTTTGGTATAACTTGCATAGCTCGAGTAAATATGTAACTTTTACTTTCATCTGCCTAATCATGTATTTTATGCATTAATATTTTGTTGTTTTTTCCTTTTTACATATCTATAGCCTCAATTTCACACTTCACACTTGTACTAAATTCTAAACATCCATGTTACCTTATTATGATACAAGACCTCTTAAAATGTTTTGTATGGCAAAAAAAATCCAAACAAAAAAACATTGTAACAAGATTTGACAAATTTCATCTAAACTATTCAAATTATGTTGAACTTGAGGAATAATGGAATAAAATTGTAATTGCAAATTATGTCACATATATTGGGTAATTTATGTGGGCACATATTAGACATCTATTTACATATATTTCAATTTGCAATATAATTAATTATATTTTTGTATTTGATTTTATTTTGTTCTATGAAATCACAAATACATTTGTATATTTTTAACATTTTAAACTTAACATTGAAACTTTATCAATATAATTTCATGCCATTCAGTAATGCTTGTGTTTCAATCTGCCAACTGTACATTTGTCATGAGAAGTTGGATTTAGGTAATTAATTTATTTCAAGTATTTCATGATACCATTTTCAAAAAGGCAAAACTCAATTAGATTTGTTCAATCATAGAAATTACATGGAATAAATAGCTAAAAGTAACTATATCAAATATTAACTAGATTGATTGTTAGCATGGCTATATTATTTCATTATTTTTTAGGTTATTGTTATGTTGTTATAACAATATCTAATTCCGCCTTGGTTGGTTTCGTAACCTCCGGGCTATTCTAGTCATTTGATGTATTATTTATTTGATTGAATCAATTTGATCTTTGTTCGTTTGCCTAACATGGTATCAGAGCTTAACTCCGCCACTCTCATTTTCGAATGATCTTGTAGCAGCGGAGCTTTGATAGCGAAGCTTTGTAGCAGCGGAGCTTTGGCTTTGGAGAATTTTTTTTTAATTCTTCATTTCATCAACAAAAGTTTTTTTGAGAATTTTTTAAATTCTCATTGGATCATTGGGATCTGTGTCCGAGTGGGCAATGTGAAGATTTAGGTGGAGCAATTATTCCCAATTATCATTGGTATCTGAGCCCGAACTATCCCAAAAAGTGGGGATCGACCAACAGGTCGAAGGGCGAAATCGGAATCAACCAACAGGTCGAAATGCGGAAGTAGAAGATCGGATCGAACGACAAAGCAAGGCAAAGGTCGGATCGAACAAAGCTAGGCACAACACGTGGCAGCCAACAAGGCGACCAACACCGCGCGGGAGGAGAGCCCGCGCCCTCTCGGGAGAGCATCTCCCCGAGAGGAGATACTTCTAAGGAGGAGTATCGGGTGTTATAAACACCCTAACACCTCGAAGTCCCATCAATGTGGGACATTGGTCATTCAAATGCACACTCTGTCACCTGCGTAGTATGCGAACAACCCGTCAACGACATCAACACAAAGAGCCACCTCCTATTTTTCCTTATCTCTGGGATCAATGAATCTGGATTTTGAGTTTTTTCTTAGATAGAGGCAAAACCGAGTCGATTTGCTAGATTAGAATTATGTTTCAATCATCAGATCTCATCCTGCAATCATTTTTTTTTTCGGAGGGCGTCAAACGCATTGTGAGAGGCAGTTTTTTTTTATGAGTTGAGTTTTTTGGATGCCGAGTTGATCGAAATCAATAGCTGAAAGCACTAAGCACCTGAAGCGAGCAATTTCAGGAGTTTTTGATTGAAAACCAATTTTTTTTTGTGCTCTGTCGTTTGCCACCCCGCTGTCACCCGAGCTCCGCCCGAGCGCCACCCAGATGCTGCTCGAGCACTGCCGCCAGAGCGCCACTCGAGCCGCGATCGATGTGGCGGAGCGACCACGTCGAGCTTTGGGCTCATGGCTCCTCTATTTAGAGGAGGGCACCCCGATCTTTTGTCGGATCAACCCGCTGGCTCACATGGTAGTGATCCGAGTGGTAGGGCTCTGGGAGCCCCGAGGTCGCGAGGTCAAAACCCGCTGACCCCCCCCCCCGAACAAAGGTAAAGTTTTTCTTAAGCATTTCTTTTTAATTTTTTTTATTAAAGTTAATAATTAAAATTATAAATTATTTTTCTTATATAGATTAAAAAGGTTATTGTTTTAATAATTTTTTTTTTATAGAATTTAATTTATTTTTATTTTTTTTATTAACTTTAGTTATAATTTTTTTTTTTAAAGATGCTTTAAAGAGGAAATTTTTTAAAGGGGGAGCATTATTTTTTTTTTTCAAAAATCAAGGGGGGAAAGAGAGTAATTTTTTGAAAAAAGGCAATTTTGGCATTATTGTAAAGGTGCATTTTCGGCAGCGCCCGACACCTAGTGGTTTATTTCTGTGGGCACTTTTATGTTGTATGTTGCATTTTCCATTTTTTGCACTACTTCATTAAAAGTTAAAATCAAATACACTCCCTAAGTCCCCGGAATAATTAAAACCCATCCGTGCAATTTATTGCACTGCAACATTCGGTATTTGTGATACCTTTGGCCAGAACTTATAGGTAATGTTGTCATGATTGCGCTACTGTATCCACTGCCTAATATAGCTGCCACAACGAAGTCTGAGTTTGTTCTCTATTAATCGTCGAGGAGATATAAGTTTGCCATTTTGCTATTTTTTTACTCCATCCACTACCCCAATCGTTTTTGGTGTTTAGGGGAAGTTACGCCCCACGCATGAGGATTGACGACTTTCTATGGTAGGTGTCATCAACAAGACGATTCCCTTTCAGTACCGCCTAAGTACCACGTATCGTATAATCATTGAAATTACTTACAGTCTCCCTCACATAAGGGCGGGTAATTTCTCTAATTTTTTAAAATACCTATAGTCTCCCTCACGTAAGGGCGGGTATTTTGTACGGTATAACGGCCTGGAATTACAATATATAGAAAGGTGGACCATTTGGTGATATAAGGAACCTTCACAATGTCTGCAAAATTAATGACTGATGTTCATCAATTGTTGAAAGGTCCTAACTATACACCATGGAAAAATAATATGAAGGCAATCCTTGAAATGGATGGCTTATGGGATATTGTATCTGGTACAACAACAAGACCTTCATCTGCTTCAGGCGCTACAACTCCATCTGCTGATCAGAAAGACTTTAACAAGATAGACAACAAGGCAAAAGTGCTCATTTTGCTTGTTGTTTCTGATGAAGTTCAACCCCATATTGTTGATTGTCAAAATAGTAAAGAGGCATGGAATGCCCTTAAAACTATATATGAAGGAAAGAATTATTCCACCATTCTATTTCTTCAATCTCAATTACACAGTCTAAGCATGAAACAGGGAGAGACAGTTGAACTCTTTCTTTGTAGAGTGTTTGAATTGAAAGCAAAGTTGAATTCTTTGGTTGAACCGGTTGATGACAAGCTTCTTACCTCCATTGTATTGAGAGCTTTACCTGATTCTTATAGGGTGTTGATCACTTCCCTTCAGGTGTCACAACGGAAAGTTACCTTTGTTGAGTTGGTCAATATGCTTCAAGATGAGGAGGCCCGCCAACTTCAGCGAGCTGATTCTTCTAACACCGCACTCTACACCAACAGGAAGGGCCCCAAGAAGAAGGGTAATTTTCAGAAGGGAGGGAGTTCTCAAAAGGATTCAAAAAGGGAAACAAATTCAACAGACTAAAAGATATTGCAAGATTTGTGACAAGGAAGGTCATGATACAAACAAATGTTGGCATAAGAATAAGCAACCAAAACAAAAAGGCCAGAACAAACCACAGAACAAGAACAAGCAACCTAAGGTGAATGTTGATGTTGAGGAATCTGACTCAGATTCTGAGTAGGCACACAAGGTGCTTATGACTACCACAACCTCCAAGCAGACGGATCATGTATGGTATGTCGATTCTAGCGCTAGTAAGCACATGACTGGCGACAAATCGTGGTTTGAGTCCTTTGAGGCCAAAGAGGGCAAACCTGTCACTATTGTCGATGATAAAACCTACAAGGTTCAGGGAGAAGGTACAGTTTCAGTCACTCTTCCTGATGGCCAGTGTCATATTGAAAAAGTTCTCTATGTTCCAGGATTGGCAAACAATTTGTTGTCAGTCACACAAATTTTGGACAAGGATATGGTTGTAAACTTTAGTGTTGAGGGAGGCAAGAAGTGTTGTTCTATTATCAGGAGAGGTAAGAACTTTGCAACCGCTTCATATAAGCATGGCTTATTTGCCTTAGATGCTATCTCTTCTCCACAAGTAGCCATGACAGTCTCTACAAAAGAGGCAACATCCCTATGGCACAAGAGATATGGGCATCTTAGTTCTGGCTAGTATGAGATGGTAAAGGGTCTTCCTTCCCTTTCTTCCATCTTGCTAGTGTGCTCTGACTGCTTGGCAGGAAAGCAGCACAAAGTACCTTTTGAGAAAAGCTATACAAGAGCAAAGAAACCTTTGGAGTTGATTCACACTGATCTATGCGGTCCTTTCACACCCATCAGTAGTGGGGGGAAGAGGTATTTTCAATTGTTTGTGGATGATTACTCACGTAAAATGTGGGTGTTCTTTCTTCATCTGAAATCTGAAGCATTTGGTTTCTTCCAGCAATTCAAGAAATTTGTTGAGGAGTCAGGGACTTCTATAAAGACCCTCTGCTCATATCGAGGGGGGAGTTTACCTCTAAAGAATTTTCAGCATTCTTGACTGCACATGGGATCAAGAGACAGTTAACTACCGCTTATACTTAGCAAAATGGTGTTGCTGAAAGGAGGAATCGTTCCATCATGGAAATGGTTCGTTGCATGCTTACAGGAGCTAGTCTTGAGCAACAATATTGGGCAGAAGCTATCACCACAGTAGTATACCTGTTGAATAGGGCACCCACAAAGGTCCTACAAGGAATGACTCCACAGGAAGCTTGGAGTGGTCGAAAACCCTCCATATCTCATCTACGTATTTTTGGGTGTAATGCTTTCATGCGCATACCGAAAGAGAAAAGGAAGAAGCTACATGAGAAGACATTGAAGTGTATTCTTCTTGGCTATGATGAGCACTCTAAGGGTTATCGTTTGATAGATCCCTTGACCAAGAAGATTCATGTCAGTAGAGATGTTTTTGATGAGGCTTTCACATCACAAAGCACATCAGATGTATACCTAGATCTTGTGGAAACTAAATTTGAGAAGTCCCCTTCGTCACCAAATATTAGAGGTCCTCCGACTTCTTCATCTTCTTCATCACCATAGAAAAAGAATCCAAAATGGTATACAAATACAATCAGAGACTCCAAACTATCCACTCCACCAGATTTGACTTTGGATAGACCTCGTACTCGTAGCATGGCTCGACAACAAAGAGCAGCAGCAGAGACTACTGGGGTTGATGATCTTTGTCAATCTTTTGAGGAACTTTCTGTTGATCAAGAGAAACAAATAGAGGATATGGATATAGATGATGACAAGGTGTTTATGTCTTCAGTGAATGAACATGAACCTGTCATGTACAAGATGCCCTTAGTGAGCCAAAATGGAAGGCTGCTATGGATGCTGAGTATAAGTCTCTTATGAAAAACAAAACTTGGAAGCTTGTCGATTTGCCACACGGAAAGAAGCCCATAGGCTGCAAATGGGTGTACAAAGTCAAGTATAAGGCAGATAGGACAATTGATAAGCATAAGGCTCGTCTTGTTGCAAAGGGCTATGCTCAAAAGGAAGGCATTGACTACGAGGAAACTTTTGCACCTACTGCTCGGATGACCACTATTCGAGTCCTTTGTGTTATGGCAGCACAGTATGGGTGGAAAGTTCACCAAATGGATGTCAAGAGTGCTTTTCTGAATGGTGATCTCCAAGAGGAAGTCTACATGACTCAACCTGAAGGATTTGAAGTGGAAGGCCAAGAGTAGAAAGTGTGCAAGTTGGTCAAATCCTTATATGGTTTAAAACAAGCTCCTCGAGCTTGGTATATAAAAATGGATAATCACCTCCTGCAACATGGATTTAAGAGATGTCCATCAGATGCAAACCTCTATTTCAAGAAACAAAGTTTTGAGATAGTGTTGCTTGTACTCTACGTTGATGATCTGCTCATTACAGGGAGTTCAGAAACTATGATCTCTATTGTCAAAAGAGACTTGTGTAAATCTTTTGAGATGATAGATCTCGGACTTCTCCATTACTTGTCTTGGTCCGGAAGTGTACCGGAAGGAGCACTACATCAAAGTGTCTCAGAAAAAATATGCCAAGACACTGTTAGAAAAATATTGCATGACTGATTGCAAGCTAATGGCAACACCGATGGAATCCGAGCTTCAGTTATCGCGATATGATGATTCACTTCAGCTAGATGGTACTCTCTATCGACAGCTGATTGGGAGTCTCATATATCTGACAAACACTAGGCCAGATATCGTGTTTGTTGTCAACTATCTTTCGAGGTTCATGCAGGAACCTAAGACTACTCAACTGGAAAGCAGCAAAACGTGTTCTTCACTATGTCCGTGGCACAATAGAATATGGCCTAGAATACAAGAGGAATAAAAAATTCTTCTTGCAAAGATACACAGACTCTGACTATGCCGGGTCATATGATGATCGTAAGTCAACTTCAGGATATATATTTCATCTTGGATCTGGTCCTCGTCTCTTGGCACGACAAGAAGCAACAGGTGGTTGCTATCTCATCTACAGAGGCAGAGTATCGCGCCGCATGTGAAGCTGTGTGCGAAGTGATATGGTTGCGTCGCATTCTGACAAGTATGGGTCTTCCATCAAAATCTCCAATACACTTATTTTGCGACAACCAGGGTGTTTTGAACATTGTTAAGAACCCAGTACATCATGGGAAAACCAAGCACATTGACACACAATGTCATTTCATTCGAGACGAAGTTCCAAAGCACCGAATTTAGCTTCAGTACATTCCCACCGATGCTCAAGTTGCAGACATTTTCACTAAGGCACTTGCACGTGTCAAATTTGAATTGTTTCACAGCTCTCTTTGTATTGCTAAATGATGTAATCAGGGGGATGTTAGTATAGCTAGTAGTTATCCTATTACCCAAATAATGTAATAAGGGGGGATGTTAGCGTGGCTATATTATTTCATTATTTTTTAGGTTATTGTTATGTTGTTATAACAATATCTAATTCCGCCTTGGTTGGTTTCGTAACCTCCGGGCTATTCTAGTCATTTGATGTATTATTTATTTGATTGAATCAATTTGATCTTTGTTCATTTGCCTAACATTGATCTCAAAAAAAACTCTGATCTTTCTCTAAGTTGATCTCAAAAAAAACTCTGATCTTTCTCTAAGTACCTGATCGTTTTACAGTATTTTAATTTACATAAAAATAAAAATACCAATAATAATTGTTGGGACTATATTGCCCAAAATTAAACATTCAAGTGTGCTAACTGCTAAATGTTCTAAGATTAGACTAAAGTTCATAATCTTTATAATCTTTAAAATATACCACTTTTCCCCAAGATCAAAACTCCAAGTGCACTTAATGTTGTAAGACTCATGATATTGAAAATCTTCCAAATAGAAGCTACTTCATGAAAAGAACTATAAAAAGGATTATAAAGTACAATTTAACTTTTACCTATATTGTTTGAGAGAATGCAAAGTAGTAAAAGAGCTTTTAATTGGCTTAAACAGTTCATTGATTTATCTTTTAGTGCACAATAGCTGTTGATTTAATTTACTGCAACTAATCAGTTTACAGAGTTCTTAGTAAAATGTAATAGGAATGTTTAGGAGTGAACCAAGGCTTTTCAATATGATTTATGATGGCCTAAGAAATCACCAAGTCTGTGTTCCTTGAGGTTGCAACCTTTCTTCTTGTAATGGCAGTCGAGTGATATTTACACGTGCATCATGGCAAGTTCTGTCATCACTTACTGTAATTGAGTTCAATTTAAGGAGATTTTTGTCTTGCCAAACACTTTGGGATCATATACGTATCTTTTTATAAAATTGACATAAAATAAAAGCAGCACCTTGTGATTTAAACATGTGTTTGACAAGGTATAATGTAATCATGAGACTCCTGAAACCATGATATGTGCCCAAGGTAATGAGCTCTAATGTGATTTTGGAAATGATTCCCACAGCATAGCAAGATCAACATTGCCCCCTGAAAGCACAATTCCTATATTTTTACAGTCTACCCATCTTGAATTATCTTGGAACTGATGAGACAATATTGCAGCTAATCCAATTGCTCCACTTGGCTCTACCACTACCTTCAGAATTTCATAGCACATCTTCATGGCTTCCACGATCTCCCCCTCCTCCACAACAATGATTTCATCCACCAGATCTCGTACAATAGGCCTACATAAATATAGCATCTTTACTTCACATATATGATATCAATCTATCTCACCAAATGAAATTGCTAATATAGAATTACCATGTCAAGTCTCCAAGCCAGGCCCTTAGTCCATCTGCAATTGTCTTAGTTTCAGCAAGGGTCACAATCTGTCCTGCTGCTTTTGATTGTGCAGCATCATCTGCACCTTTTGGTTCAGCTGCAAAGATGTGAATATTGGGCTTCAATGCTTTTGCTGCAACTGCCACACCAGAGATCAATCCACCCCCTGTGAAGGGAGAACTAAATTTGAGATCATGTCCTCATCATTTGTCATAGTCATGTATTAGGATGATTAATTAATTAATATATTAAGAATGTGTAGTTAAAAATGAATTATTAATATCTGTTATCAATAAGACTCGAGTGGTTAACTCATTCATAGTCTTGTAGAGAAATCGAAAAAATTATGAATGTGAAGGGTCATGGTGAGTCTAGTATATGCACAATGGTGTGTAGCTAAAAACAATCAATCTTGCATGATATAAATACACATCTAAAGCAATTGACCATGGACCAAAACTGTAAAATCTGTAGCAAGATATACTAAGAAGTTTTGACTTGCCCAATACAGATCAGTTTGAATTCAAAGATCTGAAATTTCAATATCAATGATGTATATGACCTAGATCCATAAGTATTTTGTAGCACATTATTCTTTTTTATTTAAAACATAAAAATAGGTTTTGAAAGGGTTGCCCTTTCCCTTTTACATCGACTTAGTCACATTGAGCTATTTGGTGTCGCTGAGGTTTGAACCTTGGTGTGGGCTACATCAACTATTTGTCCCAACCATTGAACCAAGAACCCGTTGGCTTTTGTAGCACATTATTCATCTTCGCAATAAGTTTTAGATTGAACTCCTAGAGTTCCACAACACGAGTAAGGCAAGAATGGACTTGGTCTATCAAAGTTGAGAAATCTTATGACAATGAAGCCAAACCGAGATTCTCAAAAAATGGAACAAAGTTTGGCACAATGGCTAATCCGCAAATTTATGTCTATTATGATGTAGAAACAAGAGAATGATAAGTCAAGAAAGGGAAAATAAGATGAAAAAATATAAACCACAGCAGGAGCATGAGAAAAACAAGAAAAAAATCCCAAGTTCTTCCTTCCTGTTGCAATTTGTTCTTTGAGAAATTAAGTAATATATGTTGCATTTCATTGAACAAGAAGAAAGATCAGCAAAAATAAAATTCACCATTTTGTATTATAGGTCGATGTAAAAATATTAACACCTCTACAATTCTCAATTTTAAGCAAAATTAAATAGACAGCTTCATGATGGCCAAGTTGATGCAGAAAAGCCTAAAAATTGGCACAAGCAGTCAGAGGTCTACTTTGATATCCATGGTTCAATAATAAACAAAAAGATGCATTTGTCCAAACTCATAATCATAGTTACAAAAATCCCAATCCAATCCAATTTTTTCCAATTAAACAGGGTTGCCGATTCCAATCACATAGGAATTCCAATTTTTTCAAAAATCGGTGATTTTTGCTGATCTTTTCCAAAAATTTATGATAGGCATGAAAAAAAATTGTTTTTAATGAAGATTTGCATTTTCTTTGGTTTTCTTTTTTTTGCCGATTTTTCCCTTTTTTTTTTTGCCAATTCCCAATTTTTCCACATTCTTTTTCCATGCCAATTCTGATTTTCTCAACTTTGCTCATAATAATGAATTGTGCACTCATATGGTGGGAGAATTAATATCAACACCTTCACAGGGAAAAAAACCCACAATTGCTAATAAAATAAACTCCAGAATCTTCTTTTGAATTAGTTCTGCCCTATTGGATATAAAGAAAAGCAAAATAAATAAATCGCAATGTTTCAAACAATGGTAAGGAGAAAATGTTTAAGAGTATCTATTAGAATTCAAGAAGTAATCAATTCTGCTTCATATGTCAAAAGATGAGCCCGACTTTTTGATGAAGTATTTGTGAGACAGTTATAACTACATCACAAAACAAATAAGCTATATTTGAGGTCAAAATTTTAGTTAATGAATGTAATAAGACAATCTTGAGGATCAAGCAAGACAACTTCCAAGAAAGAAGAGCACTGAAAGCAGCAGTGCAAGAAAGGAATACAAGAAATCCACCAATATTCTTCAAATGAAGGAAAATAAGCCCAGACAAAGAAATTATTGCAGTCAATGTAACATTGATGGTCACACACATAAGAAACGATAAAACTCCATTCAAGAATGCCTCCTTAGAATTGGATACAAAAATCTAGCAAGAACTTGACAAGTTAAAACAAAGGGCAAGCAATTGGAGTAGCAGTGGTTCATAAGAAGCTTACGCTCATCCCTAGGCTAAGCACTAGTCTAAATCACTGCATTAAGTTGTCCAAATAGGCTTAAATGAAGAGAGAGAGAGAGATGCTGACTAGTGTGTTTGACTTTGACTTGTAGTCAAAACAATTTGACTCTGAAGTATTGGTGCAAAAATTTAACTTGCATAAAGCAAAACATCTAAATCCATAACCATTGGAATGCTTTTTCAAAAATGCAGAATTGCAGGTTCACTGTCAATGTAAATTCAAATTTGTCATATTTGTTCAATTTATTGATGAAATTGTATGTGATATGCTGCCTCTTTATGTCTGTAGAGTTGAAATTGGAAGTCACTAACCATAAAATAGAGATGCAATTTGCATTTAAGGGAGAAAAAATGCCACTTGATTAACAAAGGGGAACAATAGCTAATACATATAGATGCATGAAAAGGATATCTCAACAACTCAAGCAAAGAGGAGGATAAATGCCAAGAGAAATTTCAGTTTTTGGTGTTAATAATAAAAGAAAACGAAGAAAAATAAAGCAGTGTCTTCAGACTAGTATGCACAAAAAGAACAGGAGAAATAATTGGATAATTTGCTTAAGAAATGTTAATCTTTTTTTAACCAAAATAACTACCTTTAAATAGGCCAATTAAGCATGATATCCAATCATTAACTAACTCAAACCTACCCAACATTGGGTTGTATAGAACTTTGGTGTTGAACAAAGAGGAATAAAAGGCATCTCGAATTGAGTGAGAAGACACATGTTTTTACATTTTTTAAGACAAATTGCACGTGTGAAAAACAAGGTTGGGAATTAAAGGATGTTCTTAGAGTTTCAGACATTCGACAAAAGGAGCACAAAAAGATTGATATCCAATCTCCATTACTGAGTGATGATCATAATATGAGCTCCATGGAGCCTAAGAATTTATGAAGTCTTTAATTTCAAATATTATCAAGTCCAGATCAGTGAAAAAGCAGTTGGAAAATGGCATTTATTATGAATTCATTTAGAATCCCCTTGTATGCAGAAATAACAAATCCAACAATCCATGTTTATATAAATATGACTTAAGGTCCAAACAACATTTGAGAAGAATTATGAAAGGTAGACCAATCATACCACATTGTCTTTTTTTCCAGGTGATTGGTTTTGTTTATTTGGCTAAGGCCCAAACAAGCATTTGGTATGAAAGCACTAGGGTTCTGACCAAGGAACTACAGAATTGACTTTACAGAATAACATCCTTTTAAAAAGTTGGAAATTCAGCTGCAAATCAAACTTTTGAGGGTGCAAATCAGAGGTTCCAGCCTCCATATCATTGAAGAAAGGCTCTAAACCATGTAAGTCTATGATTTTGTCCTGCTCGTAGAATTTCGATCATTCCCCCTGCTTCCCAACCCCCTACCAAAAAATAATAATAATAATAACAGGGCCCAATGAATTTAAGGCAAGCGGTTGGGAGCAAAGAGTTTCAAAATGTAAGTCAAGGTTCCAATGGGTGAACCTTAATATTACCCAACACTTCTGCAGAAAATGTTGGGAAGTGAAGAGTTTTAGCACATACATGTCATGGCAATTACATGTAACATACTAATGAAAAAACCAGCAAGGGTTAAAAAATTTAGCACATGGAAGTATCAAATGAAAAATTTAATGATGCTAAATGATCTATGGTTCTTCCACTAGGCACCCAATAGAGGTTACAGCTAAACTCAAATATGATGGTAAATGTGGAGTACCAATCGCTCTAATCAATTTGTCAGTTAATGGCAACATAATTGACAATGATCATGATGCAAAAACACCAGAGGTGTGGAATGCAATTGTCTCGTTATATGAAAAAATAAATATGCATGGATTTTTGATGTTGAGGAAAATATTCTATAGCCTCAAGCTGACCAACACTATGGCGAACCACTCGCAAACAATCAAGGGCTTAAAAAAGTAACTGAGCCCAATGGATCAGACAACCAATAAGGAATCAATTTCCACCATTTTGAGAAGTCTTTTGTAATCATATAAGAGTCCGATTACAAGTTTGAGAGTTAGTAGAAAGTTGGGTACAATCCATTTCAATGAGTTATAAGGGATGCCACTGCAACATGTGCAGATAATTGAAATGATGAGGAAGGAGAGACCATAAGTGCTAAGCCCACAAAGTATACGTGTAAAAAATTGGATAGTCAAAAGAATGCCTCAAAGAAATATGAAAAGACAAAGAAACACAGGATCATCACAAGTTCAAGAAGCAGAATACTTGTTTTTATTATCTCAGAGATGGTCATACCCAAACGATTTGCAGAAACAGTCAGGTAACTGTGTCAAACAATGAAGATGAACTCTTTACAGCAGCATAACAAACAGCTATGGAAATTAAGAGGATGTTGGGTATATATATTGTGGAACCATATGCCATATGACTGGCAAAGAAGATTTGCTATGCAACATTACTACAATAGGAGGAACTCAAGTTACATTCAGAAATGCTCCAGCATTACAAGTCAAAAGAGTTGGACAAACTACTCTTCAGATGCATAAGGGTAAAAATGTTTTTGATGGCAATGTTTTGTATGTCACAAGGCTAAAAATAAATAAATAATTTCTATCAGCCAAATTGCAAAATGGGCAATGGCTGTCTTGTTACAAAAAGAAAAATGCATCATCAAAAAGAACAAGAAATCAAGTTATGACCATAGGAAAGGAAGATTCAAGACTTTACAAGTTATTGGTGATACCCCACGAGAAAATGCTTTATTGTCTAATGAATTTTCAAAAGATCAGTTTGACAAGAATACCTTGAGAACATGCCTTATCCTTTTGCCCTCCATGCTTTCTCCTTGTCAAATTTCTTTCAGTGTTGTTTTCCCATTATATAGGCTTCAAAAAGGTGTTCTTTTGCAACAATTTGAAGGAGACCATGCGGCATGTTTATTTTAAGGATGAACATTTTGAGCTCTTACTATGAAGGAGAATTTGTGTCCAAAGAATGTGGGCAGTTTTGTAAGAAAAATGAGGAATGGTATGAAGAGGCACTTGCTTTATCCTATCCTTTTGCCCCCATGCTTTCTCCTTGTCAAATCCCTCCCTATGTTGTTTTCCCATTATATTATTGTATGAGGACAGTTTGAAGGTGGCCATGCACCATGTTCAATCTAAATATAAGTTCGAGACAAGGATTAAGATTATGAGGTTTAACAATAAAGGAACATATAACTCCAAATAATGTGGACAGTTTTTGTGAGAAAGAAAAATGATAACTCCAGACTAACATTTTTCAGATTCAAATTGTTCTGGATGCAGAGGCTGTAGAAAATCCACTCTAACATATTGTTTCAACTTCAAATCTACAATTGTTTCATGTAGTAGTAGAAAGCAGACCAATGTTGTTTGACAGCTAAAGTAGAATACAAACCTACGGTTGAAGTACCTTGTGAGGCCATCTAGTTGAGATAGTTCTCAAGGATCTTGGGTTTCAACAATCAAAACCAATGAAGAATTACTATGACAATCAGTGTCTTAAATATTGTGAAGAAACCAATGTTTTGTGCTCACACCAAGCACACTGAGATGTATCACCGTTTTATTAAGAATCATGTCCAGAATGAATAGATTACTTTTGTTTTCAAGCCAACAAATGAGAAACTGGCATATATTTACACCAAACTCCTTGAGCATATGATGTATGAGTTTCAGAAAATTCTGAGGGTAATAAGTTAATGAAGTAAACATTAAGAAAGGATGACAGAATCGATGCTTTCTTAGAAGTTCTAATTATTAATTTATACTCTATGCAATAATGAGCTCACAACTAACCTATTAAAAAAAATAATGAGCTCACAACTTAATGTTGTCAACTGAGTTACACTTTTATCTTGAGTGACAAGAATCCCCTTTGTACAAAGTTACTATATCTGTCATTCCTCTTGCCTAGAACATGCATGCAGGTATCAAATATGGATAAAGCTGTAATACTTCTCAGATACCTTATCTAGACATATCCAAATACATGGTTATTGTATGCATACATGTCCAAAAACACAGATTTCATATTCAGACATATTTGTACACATACCTGTATCTAGGAGACATCTAACACATCTGGATATTGCGTAGGCATGCCTAAGATAATATCCATGACATGAGATGTAAAAAGGAAGAACATACGATTTTCTAAATAGTGGCCTTTAAACATAAAAAAGCAAAGCAAACTCCTCCTCTTAACTAATGAAAATAATGTTTGCACAACTTCTATTTGTGTAGACTATTTTATCTTTGATTTTTTAAAATATCTAAAATACATATGCTTTTTATAATTCCATATCCAGTCATGTCCATATCAGGAGGTCTTGAAATTTTATCATAACCATATCTGATACTATATTCCTATCGAATAGCATATTTGTTTCCATATAACATTGCCTTTGTATGCAATAATGACAAGCATACAAATGCAAGGATCCCTGCTTGTATAAATATATTTAATGGCTTATTATGCAAACAACAAGACCATACAACATTCTCTTGTTCCTATGTGATTGATTCTGTGTATCTACCTAGGGCCTAGACGAACATTCAGCATTGCTACAAGGCAATGCATGACTACAACAATAATTCTCCTTTTAAAAGGTGTTTGAGTTTATTACCCCAAACTTCATTTGACTGTCCTTTCCAAAACATTTTGCCGTTGAATCTGAAGTGCAAGGAGATAAGCAACATAAAGCCATCAATTCATGGAATAAATTCAGCAAAGTCATGGACAAATACCAAAGCAACTTCAAAAAGCTCAGTAAAGATTTATAGAATGCTATCACCAGAAGAAATCTGCTCATCAGTTCGAGGTGGGAAATATGGTATGGCAATGTTTGAATAAGAAAAGATTTATCATTCAAAGGACACAGCCAGAAGTTGAGACCAATCTAATATAGGAATTAAAAATTCTGCAATGTATTGGACACTGTAAAGTTTGATCTACCTCTGCATATTGGCACCTAAACTACTATGAATAATGCAATTGTGAGACTGTATGACGTTTCTATGCTAGATGAAGACAACAGTTTAGGGCCAGACAGTTGTTTTTGTTTTTTTTTTCTTTTTTCTTTTTTCTTTTTTCTTTTTTAATTAAAAAGAAATCATTGTGAAGAAGAAAGTCTATAAAACCAAGAAAGTTCCCAAAGTATATTTGCAGAATGGTCGAGAAGGCCAAATGTCAAACAAGGTGAAGCCACTGAAGAGGTAAAGGAAAACTTTCCTCACCTAACTAAAAGTAAATGAGTATTTGGAGGGACCAGAAACCCCAAGGAGGAAGACCGAATTCATATGTAATATATATCAAAAATATATATCTGCTAAAAAAATATGTAAGAATAAAGTTTGGATGAAAAAATTTCAAGAATAAAACTCCAAGACTGAAATTTTCAATGCTTTCTAGTTTCTAGAGATTTCTAAGTGTAACTGAGATAGCCTGATGTTTTAGACCTGATAATGTCATCTGGAACCTGGAAATATAAAAGAAACACAAAAAATATGTCTCAGATTCATCTGAATCTCTTTTTATCAGTACTCTGGGGATCAGAGAACCCTAGCAACATAGCAACCATATGACCAACTCCTAAGCTATTGAGCAAGTTCTACAAGGAGGACTGTTTCGATGTTGCAAACATAAAGAACTCAGTATTAAGTTACAAGTAACTTAGGGATATGTCAAAGAGAATAGCAAAGTTCCAAGAAACATGTCCAACATTACCCTATACTTGAACAATTTGTCCAACAAGCAACTTAGGGATGTGTCATGAAGACCCAACAACACCTGGAGTTCCCAATGACTTTGAGGTCGTGAGTGCAAGCAACAGGTAAAAACCAGAATCCAGCAGATATATTGAAAGATCCAGATGTTAAGAAAAGGAAATAGCCAAAAGACATACTGCAGCACTATGAAAATCCCAAAAATCCAAATGATGCCAGCAAACCTGAGTACACCCTACTAAATGCGAAGGCTGCCCTCTCAACATGGCAGAGCCGCAGAAGTAAGCACTTTAAAAAGTAAAACAAACCAGGATCTGTAGGTTTAATATGACATGCAACAAACGTTCATATGTTGGATTGTATGCCACAACCTGAAGCCCCTAATGTAAAGTTAAGACAATTTAAGACGCATGGTAAATTACATGCCATTCAATCGATAGTGATGCCTTGATTATATCTAGTAAGAGAATTCGTATAAAATAGATTTGAAGGGCTTTTGAATTTTTTATAAATAAATACTAACGTGTGCATTTGGGGTATCTTCTCTACATTCCAGCTTAAACTGTAAATAAAAAAATATCATATATAAACTAGTGTCATAAATCAATGAAAACAACTCCTGTATGAGCCATTTTCTGTTGTCTGTCTTTTTTAGCGGCTGTAAAATGCTTATCAGAAATTGTGTATATTTAATAAGAGAAAAACAAGGTAGCTAAACCAAAAGATTCTGCAAAATATGAATACACAAACTAGCTAAAGCAACTGAAAAAAAAAAAAAAAAAAAACTTAACATGTAGTTAGATACACTCAGGAATTCTGATTTTCTCACTAGAATAAAGATCAGAATTTTGGGTCAAATGAGATAAGCTCAACTGGTCAAATGAATGGGCTCCCAATAGTGAGACACAAGTCCAATTACCAGGAGACATGTGAAAGTGACAGATAGTGTGAATGCTGGAATCTATTGATCAGGTAAATAATTACATTCAAGTCTGGATGCAGAGCACCCTTTGGACATAAGCAGGTGCAAATCCTAAATCTGGTGGAATAGATACTCCATAGTCATGGCAGTTAAGCTGAAGGTCTCCCCCACCTACAGGGGATTTACCACCCTCCAAAAAAAATAAAACAACCATATTTTTGGAGTCATGGTAAAGAAAATTGAAAAAGAATTGTTGAGTTTTCTGTCAGGTTATGAAGTAGTTAAAGCTTTTTGAGTTAGTCACAAAGCTGCAAAATGAGCTTCAATATCCTAAAGTAACAACCAGAGTTAAGTCAGAAAGAATATTAAGACAAATCTGAAATTGAATTACGTAATTTAGAAAAATTTTGAACTCAAAGTCTTTTTTTAACAATGGCTTAAAGAAAAGAAACTTCTCATTGAGTCCAAATGACTCAAGAAACTGCAAATTATTGATGGATCACATGTTTAAGTCTAAAATAATGAACCAAAGTAATCTGATTGCAAAACGGAGGCAACTAAGAAATTCTTCAAAAAAATAGAAAAAAATGAAAAGGTTGTTTTTTAAGTCATTTTGAGTTCAATTTGGAGGACTGGAATTGAACTAACTACCAAATTGAATTGATCTTGTTGATAACATTTGAATTGGGTTGTATAGATATTGGTGGAAGTGATAGATTCATATTAACAGGATTGTACAAATGTTGCTTGAGATTGAGTTTGTTTTCTTGGTTTTCCACAAAATTTTTTACCAATTGCAGTTGTTTTAGACTCAGACTAATCCTAAAATACTGTTTCTGTAGCACTATCTTAGCCAAACAACTGAAGGTGGTCCATAAACCCTGTCAATCAATCATTGATTTAGGGTTCCCCATAATACTTCTCTTCCATTCTTGGTTATGGTTGAACAGTTAAAGCCAAACCATACTGGACGTTATATAATGAGTATTTGTTGAACAAAAAACCTATCCCTAATTTCATGATCTATAGCATAGGACAGAAATTTGTTTTCTTCCAAATTTTGATGTAAACCCTGTAAGCAGAGCTGCAGAAGATCAACCTAGAGAACCACAGACTATAAGACTGGTCATTAATGCAGTTTGGTGTACATATTTCAATAAGAATATCAAGGCAATGAAGCAGTAACTGCAGAGCATTAGATTTGATGAAAGAGGTTGCAATTAGTGTGCATCAGAGATAAGAACTGGTGACAATCAGAAGGAAAGCAAAAGTCCATGAAAGCAACGATGACAAAGAAAAGACAGTAGTATTGATACGATCCAAAATATTAATGAAGATAATTCAGAAGTTGATATGGAGTTTAAGTTGCTGCAGAAATTTAACCAGATGATTGAGATAATCTAGATATTAGCAACCATGACAAGTTTGAAGGATGAAGAGGAAACCAAGTCCAACAATAAATATTATGGGGGTTGTTAATAATACTTTTCATTTTGATGTTTCATCCAATGTTAGGATGGTTTATAAATGAACATACCAAAGTTGTTTGTCATTAATAAAGACATTCTTTATTGATGAAGCCATTATTTATGTTTATAAAAAGGAAGAGCCAAGCAGTGAAGATTGATTGTACGTATGAGTAGGAGGCCAGGAGTTGTTTGTAGTTTTGTGAGAGAAATATGAAAGGTTTTTAAATATACAAAGTCATGATGAGTATTATAATACATAACTGGGTATATGAGAAGCTTGAGGAGAAGCAGATTGGTATAAGCATAATAAAATGTTTAAAATGTTTTGACTCATTCCTCCTAGACAAACATTGTTGACCATATTGTTTATGCATGGCAGTTTGCTCTTTTATTATTTGCAGTAACATGCCTCCTATATTCTAACTCTTCTGAATAGAAAATATACACTAAATTATTTTATATACTCACCACTAATAGGAACAACAATTGCATCAAGCTCTCTCACTTGCTCCAAGAGTTCCAGAGAGATTGTACCTTGTCCACTGCAGAGCTCACACGTGTTAATTACTCAGATATGTTTTGGAAAATATAGAAATGGTCGAGCAATGTGTGCATAATGTTTTAGCCTTAGTTTTTACCCAGCCCCTCTCCCAAAACAAAGAAAAGACTGCTTGGTAATTCAGACCAAAACCCTATATTTGTGTCAAAGATCAACATCTTCTTCAACAGGCTCCATCTTAGGATACTGATAAACAGAATAGGTACTAAAAAGAATGTAATGAAATTTAGCCAAATAAAATCCTAAAAGGGGATGACTTACCTTATAATACGCTTGTCATTAAAGGGATGGATCAATACTGCTCCAGTTTCTTCCTGAACCTTAGCAGCCACATTCTCTCTGGACTGAATTGTGGGTTCACAATAAATAACCTGTCCCTCGTAACGTTTAACATTCTCAATTTTACATGTTGGAGCATTGTTTGGAATTACAATATATGCTGGAATGCCCCGCAATTTCGCAGCCAAAGCCAATGCTGCTGCATGATTGCCACTTATTACAGCAATAAAAATAGAATAAGACCACCATGAACCTACATAGAATTAGTTTAACCAAAATGTATATTTTTCAAATCTTTCTTCATTAATTTATTTATGATATCAACAAAAAAGTCTCAGATTTATTTTCTTATGAGGTCACATAGCAATAGACTCAAATTCAAACTTTTCAATTAGAAGATACCTGCTGTGAGTCACAACACCCTTGTCTGCCAAATCCACTGGAAGAGAAAAAACAGCATTGCAAGCACCTCTAAATTTGAAAGCTCCGCTGAAGGCAACCACAATGAAATTGTCAACAATCCAATCCTACATTGCAACCATAGCATAAGATAATCTTGAATGGATAATGAATGCAAACAACTACAGTTGTTGCTTTAAACCAAAGAAACTTGGAAACACCAGCAGGAAATTAGAATAGATAGAGGAATCGTCAATAGCCACAACTCTGAAAAGCAGCAGCTCTTTTCATGTCTGCAAACATTTTGTTACAACCAAAGCAAAGTTTGAATAATATGTTTCTGTACATAGACTTTCAAGCTCAAGAATCCTCTTACCCCTTCTGGAAGATTTCACATTTAAAGAAAAGTGTCCTTCTAGCAAGAGTGTTTAAAGATGATGAAGAAAGGATGGGTGTTTTATTGATGTATGGTTCAATACGAGCTCTAGCCTCTTGTATTGAAAGTATATCTGCAGCATAATTTCCTTGTTGTCTGTGACTTTGTGATGCTGGCACAAAAGTTGTTTCCATCTACAATTTAGAAACAAAAAAGGACCACTTAGTATTTAAAGATGAAATAAAAATATGATACATATATTTACTATAGTAAAATATCTCAAAAGAAGCCCAACGGGTTTGGAGCAAGCAGTGGGGAAGTGAGGAGTTTCACACCACAAGCCAAGGTCCCAATCCCATAGGTGAACATTAACATTTAGTACACAACATAGTGGAGCAACAATATGTGGGATGCAATCATATGAGTGCAACCCAAGTTCTAATCCCATGAAAAGGCAGCCCATCATAATACAGCTTGTTGTAACACCAAGATGTGATTTGTTGTAATATTGAGATAGTGCAGTTAGAATGTAATATGGGTGAGGCCTGTTTCAACCTCAAAGAACCATTTAAAAAAATAAAATAAGATATCTCAAAATCCAACAGCAAGGATCAATAGATATGTAAAAACAAATTCCTAGAATAAAAAGTAAGGACAATATCAGATAATTTATTCTAAAATCACTTGCGCGTAAGAACTCTCAAACCCATATAATATAAAGGTGAAGGCAGATTTTTAGGTCCAAGCCTAGTCAACTTGCATAATTGGCATATGAGATCACTGTATAGGTAACAAGGCAACTTTTTACTTTACGATACACACATTGTTCAAATTTTGTCTCTCTTTGGGTTCCAACCTTTTGATCAAGCTCATGGTAAATAAACCTTGTCAATACAGGGTATCTACCATGCAATAATAAATCTTGTACACATTATTGATGTGACTTTGACTAGAGGAGACTCTTGCCAAAACTATTTCTATCACTAGAGGGGGTTCCAACTGGCTACAAGACCTATCTATTAACTATTGTCTAAAGATGATCTAGCTAGGCTATGTCCAAAAGAATTAAAATAAGGTGACCACTGCAGGAATTACATCGCATTCAACCTCAAATATTTGATAAGATATATCAAGAAACCGGTGGGCGACATGCCTTACGGTTGAACAACCCCATGACCTGGCACAGAAATTTGAGATTAAACTCGTAGAACGAGCCTATTCTGTACAGAATCTCAGTCCATTCGTACACGGGGAGCGGCTCTCCTCTTTCGTTCACCTTTCTCAAGTCTGTAACGTTCATCCAATAATGCATGTGATACAGGCACAGCCATGCGAGGAAGGAACAAAACCGGAAGTCCGTTGACTGCTTTTGCTGCAATCTGACCAAGCTGGAATGTATTGCATATGCCAGCCAGTCCGCCCAGTCGAAAAAGACAGGGCGCTTTCCGCTCTTCTGTGCCGTGGAGTCATAGAAATCCCCGTGCAGGAGACACTCTGCCATCGCCAGCTGGTACGGCCGTACCACTTTGTCAGAGTCGCAGCCAAGGACCCACGCCAGGATGATGTAGATGTACTTATTTTCAAATTTTTCCAGGGGTATGGGGCCAGTTGGCCACTGTCCAGCTGCTAGCGGAGTCTTCAGGTCTGAGTCTAGAAACTCTCTCATCCGCTTTGTCTGCGCAAATCTGCCGGTCTGCTCGTCCAGATTTACCCTTCTGACAATTGCGCCAGGCTCATACTGAAGCCCTGGGGCGAATGCTGGTTGGACGCTCTCCCGGAAAAGAGTGAACAGCACCTTTCCTTTGTTGTCGCAGACCTGCCGGGCAGCTGGTTTGTAATATTCTGCAATCGCTTCAACCAGCTTCGGGCACCAGTGAGTAGGAGGGCATAAGAACCAGTATAGGTTCGACTTGTATGCAGCTCCGAGGTGGTGAGATGGCGAAACCTTATCCACCCATTTCGCAATGTTCAACCGCAGTTTGGTGAGGCTGATGGAGACAGAGCCGTCTTTGTATCCGGCCAGGCGATTAATTGGCGGCGGTGGAGTCTGCCCAACTACGCGCCTCTTCGTCCGGGATTTTCTTTTCTGGTCCTTCTGAGGCGCTCCGCTCTCATGAGCGCTTGACTCCGGTGATTCCTCAGCTTCGCGCTGCTCTTCGCTTGATTGCGCCTGTACGGGCGCTTTCCCCTTGTCCATATTTTTGAAACGGCAGTGTCGGGAATTACAGGGGACTTCAGCTTCTGAATTGTCAGCTTTATTCCTTGCAGTCAGGGAGTCAACTTGAACAATTTGAATTTTCTGGTTGCGCTAGGGTCCCTTTTGTAGACAATGACTGCAACATTAATGGTGCGAGGGAGGGAGTTAGGGCGGTTAACTTGGAGTTGGTGGAGGCATTATGATATTTTGGCGGCTGGGTATGGGTTTATTTTTGGAAAGCGCACCCCAATAGTCGTTGGTTCAAGACGCACCTTGCTCTTTTAATGCATCGTTCTTGAAAGTTGTGCAATCATTAAACCCCCTAGGACGTTGTGCCAATGCTGACGTCATCGCCGCCGTCTGGGCACACTTTACAAGGAAAACTTTAAAGCCCATGTGCCCAACTTCGCGTTACCGAAAAACAGGGCGCACTCGGACTTCGCCCAGAAAATGGGCGCACTCCGACTTCGCCCGGAAGATGGGCGCACTTCGGATTTTACACTTAGACGTTTTCGGCTTCTCGTGCCGGATCATCCAGGGTGCGCCCGATAATGGGAGCGCACTCAGACTTCGCCCGAAAAACGGGCGCAATCCGACTTCGCCCGGGTTTTTCTTTTCTTGTCGTTTGTTACCCAACTGCGCCCTTCTGATGGTGCGCAGCCCGACTTCGCTGCGAAGCCGGGTTGCGCACCCAGAGTTAGTCAATTTTGCCCCTTTTCCAGCTACCTTCTTTCGGACTTCGCACTGTTTGAGGGGCGACACCCGACTTCGCTGCGAAGTCGGGGTTTTGCCTCTAGATTTCCCTTGGGCTATCTGAAAAATTAAAAACTAAAAAACTGAAATATTTACATTCTGAAAACTGAAAATGCAGAAGGGAAATCTGTACAAGGAAGGGCCCCTTCGGGCGCCTTCAGTGGCGATAAAGTTTTAAGTGGAACCCGTTGACGGGAATGGGGAGAAGCTGTCCCTCCATGTCCCGGAGCACGAATGAGTTGAACTGATTTACTCGGGCAATCTGATAAGGGCCCTCCCAGAGGGCGTCAAACTTGCCGTGGTTGCCCGGCTTCGCTTTCAGCGAGTCCCACTTCAGCACCAGGTCCCCGATTTTGAAAACTCGGGCGGTGGCGCCTTTCGCAAACCAGCCTTGGGTTGCCTCAGCATGTTTGGTGAAGGCCTGGTATGCTTTTTCTCTGTCTTCCTCTAACTGCAGTAACTGGCAAAGTCTGTCCTCTACCGGATCCCCGCTGCCTCTTTCTTCATCAAGCATCCAGAGAGCGGGAATTTCGATGTGGGTCGGCAAGACTGCTTCTTTGTCGTATACGAGCGCATAGGGGGACGTTTTAATGGATTTCTTGAAGGATATCCTGTCCGCCCATAGCGCCCGATCCAGGAGTAGGTGCCAAGTTCTCTTGTTTTTCTCTACTGTCCTTCGGATGATCTTCAGCAGATTCTTGTTGGTGGACTCGGCAAGACCGTTTCCCTGCGGGTAGTAGTTGGAAGACATTTTGTGATAAATGTCGTATTTGCTGGTGTACTCCGTGAGTACGGCGCCTGCGAACCCCGGACCATTGTCCGTTACTATTGACTCAGGGACCCCAAAACGAGTAATCAGGCTCTCGAGGAACCTAATGACCGTCTCCTGGTCCGCATTCTTTGTAGGGATCGCCTCTGCCCACCGTGTGAAGTAGTCGGTGGCGGTAAGAATAAACTTGTGCCCCGCTGCAGAGTTCGGCGTAATCACCCCGATAAAGTCCAGACCCCATTGCTGAAATGGAGTCTCGGCTTGGATCGGTTGAAGGGGCAGGGGTGCTTTTCTATTTCTGCCAGCAAATCTCTGGCATTGATCACACTTCGTACAGACCGCATGCGCGTCTGTGAATAGAGTGGGCCAGTAGTACCCAGCTCTGATTATTTTCAAGGTCGTTGGCCTTGCAGAATGGTGACCCCCAGGCATCCCGGAGTGAAATTCTCCGAGGATCCTGGGTTGGTCTGCTTTCTTGACGCACCGTAACATGATGCCGTCAATATTCTTGAAGTACAGCCCCTCGGGGCGAAGAGTGTATTTCAATGCACCTAGCCGAAACCTCCTTCTTTGTGAGGCATTCAGGTGGTCTGGACATCTCCCGGTGCAGAAATATTTCACCAGGTCATCTGTCCAGTCGCACTCCTCGGGTAAAGAGTTGGCTAGGTTGGTGTTTGTTGCTGGATCCTCCCACTTACAGGCGGATATCTGGGCTGCTGCGCTTCGGGCCAGCTCTTGGCACAAGGCTCGGCCTCTGATAAGCTTGGTTGGCCGCACCTCGATGTCGAACTCCTGGATTTTAGCAATCCATCCTGCTCTCTTGTGACCCGGCTCTCCTTGTATGATGAAGCTTCGAACGTCCGGGTGTATCACAAAAACAGTGGTTCGGCTTTGGGAGACAAAGTGCCTGAACTTTCGGAGGGATTTCATAACTGCGTGAACCTGCCGCTCTATAAAGTTGTACTTTTCTTCATGCGGCTGGATTACTTGGCTCGGAAATGCTATGGGGCGCTCTTCGCCATCGTCTCCCTTTTGGGTCAGGACTGCGGCGTAACTCTCGGGTTCTCCCACCGCGTACAGGATGAAGTCCTTGGAGTAGTCCGGGTTTATCAACACCGGAGCTCGTGCAATTCGGGCCTTGATTTCTTCGAAGGCCTGCCCCCTTTCATCAGTCCATAAGAACTCAGCGTTCTTTTTCAGCAGTTCGGCCATGGGCTTGATTACCTGTGCGAAGTCCGGTATGAACTTCCGCACGAAATTGATTTGGCCGAAAAAGGACTGCAGCCCCTTCTTGTCGACTGGGGCAGGCAAGCGGAGGAGGGCTTCTGCTCTATCAGGGTCTATGGCTAGGCCTTTCTCGGAGATGACATGCCCCAACAGCTTTCCTTCTTTTACCGCGAAGACAGATTTCTTCGGGTTTATGGAGATGTCGAATTCACGACACCTTTCAAATATTTGCCGCAAGTGGGGAACATGATCTTCTCTCCTGTGAGAGAACACAGTCATGTCATCCAAGTAGATGACAATGACTCTGTTGAGCAGCTCTTGGAAGGCCAGGTCCATGGCTCTCTGGAATGTGGCGCCAGCATTAGATAAGCCGAAAGGCATGCGCTGATAGGCGAACGTTCCCCATTTGGTGGTGAACGTCGTCTTGTGCTGGTCCTCATCCCTGACCCATATCTGGTTGTACCCAGAAAAGCCATCTAAGAGGGAAAATCTCTGGGCTCCAGCAACTATATGGAGGATCTGATCGATTTGGGGAAGCGGATAATGGTCCTTGAGGGAGGCCTGATTCAGATTTCTGAAGTCCACACAGAGACGGATGTCTCCATTCTTTTTCCTTACGGGAACCAAGTTCGCAACCCAAGATGAATGCTTGATGGGGTAGATGATCTTGGCCTCCAGCATCTTCAAGAGCTCGGCTTTCATCATGGCCTCGATCTTCGGATTTACGGCCCTCTGCTTCTGCCGGAATGGCTTGGCGCCATCTTCTAGCTCAATGGTATGTTGGATAACATTTTTGTCATACCCCTTCAAGTCCTGGTAGCACCAAGCTACTATGTCGGGGAACTCTCGGCACAACGTTCTGATTTGCTCAAGTTCCTCCGTGGTGCAGTCTGTCCCGACCTTGATTGATTTTCCAGGTTCGAGTTCCAGATCGGCATACTGCTTCGGGTCTACTTTGATCCGGTGAGATATTGCTCTGTCATTCTGATCAAATAGACTCTCAAGTGTAATCAGTCCTTTTGGGACATGATTATTTTTTAGTTGTATCAACCCCTCATATTGCTCGTCATCAGGGTCTCTACCTTCGATTGAACATGCTTCATTAACCAAAAATGTGACGATTTCCTCGTCACAGTCGAACACCTGCCAGTGGGTGTCCTTATCAGGCACAGAAGGCCTATAAATGGTGCGAACCGGCTTCGGCTTTTGGACAGTGTCATCAGCCGGAACGTACCTGGCTCCAACAGACGCCAGAATGTCTGCATGCTTGTTTTTCTCACGTGATATAGCCTTGACATTCAACGAGTCAAACGACTCCATCAGATCCCAGACCCGATTTCGGTACGCCTTGAGATAGTGCTTCTTGGAGGCGCACTTGTTCGTAATCTGGTGGCACACCAGTTCAGAATCGCCAAAGATCTGCAGGTGCTTAATCCCCAGCCTCTCTGCTTTCCGCAAACCTAAGCACAGGGCTTCGTACTCCGCCGCGTTGTTGGTACAGCTCCAGGCCAGCCTGTAGGTGTAGTCCTTCTGGATCCCGGTTGGGGAAACTAAAAGCACACCTGCACCGGCGCCATTTTTGCATCGTGCGCCGTCAAAGAAAAGCTTCCACAACTTTTCTGGTGCAGGTCCCACTTCTTTCTTGGCTGACTTGTCGAGCCTTTCAGGCTGAACTACAGTGTAGCAGCCTTGCTCGGTCTCAATCACGGCGTTGAAGTCCCGCAAGGAGAATTCATCTTCTATTTGCAGCAGCTCAAGAGCTTGCTCCGTCATGTCCACCACCACCAGCTCTTCCTCCGTTAGCTGAACCATGCAGTCCTCTGGCTCTTCTCCGGGTATCTTCTCTACTAAGAAAGTGGAAGGCTTTTCATTGTAAATTTTCAGTCTCCTTCCTTTGAAGGGCACTTCCATGTGTGAGTAGTCCAGAGACAGATACCCTCCCAACTTCGCAGTGAACTCCCTGGAGAGACACATGCCGAAGTAGGGTTCCAAGTCGACAACCACGACCTCTTGGATGACCACGATGTCGAGAGCTTTGTGCAGCCGAATGGGGATGTCTTTAATGACACCGACTGTCTTGACAGGGGTGCCGTCCAGTTGCAGCACGCCTTGGCTGCTCCTTGTGTACTCCATCCCGATTTCATCGCAGACGGCTCTCGGCATTACGGTCGTGGAAGCACCAGAATCCACCATGCAGTTGTGTACTATGTACCCTTGCATCCGTAATGACAGATAGAAGGGAGGCGGTCTGTTCTTCCCAGTGGCTGAGGCTGTCAAGGGTTGCACCAGGACAGCGGGCTGTATCTGCTTGCCATTTTTCATGATCTTCAGAGATTCCTGCAGCAGATCAACCTGGCCTGGGAGCTGAAGAGCATCATACATGCTGATTCTTGCGGGGGTCCTCTTCAGTTCGTCTACTATGCTGTAGGCTGAGGTGCTAGCTCCTTCCGCTTCTTTTGCCGGCTCATACTTCGTCCGGTACTGCTGAGTGGCCTCAACTCTCTGTCTCTTGGTCAGAGATGGATATTTCAGCTTCTCCTGAGCTTGTTCTTTGGTTTCAGCTGGAGGCTGAGCAGCGGGAGCTTTAGCAACGGGAGGCTTGACAGCGGGAGTCTTTGCTGGAGGAGCTTTATCTTTGGCTGTGTAAGGCCACAGCCTCTTGTAAGGTGGTAGCCCATCAGGTTGCGCCTTATCTCTCCTGGCGTATACCTTCAAGGGTTTTGCAGCTGCTTCAGCAGACTTCCTATCTTCCTTGGCGGGAGGCGGCACTGGAACTTCCTCTGGGACGACGAAGTTGCTTTCATCGCCCAGGATCATGTAGAGTTCTTCGTCCTCTATGGCGTTGTCGGCCAAGGTCTGGAGATAGTGTTGATGCAGGGTGCAGTCTCCCTCCGAATGCGGGTCATTGCACGTGGTGCACCAGTTGACCTGGTCAGAAGTACCAGGTTGGTCTTCAATGGCAGCATTTCTCGGAGGGGGCCGCCTTTGCAGTTGTTGCTCGGCGGGGCGATCCTTTGTCAGTGTCGGGGGCGGATATGGCCTCCTTGGAGCCAGGTCCATCTGGGCCTGTTTCTTTTTTAGAACAGTCATGTCATTGGACATGGTGTGATATCCAGAGGCCAGAGCCCTTACCTCCTGGAGGATTTTATTCTGAATATCATTGTCAGGAGGTGGCAACTGAGCCGGAGGAGGTAATGCAGCCAATGGAGGAGGCGTAGAATATTGTGCATACTGCGGGGGAGCAGGGAGCGCTGGAAAATGCGTAGGAGGGGGAGGCGGATAATGAATTTGTGGCGGGCCGTAAGGATTCACGACCGGCGCCGGATTCCATTGTTGCTGGGGTTGCTGCCCTGAAGTGGACGGCTCTGGACCAGAAGCTGATGGATACTGAGATCGGGGGAAGTCAGGGTAGATGGGCGGCTGTACCCTGTGTGGGAGTCTGCCAATGGAAATGATATCCATCTCAGCTTGTTGGGCAGCCTCATACAGAGCAGGGAACGTGTCGATTCGGGCTACCTTCAGCAGCAGGCAAATGTCTGAGTTGAAGGATCTCAGGTAGTAGTAGGCGGCCTGACTTGCCGACGGTCGGAGTTCGCGAGGTACTCGTTTCCAAGACCTCGCAAACCTGATATTGAAGTCTGACACCTCCTCTTGGGGGTGTCTCTGTATACTTTGGAATTGATGCAACAAAGAAGAGGGATCAGCAGACTCGTTGCATCCTTTCACGAGCCTGCCGGCTAACTGTCGCCACCCTGTGATAGATCCCTCTGGCAGTGATCTCCACCAGTAGAGAAGCTTTCCCCTTAGGGAAAGGGCCAATGAACGGGTCTTCACACCTTCGTCAGTGATGGAATGTAGCGCAGCCAGGGCCAGAATGTCCTGGATGTGTTCGTACGTCGTCTTGCCGTAGCCGTCATACGTAGGGATAGATTTTAAAGCGGCAGGGGGCACAGCTTGCTGTCCGACTAGGGCCAAGGGCCCCGTAGAGTCCACCGTCGGGAAGAGGTCATCATCATCCTGGTGAGCAGCCATGTCTTCTTCTGACCCGGTAGTGTACTCGGTGTCGGAACTGTCCGAAGATGTAGATTCTTCTTCGGCCTCAACTTCTTCAATTTCAGCCTCGGCCTCTTGAATTTCAGCCTCGGCCTCTTGAATTTCTTCCACGCGAGCTTGGTAATCAGCCAGCCTGACGCGCTCGCCTGGAGCGTCAATGTCAATTTCGTAAAAGTCAGGCGGGTTTCCCGGATTCCTTGCTCGCCACCTTCTCGTTTGCATGAAGGCGTTAGGACCGGTCTTTACGGACTCAGAGAGTATTCAGATTTGCAGAGTCGCCAGGTGCTCTGATTTTTAACAACAATGAAGCGAGCACTCGTGCTTCGATTCTGTTTGGGGGTGGGAAACTACCATGTCCCACCGAGCGTGCCAGAGAAACTGTTGGTTACGAATCTGCCATGAGGAAAGGATTTGTTGTTATTGCGCCCAGATTCGCCCACTAGATTGAAAGGCCGGAAGGAAGGAATGCCTTTCGTGCCAATCTCCGGAGAAGGCCGGCTTCCTGTGGGGTTTTTGTGTTTTAGGTTAAGAGTGCAGGGAAAGGGATAAAAGTGCAGAAAGAGATTCCAAATATGATTGGAGTTGGGGTGGGGGGAATAAGCAGCACGGCAACGAATCAATCACCGCTACTAACAACATTCCTTTACAAAGCACACATTGAAACTACAGCTATCAGTCATCCTATGTATCCTCTATCTATGCATTCCAGGAATACTTGACCACCAAATACCAGAGTCCAGAGTTCAGTACAACAGTAAGCAATGATACAAGAAACATGAGGCAGAAATGACAAGGAGAGGCAGCATACAAGATAAAAGACAGTGAGCAGAGCCAAGTATGTGCTTGTATTAGAGGCAAACGCACAGCTACAATTGTTCCCTAGCAATATATTCCCCTTCCCCCTTTTTACAATGAATCACATGGCTATTTATAGCCTCAAGTCCCCCCGATTACATTCTTGGGCACAAAGTCCCAGACTAAACATTAGCTGACACAAGCGGCTGAGGAGCTGCTGATGCTGACTTCTGTCGGGCAGGACTGTACTTGCGGCATGGTGTCCCTGAAGGCTGTACAGCTACGTGGCGGTGTGTCGGGTCAAACCGTCGGTCAGCAGGAATGTGGGTAGGTGCGGCAGATGGCACTTCTCATCAACTTAAATGGTGGCAGTTGGCGCAGATAGTGCAGCCCATGCTTTGTCCTTATCCCGGTCAAGTCTTGGCTCGAATCCCGAAGTTGGACACTTGTCGGATGCTGATGAATGACACGTGTCTGCCTTGAAAGGCAGTTTATCCAACTTCGCCCGGGATCTGAGCGTTGTCGGGTTGCGCAGTTAGAAAACAGCGCAGGAGGGCCATCTTGCCTTAGTCATTTTCTGGTCTTGCTTCCCCAACTGCGCACCGGTCGAAGGGCGCACCCCGACTTCGCTGCGAAGTCGGGTTGCGCCCCAACACTTAGTCATTTTTCTGCCACACTGCTCTCCAAGTGCGCCCAGGAAGAAGGGCGCACCCCGACTTCGCTGCGAAGTCGGGTTGCGCCCCAACACTTAGTCAAATTTCGCTCATTTTCCTGTTTTGTCGCACTTCGCACTGTCCCTACTGCGCTCCAACTGGAGGGCGCACTCCGACTTCGCTGCGAAGTCGGGGTGCGCCCTGACACTTAGCCATTTTCAGGGGACACTTGCTGGAAACTTTACTGGGGGAAGAAAAGGGAGGAATGAAACTGCAAGGCAGAGGAGGAAAAGGGAGAAATGAAGAATTGGAAAAAAGGAGGAGGGAAGGAACAGAGCAGATCACTTACAAAAAACGGAAAACATGGCACCCCGTGCAAAATGTGGCAACATTCCTCCATTTGAAAATCTTGTTGTGGTTCATGATCAGTTATGCTACTTAGAAACATGTGAAATTGTTTTCATGACTTCGGCTAATTGAAATGAATAAATGCATTGATTGCATGTGCTTAGGACAGCCACAGAGTATAGCAGGAAGCTACACTAGCTACCCTCTGTTTAATTAGATGTGGCCTGTCATGACCTTGTTAGATGTTGACTACCATTACCTGTAACGACAGAACAGATCTGTTGTAGACAACTTAACCAACTGCTAAGACATGCTGATGTATATGCGAGGATTTGGTTTGGGTCGTTCATGTAACTGGAGTTCAAGAGCTTAAGTGCTTATGGTGACTGAATCCTGGAAAGGTAGTCCATCTGACATATAAATGCTTTCTTATTGTCCATATGACAATCTCTCTATACAGTATGAACATACACAACTCAACTTTGTGCATCAAGGAACGGATGCCTATAGACTGGTCTGGGTTTGAATATATACAATAAGCAAGGATGGTAAAGCTGTTGCAACTACCTAACCATTGGACAACCAATGCATAACCACCTATACAAAATTTTGAAAATACCCCTACACGACATGCTATATTACATATGTTACCTCTCTCTCTCTCTCTCTCTCTCTCTCTCTCTCTCACTCACACACACACACACACACACACACAAATGCGACAATCCATAGAATATATAACAAAACAACTATGACTGTAAAATATGCACATGCTTGAAGAGATGACTCAATGTGGTAGCACCTAAGCTGGAGCCATGATGGTTTTGCCTCCTACATGTATGAATATGAATTTTATTGATGAAATTATGTAGTCTATATCATATAGTTCATGATGAATATTAATGATGCAAAACTATTACTTCATGGTAGATTGCCATATCTTGACCATACTTTATGTTCATAGTTGTATATACTATATACTAGATTAAACTCCATGAAGTACTATGACTCAGCAAACGAGGGACTCACTTGTTGCACCGATTGCAGAAGCAAAATATGCCTATGCACCTCAATAGAATATACGTAAGGTGTTGGGGTAGTTCGAATGCAAGAATATCCCTTAGCCGTAGTATCCCTATTGTCCACAAGTGTTCTCAAAGTAATTCCATTCATATAGAAGTATTCAATAAGAATCGGTCTTATCTAGGAGCCTCTCTATAAATCACACCATCTCATCCAACTCCCGAGCTCGTTGGTATGATCACATCAATTTGGCAATCATCTTAGAAACTGTTGCCACATTTTGCACAGGGGTGCCATGTTTTTGGTTTCTGCAAGTGAGCTGCTCTTTTCCTTCCCTCCTCCTCATTTTCCCTTTCTTCTTCTCTCCCTTTCTTCCTCTCCCTCACAGCTTCATTCCCTCTTCTTCTTTCCCCCTTTCTTCCCCCAGTAAAACTTCAGCATCTAAGTGTTGGGGCGACACCCGACTTCGCAGCGAAGTCGGAGTGCGCCCCTCAGTTGGAGCGCAGTAGGGAACCCGAAGTGACGCAAAATCTGACTAAGTGTCAAGGGCGCAACCCGACTTCGCAGCGAAGTCGGGTGCGCCCTCCTTCCTGGGCGCACTAGGGGAATGGCCTATCAGGAAAATGGCTAAGTGCCGGGGCGATACCCGACTTCGCAGCGAAGTCGGAGTGCGCCCTTGCTCCAGTGCGCAGTCCGTACAGCAGGAGAGAGCCAGCACCGGTGCGACACCCGACTTCGCAGCGAAGTCGGAGTGCGCCCTTTGACCGGTGCGCAGTTCGGTGAAGTCAACTCAGAAAACGCCAAGGCAAGAAGGCCTTCCAACTGCGTTGTTTTCCTCCTGCGCAACCCGATAGCGCCCGAATTCCTGGCGAAGTTGGATAAACTGCCTTTCAAGGCAGACACATGTCACGCTTCAGCATCTGACAAGTGTCCACCTTCGGGATTCGAGCCAAGACTTGACCGCGCAAGGACAAAGCATGGGCTACACTACCGGCGCCAATTGTCAACATTTAAAGCCGATGTGAAGTACCACCTGCCGCACCTACCCGCATTCCCGTTGCTCGAAGACTTGTTCCAACGCGCTGCCACGTAGGCTGTACCGCCTTCGGGGACACCATGCTGCAAGGACAGTCCGGCCCGACGAAGTCGGCATCGGCGGCTCCTCGACCGCTCGTGTCGCCATCATCTTGTCTTGTCTGGGACTTCGTGCCCATGAATGTAATCGGGGGGAGTTTTGGGCTATAAATACCCACCACATTTTCAATGTAAGTGGTGGAAGGGGAATATATTGCTAGGGGACAATTGTAGCTGTGCGTTTGCCTCAAATACAGACATATACTTGGCTCTGCTTACTGTCTTTTATCTTGCATGCTGCCTCTCCTTGTCATTTCTGCCTCATGTTTCTTGTGTCATTGCTTGTTGTTGTACTGAACTCTGGACTCCAGCATTTGATGGCCAGGTATTCCTGGAATGCATAGATAGAGGATACATGGGATCGTTGATAGCTGTAGTTTCGATGTATGTTTGTAGATGAATGTTGTTAGTAGTGGTGATTGATTCGTCGCCGTGCTGCTTATTCCCCCCACCCAACTCCAATCACATTTGGAATTTCTTTCTGCACTTTTATCTCTTTCTGTACCTTTTTATCTCTTTCCTGCACTCTTATCTTAACTCAACCCCCCATAGGAGCCGGCCTTCTCCGGAGATTGGCACGGAAGGCATTCCTTCCTCCCGGCCTTTCAATCTGGTGGGCGAATCTGGGCGCATTAACAACAAATCCTTTCCTCATGGCAGATTCGTAACCAACAGTTTCTCTGGCACGCCCGGTGGGACCAAGGTCCCATATTTCAAGAGTGAATTTCTAACCCGTCTCCACCTGGCACCACCAGTTTCCTGGTCTTAACCGGTGGGACATGGAAGTTTCCCACCCCCAGACAGAATCGAAGTACTAGTGCTCGCTTCATTGCTGTTCAAAATCAGAGCACAAGGCGACTCTGCAAATTATCTGAACATACTCTGAGTCCGAGAAGACCGGTCCTAACGCCTTCATGCAAACGAGAAGGTGGCGAGCAAGGAATCCGGAGAACCAGCCTGACTTTTACGAACTTGACCTTGACGCTCCAGGCGAGCGCGTCAGGCTGGCTGATTACCAAGCTCGCGAAGAAGAAATCCAAGAAGCCGAGGCCGAAATCCAAGAAGCCGAAGCTGAGATTGAACAAGTTGAGGCCGAAGAAGAATCTACATCTTCGGATAGTTCCGATACTGAATACACTACCGGATCAGAAGCAGAAATGGCTGATCATCTGGATGAAGACGACCTCTTCCCGGCGGTGGATTCTACGGGGCCCTTGGCCCTAGTCGGACAGCAAGCTGTGCCCCCTGCTGCCTTAAAGTCTATCCCTACGTACGACGGCTACGGCAAGACGGCGTATGAACACATCCAGGACATTCTTGCCCTGGCTGCGCTACACTCCATCACTGACGAAAGTGTGAAGACCCGTCTGCTGGCCCTTTCCCTAAGGGGAAAGCTTCTCTACTGGTGGAGATCGCTGCCAGAGGGATCCATCACAGGGTGGCGACAGTTAGCCGGCAGACTCGTGAAAGGATGCAACGAGTCTGCTGATCCCTCTTCTTTGCTGCATCAGTTCCAAAGTATTCAGAGACACCCCCAAGAGGAGGTGTCAGACTTCAACATCAGGTTTGCGAGGTCTCCCCCCTTGGAAACGGGGGCCCCGCGAACCCCGGCCCGCGGGGGGGGGGGGCCCCCCCCCCCCCGGGGGGTTCCCCCCCCCGGGGGGGGCCCCCGGGGGGGGGGGGGGGGGGGGGCCCCCCCCCCCCCCCCGGCCGGCGGGGGGGGGGGGGGGGGGGGGGCGCCCCCCCCCCCGGCGCGGCCCGGGGCGCGCGGCGGCCCCCCCCCCCAACCTTTCCCCGATCGCAGTATCCTTCAGCTTCTGGTTCAGAGCCGTCCACTTCAGGACAGCAACCCCAGCAGCAATGGAATCCGGCGCCGGTCGTGAACCCTTACGGCCCGCCGCAAGTTCATTATCCGCCTCCCCGTCCTCCACGTTTTCCAGCGCTTCCTGCTCCTCCCCAGCATGCACAATATTCCACTCCTCCTCCATTGGCTGCATTACCTCCCCCAGCTCAGTTGCCGCCGCCTCCTGACCACGATATTCAGAATCAAATCCTACAGGAGGTACGGGCTCTGGCCTCTGGCTATCATACCATGTCTAATGACATGACTGTCCTGAAAAAGAAGCAGGCCCAGATGGACCTAGCTCCAAGGAGGCCATATCCGCCCCCGGCATTGACAAAGGATCGGCCCCCCGAGCAACATTTGCAACGGCGGCCCCCTCCGAGGAATGCTGCCATAGAGGATGAACCTGGTACTTCCGACCAGGTCAACTGGTGCACCACGTGCAACGACCCGCATGCCGAGGATGACTGTACACTGCATCAGCACTACCTCCAGACCTTGGCCGGCAGCGCCATTGAGGACGAAGAGCTTTACATGATCCTGGGCGACGAAAGCAATTTCGCCGTTTCAGACGAAGTTCCAATGCCGCCTCCCGCCAAGGAAAACAAGAAGTCTGCCGAAGCTGCAGCCAAACCCCTAAAGGTGTACGCTAGAAGAGACAAGGCGCAACCTGAGGAGATACCGCCCTACAAGAGGCTGTGGCCCTACACAGCCAAAGATAAAACTCCTCCGGCGAAGACTCCCGCAGTCAAGCCGCCCATAGCCAAAGCTCTTCCGGCTAAAGCTCCCGCTGCCCAGCCTCTAGCTGAAACAAAAGAACAAGCTCAGGAGAAGCTGAGGTATCCGTCTCTGACCAAGAGACAGAGAGTTGAGGCCACTCAACAATACCGGACAAAGTACGAGCCGGCGAAAGAAGCGGAAGGAGCAAGCACTTCGGGCTACAGTATAGTAGACGAGCTGAAGAGAACTCCCGCAAGAATCAGCATGTATGATGCTCTTCAGCTCCCAGGCCAGGTTGATCTGCTGCAAGAATCCCTGAAAATCATGAAGAATGGCAAGCAGATACAGCCCGCTGTCCTGGTGCAACCCCTGACAGTCTCAGCCACTGGGAAGAACAGACCACCTCCCTTCTATCTGTCTTTACGGATGCAAGGGTATATAGTACACAACTGCATGGTGGACTCTGGTGCTTCCACGACCGTAATGCCGAGAGCCGTCTGCGATGAAATCGGGATGGAGTACACAAGGAGCAGCCAAGGCGTGCTGCAACTAGACGGCACCCCTGTCAAGACAGTCGGTGTCATAAAAGACATCCCTATTCGGCTGCACAAAGCCCTCGACATCGTGGTCATCCAGGAGGTTGTGGTCGTCGACTTGGAACCCTACTTCGGCATGTGTCTCTCTAGGGAGTTCACTGCGAAGTTAGGAGGATATCTCTCTCTGGACTACTCGCACATGGAAGTGCCCTTCAAAGGAAGGAGACTGAAGATTTTCAATGAAAAGCCTTCCACCTACTTAGTAGAGAAGATACCCGGAGAAGAGCCTGAGGATTGCATGGTTCAGCTGACAGAGGAAGAACTGGTGACAGTGGACATGACGGAGCAAGCTCTCGAGCAGCTGCAAGTAGAAGATGAATTCTCCTTGCGGGACTTCAACGCCGTGATTGAAACAGAGCAAGGCTGTTACACCATTGTTCAGCCTGAAAGAGTTGACAAGTCAGCAAAGAGAGAAGTGGGACCAGCACCTGAGAAGCTGTGGAAGCTTTTCTTTGACGGCGCACGATGCAAAAATGGCGCCGGTGCTGGAGTTCTTTTGGTTTCCCCAACCGGGATCCAGAAGGATTACACCTACAGGCTGGCTTGGAGCTGTACCAACAACGCGGCGGAGTACGAAGCCCTGTGCTTGGGATTGCGAAAGGCGGAGAGGTTGGGAATCAAACATCTGCAGATCTACGGAGATTCGGAGTTGGTGTGCCACCAGATCACGAATAAGTGCGCCTCCAAAAAGCACTATCTCAAGGCGTACCGAAATCGGGTCTGGGATCTGATGGAGTCTTTTGACTCGTTGAATGTCAAGGCTATTTCACGAGAGAAAAACAAGCATGTCGACATTCTGGCGTCTGTTGGAGCCAGGTACGTTCCGGCTGATGACACTGTCCAGAAGCCGAAGCCGGTCCGTACCATTTACAGGCCTTCTGTGCCTGATAAGGACACCCACTGGCAGGTGTTTAGCTGTGACGAGGAGATCGTCACATTTTTGGTAAATGAAGCCTGTTCAATCGAAGGTAGAGACCCTGATGACGAGCAATATGAGGGGTTGATACAACTGAAAAATAATCATGTCCCGAAAGGACTGATTACCCTAGAGAGTCTATTTGATCAGAATGACAGAGCCATATCTCATCGGATCAAAGTAGACCCGAAGCAGTATGCCGACCTAGAGCTGGAACCTGGTAAATCAATCAAGGTCGGGACAGACTGCACCACAGAGGAACTCGAGCAGATCAGATCATTATGTCAAGAGTTCCCTGACATAGTAGCCTGGAGCTACCAAGACTTGAAGGGGTATGACAGAGAAATAATCCAGCATACCATTGAGCTAGAAGATGGCGCCAAGCCATTCCAGCAAAAGCAGAGGGCCGTCAATCCAAAAATCGAGGCCATGATGAAAGCCGAGCTCTTGAAGATGCTGGAGGCCAAGATCATCTACCCCATCAAGCATTCATCCTGGGTTGCGAACTTGGTTCCTGTGAGGAAGAAGAACGGAGACATTCGTCTCTGCGTGGATTTCAGAAATCTAAATCAAGCCTCCCTCAAGGACCATTACCCGCTTCCTCAGATCGATCAGATCCTCCATATAGTTGCTGGAGCCCAGAGATTTTCCCTCTTAGACGGCTTTTCCGGCTACAACCAGATATGGGTCAAGGATGAGGACCAGCACAAGACGGCGTTCACCACCAAATGGGGGACGTTCGCCTATCAGCGCATGCCATTCGGCTTATCCAATGCTGGCGCCACATTCCAAAGAGCCATGGACCTGGCCTTCCGAGAGCTGCTTAACAAAGTGATCGTCATCTACTTGGATGACATGACTATTTTCTCTCACAAGCGAGAAGATCATGTTCCCCACCTGCGGCAAATATTCGAAAGGTGTCGTGAATTCGGCATCTCCATAAACCCGAAGAAGTCTGTCTTCGCGGTGAAAGAAGGAAAGCTGCTGGGGCATGTCATCTCCGAGAAAGGCCTGGCTATAGATCCTGACAGAGCAGAGGCTCTCCTCCGCTTGCCCGCCCCAATCGATAAGAAAGGGCTACAGTCCTTCTTCGGCCAAATCAACTTCGTGCGGAAGTTCATACCGGACTTCGCACAGGTAATCAAGCCTATGTCCGAGTTGCTGAAGAAGAACACAGATTTTCTGTGGACTGAAGAGAGGGAGCGAGCCTTCGAAGAGATCAAAGCTCGCATTGCACAAGCACCGGTGTTGATCAACCCGGACTACTCCAAGGATTTCATCCTGTACGCGGTGGGAGAACCAGAGAGTTACGCCGCAGTCCTGACCCAAAAGGGAGAAGATGGCGAGGAGCGCCCCATAGCGTTCCTGAGCCAAGTGATCCAGCCGCACGAAGAGAAGTACAACTTTATAGAGCGGCAGGTACACGCTGTCATGAAATCTCTCCGTAAGTTCAGGCACTTTGTCTCCCAGAGCAAGATCACCGTCTTCGTGATCCACCCGGACGTTCGAAGCTTTATCATACAAGGAGAACCGGGTCACAAGAGGGCAGGATGGATTGCCAAAATCCAGGAGTTCGACATCGAAGTGCGGCCAACCAAGCTAGTCAGAGGCCGAGCCTTGTGCCAGGAGCTAGCCCGAAGTGCGGCAGCCGAGATATCCGCCTGCGAGTGGGAGGATCCAGCAACGCGCATCAACCTAGCCAACTCTTTACCCGAGGAATGCGACTGGACAGATGAACTGGTGAGGTATTTCGGCACCGGGAGATGTCCAGACCACATGAATGCCTCACAAAGAAGGAGGTTTCGGCTAGGTGCATTGAAGTACACTCTTCGCCCCGAGGGGCTTTACTTTAAAAACATTGACGGCATCCTGTTGCGGTGCGTCAGAAAAGCAGACCAGTCCAGGGTCCTCGGAGAATTTCATTCCGGGATGCCTGGAGGTCACCATTCTGCAAGGCCCACGGCCTTGAAAATAATCAGAGCTGGGTACTACTGGCCCACTCTGTTTACAGACGCTCATGCTGTCTGTAGCAAATGTGATCAATGCCAGAGATTTGCTGGCAGGAACAGAAAAGCACCCCTGCCCCTTCAACCGATCCAAGCCGAGACTCCGTTTCAGCAATGGGGTCTGGACTTCATCGGGGTGATTTCGCCGAACTCTGCAGCGGGCCACAAGTTTATCTTAACCGCCACCGATTACTTCACGCGGTGGGCAGAGGCGATCCCTACAAAGAACGCCGACCAAGAGACGGTCATCAGGTTCCTCGAAAGCTTGATCACCCGTTTCGGGGTCCCGGAATCAATAGTAACGGACAATGGTCCGGGGTTCGCAGGCGCAGTACTCACGGAGTACACCAGCAAATTTGGCATCTATCACAAGATGTCTTCCAATTACTACCCGCAGGGGAACGGTCTCGCCGAGTCCACCAATAAGAATCTACTGAAGATCATTCGAAGGACGGTGGAGAATAACAAGAGGACTTGGCACCTACTCCTGAATCGGGCGCTATGGGCGGACATAATTTCATTCAAGAAGTCCATCAAAACGTCCCCTTATGCGCTCGTGTATGGCAAAGAAGTTGTCTTGCCAACGCACATTGAGATACCCGCTCTCTGGATGCTTGACGAGGAAAGAAACAGCGGGGATCCGGTAGAAGACAGACTTTGCCAGCTGCTGCAGTTGGAGGAAGACAGAGAGAAAGCGTACCAGGCCTTCACAAAACACGCTGAATCAACTCAAGGCTGGTTCGCAAAAGGCACCACAGCCCGAGTTTTCAAAATCGGGGACCTGGTGCTGAAGTGGGACTCGTTCAAGGCCAAACCCGGCAACCATGGAAAGTTTGATGCCCTCTGGGAGGGCCCCTATCAGATTGCCCGGGTAAACCAATTCAACGCATATGTGCTCCGGGACATGGAGGGACATCCTCTCCCCATTCCCGTCAACGGGTTTCACCTCAAATTGTACCACCATTGAAGGCGCCCGAAGGGGCCCTTCTTTGTACAGATTTCCCTTTTTGCATTTTAAAGTTTTCAGCATGTAAATATTTCAAGTTTTTCAGTTTAGTTTTCCAAGTAGCCCAAGTAGGTCCGAGGCAAATGCCTGACTTCGCAGCGAAGTCAGGCAGCGCTCATCAAATGGGGCGAAGAAGGGAACAGAGCAGTTAAAAGGAGCTGAAATGCCTAACTCTGGCTGCCCACCCGACTTCGCAGCGAAGTCGGGCTGCGCCTTCTCCAAAGAGCGCAGTCGGGTAGCAGATTACAAATAAAGTGCCTAGAGACGGCCAGCGCCCATGTTGATGGGCGAAGTCGGACAGCGCCCCTTTTTCGGGCGAAGTCCGCGCTGCGCCCGTTTTTGGGCGCTTCGCCCTTTTCGGCGAATCCAGGGCGAAGTCCGAGTAGGTAAGCTGGCGAAAAAGATTGAAGTGTAAAACCCGTGCTGCGCCCGTTTGTTTGGCGAAGTCCGTGCCGCGCCCGTTTTCTGGGCGAAGTTCGGGTTGCGCCCAAAAAACGGGCGAAGTCCGACTTGCGCCCCTTTTTCGGGCGAAGTCGGACCGCGCCCCGGATTCCGGGCGAAGCACGAACGTCTCATCACGGACGGCGCCAAGTATGGGCCCGTTGCAAAGCCCGACACATGGCAAGGTGTGGTTAATTAATTGTAAAGTCTTTTGGAAAGTGTGCCCAATTGACGGCAGTGACGTCAGCTACGGCACATGGTTCAAGAGAGTTTAAATGATTGCGCTTTTACCTATGAAGATACATTTAAAGGGTAAGGCGCGCTGGGGCCAACGACTAATAGGAACGTTTTTCAAAAAAACGGGCCCGTGCGCAGCCGCCAAGATCATAACGTCGCCACCAACCCAAAGCAAACGGCCCTAACTTCCTCCCTCGCGCCATTAATGCTGGCAGTTGCTGTCTACAAGAAGGCCCTGACGCAGCCAGAAAATTCATGAGTTCAAAGCTGGCTCCCGGACTGCAGAGAATAAAACTGACAAGCTCTGAAGCTGCTGCTCCTATCTCTGATTCTTTTCAACAAGGATGGATAAGGGGAAAGCGCCCGTACAGGCACAATCTAGCGAAGATCCGCGCGAAGCTGAGGAATCTCCAGACTCCAGCGCCCATGAGAGCGCAGCGCCTCGAAAAGATAAAAAAGCAAAATCCAGAACGAAGAGGCGTGTAGCTGGTCAGACTCCGCCGCCGCCAATCAATCGTCTGTCCGGGTACAAAGATGGCGCATTCTCCATCAGTCTCACAAAGCTGCGTCTGACCATCGCAAAGTGGGTGGGTAAGGTTCCGCCTTCTCACCACCTCGGAGCCGCATATAATTCAAATCTTCACTGTTTCCTGTGCCCTCCGACACATTGGTGCCCGAAGCTGGTTGAAGTGATTGCTGAATATTACAAACCAGCTGCGCGGCAAGTCTGCGATAACAAAGGAAGGGTGTTGTTCACTCTCTTCCGAGAAAGCGTCCAGCCGGCGTTCGCCCCAGGGCTCCAATACAGCCCAGACGCAATTGTCAGAAGGGTGAGCATCGAAGAACAGACCGGCAGATTTTCGCAGACGAAGCGGATGAGAGAGTTCCTTAACTCAGAGCTGAAGACTCCGCTAAATCCTGGACAGTGGCCGACTGGCCCCATACCGCTGGACCGATTTGAGAACAAATATATTTATATCATTCTGGCATGGGTCCTTGGCTGCGACTCAGACAGAGTGGTGCGGCCGTTTCAGCTGGCGATGGCCGAGTGCATCCTGCACGGGGAGTTCTACAACTCCACGGCGCAGAAGAGCGGGAAGCGCCCAATCTTCTACGATTGGGCGGACTGGTTGGCCTACGCGATTCATGCGAGCCTGGTAAGACTGCAGCAAAGGCAGTCTACGGAATTCCGGTTTTGCTCATTCCTCACATGGCTATGCCTGTACCATATGCATTACCGGATGAACGTCCCTAACCTGAGGAAAGCGAACGAGCAAGGAAAGCCACTCCCCGTGTACGAATGGACTGAGGCCCTGTACCGGAAGGGCTCGTTCTACGAGTTTAATGTTGGTTTTCTGGGCCAGGCAATGGGACTGTTCAGCCGTGGCGCGACTCGCCCACCAGCGGCTATGACAAAGCATCTGACAGACAACAAGCTTGGTGATACCTTTCGGCTGACTCAGGGCATTGTCGTCCGAATCTACGGATTCAAGGGGAAACCATGTCTGCTGCCCTACTTCTGCACGGACCATCAGTTTGGAATGGAGGTGGCGCGGCAAATGGACTACGTCGAAGAGGAATTTGGCCAAGGGAAGAAGAGAGGTCACATATTCAAATATCCTATGACCTGGGCCAATATTCAGGTCTTCGAAATCGGGCAGCACATTTACCTTGAGCAGGAGCTGCTGGAGATGGGCCTAATAATGCTGCCCCAGCGCTGGAAATATGACCCAATCGGGGTCCGGGGAAGGTTTACGCACATCTGTCCGAGACCTGAGATCATGCAAGAAAGAAGGAACTTGACAGGTGCAGATCTCTACTGGCGCATTCATTTGATGCAGTCATGGCCACCGTGGCATGAATTTTACTGCGAAGAGGTCGCTTACGATCCTGAACGGAACCCGGACCACCGAATGGAGTCAGCGGGATTCAAGAAGTTCCTCGCTAAGGTGGCGCCGCTTAACTGGCATAAGGACAAAATCCTCGAATGCTTGGAAAATGAGGTGTCGCACGCAACACGACAAATCAAGCCGGAGGAATCTTGCCGTTGATGATGAGTTTTCGGCATTATATGATCAACACGTCGACACGTGGCAGCCCTTCGAATTTCGCGTTTGCGTTCCCCGAGGCGCGAACATAAGGTATAAAAGGAGGGCTACCCCCCAGTCATCGTCAACCCCGACGACTTCCAGCGCGACTCCATCCGGCAATCAAGTGGGCCCGATGCAGCCTGTTGCTTCTGTGGCAGCGTCCGAAGTGGCGCAAGGTTCAGAGTGGTCAACTCCTGAGCTGGCCCCTCCATCAACAGAGAAGACGCTCACACCGCCAGCCAGCGGGCCAAGTGCGGCAGGAATCCTCCCAGCGCGACCCAGGTACAAATTTACCGTGGGGACATCAGCGCCTGCCGCCCCTCTATTGCCGCTCCCTTCTGGACCAGCCACGGCGTCGGGAGAAAAGAAAAAGAAAAAGGTCGAAAGGGCCAAACGACCCAAGGAGCCAGTACAGCAGACACCTGCAGAACAGCCACAAGCAGCAGCGCCGGAGGTTGTCTCTTTAGACAGCCCCGAACCAGTAGCAGACCTCCAGGCTGCAACCACCCCTTCAGCGTCGGCTCAGGCGGAGCCCGCAGGTACGTCCTCCCTTCCATTTGCCCAAGTCCATGACGGCCCTGCAAAAACCCCGACTCCCACTTCATCAGGGCAAGCCGTAGCCGCATCCTCCGCATCTCAAGCCACCCCGCCGTCCAGCGACTTTCACTCCTTTGACCAGTTTGCCCAGGACCCCAATGCTTTCCAATCCCTGGGACAAACCCAAGAGCCTTCACCCGCGGTCAGTGCTGAGGCCGCTACCTCATCTCCACATCCTTCGCCCCAGCCCACTGAAACCCTACCAGCGCCGTCTAGCCAAACCCCTGTCACTCCTAGGACCCGGTCACCCTCGAAGGCTACTACCCCCTCTGGTATCCCACCTACTTCATTGTTCGCGGGAAAAATGCCGCAGCAGGCCCAGGAGCTGGAAGATCTTGATTTCATGAGCATCACTGAGGACCAGCCTCTGGCAGTAAGAGCCGCGGGGGGATCTGCCTCCTTTCTTCAAGGAGTTAAGCGCAGAAGGGCCGAAGGGATAGCTGCCCCGGTCAAACGCACAAAGTTTGACCTGAATCGGAGAGTGCTTACAACAGAAAAGCTGATTCCTAAGGTGAAAAAGCCTCTCCGTGATATGACCGAGGCAGACTACGAGCTTCAGACAAAGGAGAAGAACTTCGATGATATCAACGAAGAGTATGAGATCCGCGGTATTCGCCGCAGAACAGACAACCTCCTTGTCAAGCATCTCGAAACCCAGGAGGCGCTTTTCCAGCTGCAGAATACTTCCAGGCAGCTTGAAGAAGACTTGGCGAGGGCTACGGCCCAGTTGGGGTCAGCGCAGCAAGAAGTTGAAGATCTTAAGGCCCAGCTGGCCGCCGCTCAGCAGACAGCCGAACAAGAGAGGAAAGAAGCGCTGGAGCAGATTTCGCAACTGCAGGGTTCACTGAAACAGGCGCGATCGCAGCTAGCAGAGCAAGCATTACAAGCGGCGGCCTTTTCAAAGAGCAAGGCGAAGGAGATGCGCGCAAGTCTGCTACAAGGTTGCAAGCCCAACCTTGTCAAGTCCTTGACAGTTCTGGATTTCTTATCCAGAATTGAAGAAATATCTGCCCAGGGCAAGCCTGTGGTAGAGGAAGCCGAACACCAGGCGAGGCAATTGCTAGACCTGGCTATGAAACTTGAGAAAATAGAGCGCGATGGCTTCCGAATCTCCCCTATGTCCCGTCTTGCCTCAGAGTGGGCAAATGCAAGGGTAACCTTGCACACTTACTTCGCCCGGACGGAAAGGATCAGAGCAGCCAGGCAGGCGCTGGACGCCTTAGAACAGGAAAGACAAATTCTCCTGGCTCCTTTTCGTATTTTGTCCGAGCATGGGTGTCCGAGCTATGTCAAAGATGACGAGCTCCTCACCCTTGAACAGGTAAAAGAGAACTGGCTGTCCTTCGAGGCAGATACAGCTGAAATCGATAGCTGGACAGAGCCAGTTCAAGAAGCGCAGGTCACTCAAATGGTGGCTAAGTACTGCAAAATCAGCTCTTCTCTTGGGGAGTTGGGCAAAAGATTTCACACCATTGACCTGCACGCGGTCGCTGCATTCCATGCAGTACTTAGAGAAATCAGCGACCCCTCTCCTTTCCAAGCCGCAGTCTGGGATCAAGCTAAGACTGTGGTCGAACGCATCAGCAAGCGAGAGGCTGGAAGCGGAGAACCTTCTGATTCAGAAGGCGAGACTGAGGAAGCAACTGGTGAAAGCGAAAACGAAGAAGAACAGTTGCCCCAAGGGAAGCGACCAGAGCAGCAAAAGACAGGGGAAGGAAGTTCCTCTGCACCCAAAGGATAAAGGCATGGTTCTTTGCGTCGAGGCGAGCTCAACACCCCGCGAGCCGCCAGGAATGTTGCCACATTTTGCACAGGGGTGCCATGTTTTTGGTTTCTGCAAGTGAGCTGCTCTTTTCCTTCCCTTCCCCTCATTTTCCCTTTCTTCTTCTCTCCCTTTCTTCCTCTCCCTCACAACTTCATTCCCTCTTCTTCTTTCCCCCTTTCTTCCCCCAGTAAAACTTCAGCAATTCTAAGTGTTGGGGCGACACCCGACTTCGCAGCGAAGTCGGAGTGCGCCCCTCAGTTGGAGCGCGATAGGGAACCCGGAAGAAGTGACCGAAAATTTGACTAAGTGTCAAAGGGCGACACCCGACTTCGCAGCGAAGTCGGAGTGCGCCCTCCTTCCTGGGCGCACTAGGGGAATGGCCTATCAGGAAAATGGCTAAGTGTCGGGGCGACACCCGACTTCGCAGCGAAGTCGGAGTGCGCCCTTTTCCGATGTGCCGTCCGAACGACGAAGAGAGAGCCAGCACCGGTGCGACACCCGACTTCGCAGCGAAGTCGGAGTGCGCCCTTTGACCGGTGCGCAGTTCGGTGAAGTCAACTCAGAAAACGCCAAGGCAAGAAGGCCTTCCAACTGCGTTGTTTTCCTCCTGCGCAGCCCGATAGCGCCCGAACCCCCGGCGAAGTTGGATAAACTGCCTTTCAAGGCAGACACATGTCACGCTTCAACATCTGACAAGTGTCCACCTTCGGGATTCGAGCCAAGACTTGACCGCGCAAGGACAAAGCATGGGCTACACTACCGGCGCCAGTTGTCAACATTTAAAGCCGATGTGAAGTACCACCTGCCGCACCTACCCGCATTCCTGTTGACTGAAGACTTGTTCCAACGCGCTGCCACGTAGCTGTACCGCCTTCAGGGACACCATGCTGCAAGGACAGTCCGGCCCGACAGAAGTCAGCATCAGCAGCTCCTCAGCCGCTCGTGTCAGCTACTGTCTTGTCTGGGACTTCGTGCCCATGAATGTAATCGGGGGGAGTTTTGGGCTATAAATACCCACCACATTTTCAATGTAAGTGGTGGAAGGGGAATATATTGCTAGGGGACAATTGTAGCTGTGCGTTTGCCTCAAATACAGACATATACTTGGCTCTGCTTCCTGTCTTTTATCTTGCATGCTGCCTCTCCTTGTCATTTCTGCCTCATGTTTCTTGTGTCATTGCTTGTTGTTGTACTGAACTCTGGACTCCAGCATTTGATGGCCAGGTATTCCTGGAATGCATAGATAGAGGATACATGGGATCGCTGATAGCTGTAGTTTCGATGTATGTTTGTAGATGAATGTTGTTAGTAGTGGTGATTGATTCGTCGCCGTGCTGCTTATTCCCCCCACCCAACTCCAATCACATTTGGAATTTCTTTCTGCACTTTTATCTCTTTCTGTACCTTTTTATCTCTTTCCTGCACTCTTATCTTAACTCAACCCTCCATAGGAGCCGGCCTTCTCCGGAGATTGGCACGGAAGGCATTCCTTCCTCCCGGCCTTTCAATCTGGTGGGCGAATCTGGGCGCATTAACAACAAATCCTTTCCTCATGGCAGATTCGTAACCAACAGAAACCACACACGTTATCCACTTCAACCCATTACGGGTGCCTCATTAACAAGGTTGGGGATCCCTTCTTGGTACTCTCCTTGGGTAGGCCTTTAGGCAGCTCCTTTTCTTCTTCTCCAGTGAGCTTCTCATAATCGTCAAGGTATCATTCCACAAACTACTCTACATTCAAATCACTTCACGTACCACTATTCTTCTCGCAATGCTTCAACTCTTTTCATACACTTAGCTTTTTTGTGGGCAGCTATCTCCACTTGCCCCTTATAGCTTTTCTCTACCTACCACCTTTATTACCAATCCTCTTGTATAGGTCTCCTCATTTCCAATTTGTGCAAGGGGCTCTGATTTGATTTGATGTAACTTGGTGTCTTGTAAATAGCATGGGCTCCTTGCTGCCGCATTGTTCATGCATATTGTACGCCCCTCATTATTATGCACATCAAGTTGTGTTCTTTCACATCTTCAAGGCCTATGCATTGAACTCATGCAAGACTCATCCTAGATAATAGTGCTATAACTTCTCACATGGCCCATATTGTGGCCCTATGCCATGACATTGTGCATGACCCATGATCATCAATTATCATTATTTTTTCCGCACACTCATACTAGCTTCTATCCAAGTCTTTAAGACCTTATTAACTTTCTTGCCTAATTATAATTGACAATTGTAGGCTTTAGTTTGCTTTCATTCACATACCCTTTCATAAGGGTCCCATCCACTTGTTGGATGCTGAATGACACCAAAACTACCATCTTTGAAATTTCCTTGGGTGGTAAAAGAATTTGGAATCATGAAATAGGACCTAATTGCTCTCCTAAAAGTGTTTATTCTGGACATGTCAATCATGCCAAGTTTTATGGATGTATTTGTCCACCATTTGGTTCTAGTTTGCTAAAAAACATTGTTCCTCCATGCATGCAAGTCTATCTACCGTGGAGCGCAATTATTGGCCATTAGATATTCGGCTTACAATTGTGATGTACACGATTGGTAGAATCTTTTGTAAAACAACTTTTCCTCCATATACAAGAGCAAGCATGTTGTGTTTATGCAATCTTTGTTATGTTGTTCAGTAGGGTCACAATGTTGTAGGTACGGGCCTAACGTTGAAGAATTTGAAACTCTAAAGAGGTCAAAGGTTCAAATCCTGGGGGGGTAGGGTTGTACACCATGCTCTAGTAACTAGAGCAGATGGTTGAATAACCATACGTTGGATAAAAAACATCCTCCATGAGGATCTTCCCATATGGCCTATGGCCTCGTGGATGTTAAAAACTATTTATTCTACTTTTTCTCCCGATCAACACGCCCTACATCACAAATTTTAATTAGCATATACACCAAAATCTTATTGAAAGATTCAACTGTCCCCTCATCTGTGGGCAATAGTGCATCGTCATCTAATGTTGAACGAAGAATATCTCTAGTACTTGTTCTATGATGTACACATTAAATTACCCTCTAGGACTTGTTCTATGGTGTATGCAATAAAGTACTTTCCTTGGTAATTTGTGAGGTTGCTTGGACATAAAAACCCGGTAATGATGTTTTCATAGATAAATTGCATTGCAAATTTTGTAGTCTAAACACGCATAGTTGTTGCTTCTGTTCAATGGGTTAAAAAGACAATCCTAGAAGTGATGTAAGGGGCTCCATTTCTAGACAGGAGAATTTATCATCCAATGATGTCAACTATCCATCTTTCAAAGCTGTTCCATTAATACGACTGAAGGGGTTTCTTTCCATCTATTAGGTCTCCCTATTCTTTGACAAATACTGTACCTCCAAGCAAAGTTATGTGCATCCTTAAACAAAGTAGGCCACCATAGTCCCACTTGTAGGACTTTGCATGCAGTTGCATCCCTTGCATAATGTTGACCAACAACCCACTCATGACACTCATACCATATTTCCATGCAATCAAGTTTGTGCACACATTTGCTAAGGATATCATCTATGCCCATTTTATATGGTTCCCTATCAATCAAAGATAAAGGTGATGCATGGGCCACCAAGTGTTGCTTCTTTATTTGGTTGTACCCTTCTAGTGCTTGGACTATACTCAAGAAAGTAGCAATATCATCAAATTCATGAGGCAATTCCTCAACCTTGAATAGGTTGACATTGGAGAGTTGGTCATCAATGGGCTCAAAGCATTCCCATTTTGAATGTGCAACAAGTGATCTAATTTGTAATGATGACAACCAAGATTAACCACAATTTTAAAGTCAAACTCCTAGAGCATGAAGTATTTAAAAGTGGAATGGTCTCTACACAACTCAAAGGAAGTCCTTAAAAGGTATTGGTAGAATTTTTGTACTACAGAGACCATTGCCGATGCATCACACTCCATGGTCACATAGTTTCACTCCAGGCTAGATAGCTTCCCACCACAAAATGGACCGGATAATCAACATCTCCTTCTCTTGGTTGCACTAGAATGGATCCAACAACAATGACCAAAGAATCAACATGAACATGGAAAGGGATGTCCCAGTTCGGGAATTACAAATTGGGCATAGTGACCAACTTCTCATTTAGAGTTTGAAATGCCACAACACCCTCTTTTGTCCAATGAAAGTCCATTCCCTTCTTTGACAACTTTTTAATGTTGTAATGTGCATAATCATGTATAAACTTTATGCAATGTCCTAGGTCCCCTAAAAAAAGGCCCAATTGTCACACAATAGTTGTAGGATCCAAGTGTCGTATAAGCATAATCTTAGTTGGGTCTATCATTAGGACATATTTGCACACCACATGTCCTAGAACCTTTCCATAGGGAAACCTAAAAAGGCACCTGTTGGTTACGAATCTGCCATGAGGAAAGGATTTTGTGTTAACGCGCCCAGATTCGCCCACCAGCTTGAAAGGCCGGAAGGAAGGAATGCCTTCCGTGCCAATCTCCGGAGAAGGCCGGCTTCCTGTGGGGTTTTATGGTTTAAGATAAGGGTGCAGGAAAGAGATAAAAATGCGGAAAGGATTTACAAATGTGATTGGAGTTGGGTGGGGGGAACTAACAGTACGGCAACGCATCAATCACCACTACTTACTGCAACATAAATACAAAGCATAACCAGAAACTGCAAAACCTAAGTATACTTTTTATATAAAGAAGTGTACGCACAGCTACAATGGCTCCCTAGCAAACATTCTCCCTACAAGGAGAACTAACAGCACGGCAATGCATCAATCACCACTACGGACAGTAACATAAATACAAAAAGTAACCAAGAAATGTCAGATCCAAGTATGTGTGTTATGCAGAGAATTTGTACGCACAGCTACAATGGTCCCCTAGCAAACATTCTCCCTACAAGGAGAACTAACAGCACGGCAATGCATCAATCACCACTACGGACAGCAACATAAACATAACACACAAACTGAAGGAACTGCTACCAAATTTATTCTATGTATCCTCTGATCAATGAAGTCCAAGAGTACTTGGCCACCAAATGCTGAAGCGAATCAACAAGCCATGACACAAGAAATATGACAAAAGAGAGGCAGCATAAAAAATAAAAGAAGTAGAACAGAGCCAGGCATATACTTTATATTGATAAGCAGAAGCACAGCTACAATGGTTCCCTAACAGACATTCCCCTTCCACCACCTTACAATGAAAATGTGGTGGGTATTTATAGCCCGAGTCCCTCCCGTTACATTAATGGGCACAAAGTCCCGATCAAACATTAGCTGACAAAAGCAGCCGCGGAGCTGCTGATGCTGACCTTTGTCGAGCAGGATGCGCCCTGCAGCATGGTCTCCCTGGAGGCTGTACAGATACGTGGCAGCGCGTTAGGTAGAACTTCTCATCGGCAGGAATGCGGGTAGCTGAAGCAGGTAGAACCTCCAATCAGCTTTAAATGAGGCAGCTGGCATAAGTAGTGCAGCCCATGCTTGTCCTTTTGCTCGGCACGTCTTGGCTCGGATCCCAAAGTTGGACACTTGTCGGATGATGCTGCTTGACACGTGCTTGCCTTGAAAGGCAGTTTATCCAACTTCTCCCAGGATCTGAGCGCCATCGGGTTGCGCAGGCAGAAAACAGCGCAGTCGGGAAGGCCTTCATGCCTTGGGTGCATTTATGAGTTTATTTCCCTACTGCGCACCTGTCAAAGGGCGCACTCCGACTTCGCTGCGAAGTCGGGTTGCGCACAGGTGAAAGCTGATTTCTGCCGCCGTACGGACTTCGCCCTGGAAAGGGGGAGCAGTCCGACTTCGCTGCGAAGTCGGACTTCGCCCCAGCACTTAGTCATTTTCTCCCCGACTGCTACAAGGTGCGCCCAGAAAGTAGGGCGCAATCCGACTTCGCTGCGAAGTCGGACTTCGCCGAAAACTTGTTCTTACGGTTGATCTGTCGCACTCGCACTTTGTATTCTGCTGCGCTCCAACTGGAGGGCGCACTCCGACTTCACTGCGAAGTCGGATTGCGCCCTGACACTTAGCCATTTTTCAGGGCAACTGCTTTCAAATTTGAGATCTGACTGAGGGGCTCAAAAGAAAGAGGGAAGAATGAGAATGTAGGGAAGAGAGAGAAAGGGAGAGAAGAGGAAAGGGAAAGAGAGGAAGAGGGGAAAGGGAGAGCAGCACTCTTACAAAACTGAAAACATTGCACCCCGTGCAAAATGTGGCAACATTTCTGGCGGCTCGCGGGGTGTCGAGCTCGCCTCGGCGCAAAGAATCCATGCCTTCATCCATTGGGTGCAGAGGAACTTGCTTCCCCTGCCTTTTGCTGCTCTAGCCGTTCTCCTCGCGGCAACTGTTCTTCAGATCCACTTCCGGCAGTCGCCTCCTCAGATTCGCCTTCCGAATGCTCTCCAGCACTGGCTTCTGCCTCGCAGATGCGGTTGTATGCGGCCTGGGCTTGGCCCCAGGCTTCTGCTTCGAATGGTCGGCGGTCGGCAACTTCTTCTAATGCTGCGTGGAATGCAGCGACCGCGTGCAGGTCGATGGTGAGGTATCTTTTTCCCAGCTCCTGGAAGTAGGAGCTGATCTTGCAGCACTTGGACACCATCTGGGTGACCTGACTTTCTTGAATTGGCTCGGTCCAGCTATCGATTTCAGCTGTATCTGCCTCAAAGGACAGCCAATTCTTTTTCACCTGCTCATGGGTGAGAAACTCACCATTCTCAACATAGCCCGGGCACCCTAGTTCAGAGAGAGCGTGAAGGGGAGCCAGACAAATGTCTCTTTCATGTTCGAATGCATCCAGCATTCGTCTGGCAACCCTCACCTCCTCTGCTTTCTTAAAATATTTATGCAAGGTTACCCTTGCATCTGCCCATTCTGCAGCGAATGAGGACATGGGGGAGAATTGGAGGCCATCGCGCTCGTGCTCTTGAAGATTTATCGCCAGGTCCAGCCATTGCTTCGCCTGGCGTTCGGCCTCCTCTACCACAGGCTTTCCCTGGGCAGAAACTTCTTGGATCCTGGATGCGAAATCCAGGACCGACATAGCTTTACACGTGTGGGGCTTGCATCCCCGCAGCAGATCAGCCCGCATCTCCTTAACTTTGCTCTTTGAAAAGACCGTCGCTTGAGATGCTTTCTCTGCAGATTGCGACTGCGCCTGTTTCAAAGACTCCTGGAGCTGAGAAATCTGCTCCAGGGCTGCTTGCTTTTCCGTTGCGGCTTCTTGCTGAGAAGCGGCCAGCTGGGCTTTTAATTCATCTATTTCTCGCTGCGCCGCTTCCAGCTGCTCAGTGGACCTAGACAGGTCCTCTTCAAGCTGTCTTGTCTTGTCCTGCAACCGGAAAAGCTCTTCCTGTTCCTCCAGATTTTTGACAAGGAGATTATCCGCTTTACGGAGGATTCCCTGAATCTCGTATTGCGGGTGAATATCGTCAAAGCTCTTCTCCTTTGTCTGGAGCTCGTAGTCCGCCCTGGTCATTTCCCGGAGAGGCTTCTTCACTTTTGGAGTTATCTTTTCTGTCGTGAGCACTCTCCTCTCGAAGTCAAACTTGGTGCGCTTTACCGGGGCGGCTATCTCTTCAGGTCTCCTCCGCTTCAAGTTTTGGAGGAAAGAGATAGGATATTCTACGGCTCTCGTTGCCAGAGGCAAATCATCCGTGTTCTGGAGGTCGTCCATGAAGTCCGGTTCCCCCGCCTAGGGTTCTGCTGTGACGTCTCTCCTGCGGACAGGGAAATTGGAGGAACTGGAAGGACTTTGGAAGGAGCGGCCGCTTTTGAGGGCGACCGGGAAGTGGAGAGCGGAGCGGTTGATGCTGGAAGGGTTTCAAGCGGCTGAGGCGATGGATGCAGCGGTGAACGCGCGGCTTCAGCACTAACCACAGGTGAAGGGTTTGGGGTTTGACTCAGGGATAGGAAGGCGTTGGGGTCCTGAGCAAACTGGTTGAAAGAATGGGGGCCGCTAGAAGGGTGTGGAGATGGGGAGGAAGATGCGGCCATGACTTGCTCGGATTGAGCGGGAGATGGAGTAGGAGTAGGGCTAGATGAGATCAGAGGGAGCGGGGCAGCGAACGTACCTGCGGGCTCCGCTCGAGCCGATGTTGGATGAATGTCTGCGGTTCTGGTTCCGGCGGCTGGCTCAGGACTATCCAGAGAAACAACCTCTGGAGCGGCTGAACGCGGCTGCGGCTCTGCGACTGGCTGCTGCACTGTCAGACTAGGTCGCCTGACTTTCTCAACTCTCTTCCTCTTTTTCTTTTCTGGAGCGATGGCTGGTTCGGAAGAAGGAGATGAAGCAGGTGCAGCGGGCGCTGATGTTCCCACGGTAAACTTGTACCGGGGTTTGACTTGCAGAAGGTCTGCCGCGGCCGGTCCGCTCGCTGGTGGCGCTGGCGTCTTTTGTGCCTGAGGAGTCACCTCGGGCGTTGACTTGACTGATTTTTTCGCCTTTTCAGGCGCCACCTTGGAAGCCACAGGCTGCATTGGGTCCACTTGGATGTCTGCTGGGCCCGCGCTGGCAGTTGCAAAAGTGTACAACTGTTGGGAGGAAGACCCTCCTTTATAACCCTCGAAGGGACCTCGGGGAACGTAATCTCGGAATGCGAAAGGCCGCCAGCTGTCAATGTGCTGGTCATATAGAGCTGAAAAGTCATCATCAACGGCCAGATTCCTCCTGATGGATTTATCGTGCTGCGTGCGGCACCTCATCTTCCAGCATTCAACAACCTTTTCTTTTGGCCAGTTAAGGCCTGCTAGCTTGGAGATGAATTTTTTAAATCCTGGAGAAGAGAACTTGTGGTCCGGGTTTCGCTCGGGGTCATATGCTACCTCCTCGCAGTAAAAATCCTGCCACGGAGGCCATGCTTCCATCGAGTCAATCTCCCAGTCGAGGTCAACATGGACCACATCGCATCTGTCTTCGATTATGTCCGCCCGGGGGCAGATATGTGCAAACTTTCCCCTTATCCCGTGTGGGTCGTACTTCCAGCGCTGCGGCAGCAGAATCAGGCCAATGTCAAAGAGCTCCCGCTCGAGATAGACATGCTGTCCTATCTCTGATATCTCGACGTTCGCCCAGGAAAGAGGATATTGAAAGATATGGCCCTTTCTCTTTCCCTGGCCGAACTCCTCTTCAACGTAATCCATCTGCCGCGCAACCTCCATCCCAAACTGATGATCCGTGCACCAGTAGGGCAGCAGATGAGGTTTGCCCTTGAATCCGTAGATTCTGACCACAATCCCCTGCGTCAGTCTAAAAACGTCCCCGAGCTTGTGATTCAACAAATAGTTCGTCATTTCCTGCGGGGGGCGAGGGATCTCACCATCGCTGAAGACTGACATGACCAAGCCCAGAAAGTTGAAGTTGAACTTGTAGTAAGACCCTTTCCGGTATAGGTCATCCGTCCAGTCATAGACGGGCTGTGGCTCTCCCTTCTCATTTACCTTCTTCAGGTTAGGGATCGGCATCCGGGAGTGCAAGTGATACAAACAAAGCCAAGCCAAGAAGGAACTGAATCGAAATTCAGTTGACTGCTTTTTCTGGAGCTTCACCAGGCTGGAGTGAATGGCGTATGCAAGCCAGTCTGCTCAGTCAAAGAAGATAGGGCGCTTCCCACTTCTCTGCGCTGCTGGTTCATAGGATTCTCCGCATAGGAGACATTTTGCCAGCGCTAGCTGGTACGGCTGTACCAGCTCGTCAGAGTCGCAGCCGAGGACCCACGCCAGGATGGTGTATATGTATTTGCTCTGAAACCTCTCCAGGGGTATGGGGCCGGTTGGCCATTGTCCAGCTGCGAGCGGGGCGTTCAGCTCTGAATTGAGGAAATCCCTCATCCTTTTTGTGTGCGTAAAGCGCCCCGCTTGCTCGCCAAGATTTATATTTTTGACAATCGTGCTGGAGTCATACTCCAACCCTAGGGCGAAGGCCGGCTGGACAGTCTCTTTGCGAAGTGCGAATAAGGGTTTACCGTTGGAGCTGCAAATTTGCCGGGTAGCTGGTCCGTAGTGTCTGACAATTAGGTCTACCAGCTCCGGGCATTGATGGACGGGAGGGCACAAGAACCGGAAAAGGTTCGACTTGTACGCCGCTCCGAAATGGTGAGAGGGCGAAACTTTGTCAGCCCAATTCTCCACATTTATCCGCAATTTAGTAAGGCTCATGGAAAACGAGCCGTCCTTGTACCCCGACAGGTAATTAACCGGTGGTGGTGGGGCTTGCCCACGCTGTACTTTCTTTGGCCGGGATTTTGACTTTTGGTCCTGCGGTGTCTCACTCCTGAAAACACTTGACTGCGGTAAATCCCCCAGTTCGCGCCCTTCGCTGGATTGCGCTGGCATTGGCAACTTTCCTTTGTCCATCCCTCCGAAACAGCAATAATTACGATTTTTGGACGTCTGCACCAGATTTCGCAGTCACAGGAATAATCTGCACGATTTGGCATGTCTGGATGCATCAGACCCCCTTTTCTAGACAATGACAGCGTCATTAATGGTGCGCAGGAGGGGGTAGGTCGGCTGGCAAGTGAAGGCGTTATGTTTTTTGGTGGCCGCACAGAAGAATGTCTTGAAAGATGTACCCTGGTTGCCGCGCCATGCTTCTTTGATTGCGCTTTCCTTGAAGATTGCGCAATCATTAAATTTAACTTTGAACGCTGCGCCATGGCTGACGTCACTGCCGCAATCTGGGCACACTGCTCAAGAAAAAACCCTTTGGTGCGGAAACCCAACTCTTACTGTCGCAATGCGCCCTGGGCCCACGCTTGGAGCATTGGAATTTTTTATTTATTTTTTAAACCATCCAAGCTGCGCCCAGAAAACAGGGCGCAATCGGACTTCGCCCCAAAATTGGGCGCGATCCGACTTCGCCCCAGTCGGACTTCGCCCCAAATTGGGCGCGATCCGACTTCGCCCACTTGCGTTAAGACTGTTGCCTTTCTTTTCCAACTGCGCCCGAAGATCGGGCGCAGTCCGACTTCGCAACTTTCGGATGAGGCTTCGGGCCCACTTAGAATTTGTTGCCTTTTGTGACGGGCCACTCGAGCTGCGCTCGGAAAACGGGGCGCGCTCGGACTTCGCCCAAAGTTCGGGCGCAGTTCGCACTTCGCGCGCGAGCCGGGTGTATTCGGACTTCGCGCGCGAAGTCGGACTTCGCTCCAAACTCGAGCGCAGTCCGAACACTTACTCCTTTGCAGCTTCTGCTTTCAAACCGCGCCCTTTGGCCGGTGCGCAGCCCGACTTCGCTGCGAAGTCGGGCAGCGCACTGCCACTTAGCCGTTTTTGTTTTCTTTTTCTCAGGCAGCTCCCTTTACGAACTTCGCTCCTTCTGAGGGGCGACAACAGACTTCGTTGCGAAGTCTGTGTTCTCTCCCTTTGTCCTATTTTGGCTCAAACAAATGGAAAAACTGAAAGCTGGAAAACTGTACATGCTGAAAAGTAAAATGCATAAGGGAAATTTTTACAAAGAAGGGCCCATTGGGCACCTTCAGCAGCGGTAAATTTTTAAGTGGAACCCGTTAACGGGGATAGGTAGGAGCTGACCCTCCATATCCCGAAGTACGTAAGCATTGAACTGGTTCACCCGGGCAATCTGATAAGGGCCCTCCCAGAGGGCATCGAACTTCCCGTGGTTGCCCGGCTTCGCCTTAAATGAGTCCCACTTCAGCACCAGGTCCCCGATTTTAAAAACTCGGGCAGTGGTGCCTTTCGCAAACCAGCCTTGAGTGGCTTCAATATGCTTGGTGAAGGCCTGGTATGCTTTTTCTCTGTCTTCTTCCAACTGCAGAAGTTGGCACAGTCTGTCATCCACCGGGTCTCCACTGCTCCTGTCTTCGTCCAACATCCATAGGGCAGGGATTTCAATGTGGGATGGCATGACAACCTCTTTACCGTAGACGAGCGCATAAGGGGACGTTCTGATGGATTTCTTGAATGAAACTCTGTCCGCCCACAGCGCCCGGTTCAGGAGTAAATGCCAAGTCCGCTTGTTCCTGTCAATGGTCCTCCTGATGATCTTCAGGAGGTTCTTGTTAGTAGACTCGGCAAGGCCATTCCCCTGCGGGTAGTAATTAGAAGACATTTTGTGATAAATGCCAAGTTTGCCAGTGTACTCCGTGAGTACAGCGCCTGCGAATCCCGGACCATTGTCCGTCACAATTGACTCTGGAACCCCGAAGCGGGTAATCAGGCTCTCAAGGAACCTGATGACCGTTTCTTGGTCCGCGTTTTTGGTCGGGATCGCCTCTGCCCACCGTGTGAAGTAATCGGTGGCTGTAAGAATAAACTTGTGTCCGACAGAGGAACTAGGCGAAATCACCCCAATGAAGTCTAGACCCCATTCTGGAACGGAGTCTCGGCTTTGAATCGGTTGAAGGGGCGGGGGTGCTTTTCTGTTTACGCCGACAAACCTGCGGCATTGATCACACTTGGAACAGGACCGCATAAGCGTCTGTAAATAGAGTGGGCCAATAGTACCCGGCTCTAATTATTTTTAAGGCCGTAGGCCTTGCGGAATGATGACCTCCAGGCATCCCGGAATGAAAATCTCCGAGGACCCTGGGCTGGTCCGATTTCATGACGCACCGCAACGGGGATGCCGTCAATATTTTTGAAGTAAAGCCCCTCGGGGCGAAGAGTGTACTTGAGTGCACCTAGCCGAAATCTCCTTCGTTGTGAGGCGTTCAGGTGATCCGGACATCTTCCGGTGCAGAAATATCTCACCAGTTCATCTGTCCAATCACTCTCCTCCGATAAGGAGTTGGCTAGGTAGATGCTTGTCGTTGTGTCCTCCCACTTACAGGCGGAGATGCCGGCTACAGCGCTTCGGGCCAGCTCCTGACACAAGGCTCGGCCTCTGATAAGCTTGGTGGGCCGCACTTCGATGTCGAACTCCTGGATTTTTGCAATCCATCCTGCTCTCTTGTGACCCGGCTCTCCTTGTATGATGAAGCTTCGAACGTCCGGGTGAATCACAAAGACAGTCGTTTTGCTATGGGAGACAAAATGCCTGAACTTTCGGAGGGATTTCATGACAGCGTGAACCTGCCGCTCTATAAAGTTGTACTTTTCTTCATGCGGCTGAATCACTTGGCTCAGGAACGCTATGGGGCGCTCCTCGCCATCGTCTCCCTTTTGAGTTAGGACTGCGGCGTAACTTTCCGGTTCTCCCACCGCATAGAGGATGAAGTCCTTGGAGTAGTCCGGGTTTATCAACACCGGAGCTTGCGCAATTCGAGCCTTGATTTCCTCGAAGGCTTGCTCTCTCTCATCAGTCCATTCGTAAGTTGTATCCTTTTTCAGTAGTTCGGCCATAGGCTTGATCACTGTGCGAAGTCCGGGATGAACTTCCGCACGAAGTTAATCTGGCCGAAGAAGGACTGCAGCCCTTTTTTATCGATTGGGGCTGGCAAGCGAAGGAGGGCTTCTGCTCTGTCAGGGTCAATGGCGAGGCCTTTCTCGGAGATGACATGTCCCAGCAACTTACCTTCTTTTACCGCGAAGACAGACTTCTTCGGGTTTATAGAAATGCCGAATTCTCGACACCTCTCAAATATTTGCCGCAGGTGGGAAACATGATCCCCTCTTTGGTGAGAGAAAACGGTCATGTCATCAAGGTAGATGACAATGATCTTATTGAGCGGCTCTCGGAAGGCCGGGTCCATGGCCCTTTGGAATGTGGCACCGGCATTGGATAAGCCGAAAGGCATGCGGTGATAGGCGAACGTCCCCCATTTGGTGGTGAACGCCGTCTTATGCTGGTCCTCATCCCTGACCCAAATCTGGTTGTAGCCGGAAAATCCATCTAGAAGTGAGAATCTCTGGGCTCCAGCAACGATGTGTAGAATTTGGTCAATTTGGGGAAGCGGATAGTGGTCCTTGAGGGAAGCCTGATTCAGGTTTCTGAAGTCGACACAGAGACGAATGTCGCCATTCTTTTTCCTCACAGGCACCAAATTCGCGACCCAGGATGAATGTTTGATGGGGTAGATGATTTTGGCCTCCAGCATCTTCAAGAGCTCGGCTTTCATCATGGCCTCAATTTTCGGATTTACGGCCCTCCGCTTCGTCGGAATGGCTTGGCGCCATCCTCTAGCTCAATGGTATGTTGGATTACATTTCTGTCATACCCCTTCAAATCCTCGTAGCACCAGGCCACGATGTCGGGGAACTCTCGGCACAGTGATCTGATCTGCTCAAGTTCCTCCGAAGTGCAATCTGTCCCGACCTTGATAGTTTTACCAGGTTCAAGTTCCAGGTCGGCATACTGCTTCGGGTCTACTTTGATCCTATGAGATATAGCTCTGTCATTCTGATCAAATAGACTCTCCAAAGTAATCAGTCCTTTTGGGACATGATTATTTTTTAACTGTATCAACCCCTCATATTGCTCGTCATCAGGGTCTCTACTCTCGATTGAACCAACTTCATTAACCAAAAATGTGACGATCTGCTCGTCACAATCGAACACCTGCCAGTGGGTGTCCTTATCAGGCACAGAAGGCCTGTAAATAGTGCGAACCGGCTTCGGTTTTTGGACAACGTCATCAGCCGGAACGTACCTGGCTCCAACAGACGCCAGAATGTCAGCGTGTTTGTTTTTCTCACGTGATATCGCCTTGACATTCAACGAGTCAAACGACTCCATCAGGTCCCACACCCGGTTGCGGTACGCCTTGAGATAGTGCTGTTTGGAGGCGCACTTGTTCGTAACCTGGTGACACACCAGCTCTGAATCTCCAAAGATCTGCAGGTGTTTAATTCCCAGCCTCTCCGCCTTTCGCAAACCCAAGCACAGGGCTTCGTACTCCGCCGAGTTATTAGTGCAGCTCCGGGCCAACTTTGTAGGTATAGTCCTTACGGATCCCGGTCGGAGAAACCAGAAGCACCCCTGCACCGGCGCCATTTTTGCATCGCGCGCCGTCAAAGAAAAGCTTCCACAGCTTCTCAGGTGCAGGTCCCACTTCCTTTGCAGCTGACTTGTCAAGCCTCTCGGGCTGTACAACGGTGTAACAACCCTGCTCTGTCTCAATTACGGCATTGAAATCCCGCAAAGAGAACTCATCTTCGAGCTGTAGCACTTCGAGGGCTTGCTCCGTCAGCTCTACCGTCACCAGTTCTTCCTCCGTCAGTTTGGACCATGCAGTCCGACTCTTCTCCGGGTATCTTCTCTACTAGGAAGGTGGAAGGCTTCTCATTAAAGATTTTCAGTCTCCTTCCTTTGAAGGGCACTTCCATGTGTGAGTAGTCTAGAGACAGTACCCGCCCAGCTTCGCGATGAACTCTCGGGAGAGACACATGCCGAAGTAGGGAGCCAGGTCAACGACCACGACCTCTTGGATGACCACGATGTCGAGAGCCTTATGCGGCCGAATAGGGATGTCCTTTATGACACCAAGCTGTCTTGACGGGGGTGCCGTCTAATTGCGGCACGCCTTGGCTGCTCCTTGTGTACTCCATCCCGATCTCGTCGCGAGACGGCTTTCGGCATAACGGTCGTGGAAGCGCCGGAGTCCACCATGCGGTTGTGTACTATGTGCCCTTGCATCCGTAAAGACGGATAGAAGGGAGGCGGTCTGTTCTTCCCGGTGGCTGAGGCCGTCGGAGGTTGAACCGGGACAGCGGGTTGTATCCGCTTGCCGTTCTTCATGTTTTTCGAGAGATTCTTGCGACGAGATCCACCTGGCCTGGGAGCAGAAGAGCATCGTACATGCTGATTCTAGCGGGTGTTCTTTTCAACTCGTCTACTATGTTGTAGCCCGAGGTGCTAGCTCCTTCCGCTTCTTTTGCCGGCTCATACTTCGTCCGGTACTGCTGGGTGGCCTCAACTCTCTGTCTCTTGGTCAGAGACGGGTACTTCAGCTTCTCCTGTGCTTGTTCTTTGGTTTCAGCTGGAGGTCGAGGTACGGGAGCTTTAGCCGGAGCTGGAGCTTTTGCTATAGGAGGCTTGGCTGGAACAGGGGCTGCCTTTGCCGGAGGAGGCTTGGCTGGAGCTTTGTCTTTGGATGCCTTCTCCTGGGCTGTGTAGGGCCACAGCCGCTTGTATGGTGGCAGCCCACCGGGCTGCGCCTTTTCTCTTCTGGCATATACTTGCAAAGGCTTGGCAGCATCTGCAGTTTTCTTTTCTTCCTTGGCGGGCGGCACTAGATTTTCCTCTGGGAGGGCAAAGTTGGCTTCGCCGTCCAGGATCATGTAGAGTTCATCGTCCTCTATGGCGCTGCCGCCAAAGTCTGGATGTACTGCTGGTGCAGTGTGCAGTCTTCCTCCGAATGCGGGTCATTGCACGTAGTGCACCAGTTAACCTGGTCGGAGGGACCAGGTTGGTCTTCTATAGCAGCATTTCTCGGAGGCGGACGCCTCTGCAGCTGGTGTTCTGGGGGCTTGTCTTTTGTCAGTGCCGGGGGCGGATATGGCCTCCTAGGAGCGAGGTCCATCTGGGCCTGCTTCTTCTTCAGAGCGGTCATGTCATTGGACATGGCATGATAACCTGAGGCCAAAGCCCGTACCTCCTGGAGGATTGTATTCTGAATGTTATTGTCAGGAGGCGGCAACTGTGCCGGTGGAGGCAATGCGGCTAATGGAGGAGGATTGGAATAAGGTGCGTACTGCGGGGGAGCAGGGAGTGCTTGGAAATGCGGCGGGTGAGGATAATGCATTTGCGACGGGCCGTAAGGAGTTACTACTGGCGTCGGATTCCATTCTTCGTTGGGGTTGCCTGTCCTGATGTGGACGGCGCACCACCAGATGCAGGTGGATACTGGGATCCAGGGAAGTCGGGATGAATGGGTTCCTGCACTCTGGACGGGAGTCTGCCGATGGAAATGATATCAGCTTCAGCTTGCTGGGCAGCTTCGTACAGAGCAGGAAACGAGTCTATTCTGGCAATCTTCAGCAGCAGGCATATGTCTGAGTTGAAGGATCTCAGGTAGTAGTGAGCAGCCATGCCAGCTGAAGGCCGAAGTTCGCGAGGTACCCGTTTCCAGGATCTCGCAAACCTGATGTTAAAGTCAGACACCTCCTCTTGAGGGTGTCTCTGGATACTTTGGAACTGATGCAGCAAAGAAGTAGGGTCAGCAGACTCGTTGCATCCTTTCACGAGCCTTCTGGCAAGCTGGGGCCACCCTGTGATAGATCCCTCTGGCAGCGATCTCCACCAGTAGAGAAGCTTTCCCCTTAGGGAAAGGGCCAGCAGACGGGTCTTCACACTCTCGTCAGTAATGGAGTGCAATGCGGCCAGGGCAAGGATGTCCTGGATGTGCTCGTACGCCGTCTTGCCGTAGCCGTCGTACGTAGGGATGGACTTTAAGGCAGCAAGGGGCACAGCTTGCTGTCCGACCAGGGCCAAGGGCCCCGTAGAGTCCACCGCCGGGAAGAGATCATCATCATTCTGCTGCTGGGCAGCCATTTCTTCTTCTTCTCCTCCGTCGGTTGTATACTCAGTGTCGGTACCTTCCGAGGATGTAGATTCCTCTTCTTCCTCGGCCTCTTCTATTTCGTTCTCAGCTCCTCCGACTTCGGCTTCGGCTTCTTCTTGGATTTCAGCCTCGGCTTCGTCGACACGAGCTTGTTGATCAGCCAGCCTGACAATTTCGCCTCGAGCGTTGATGTCTAGTTCGTAAAAGTCAGGCGGGTTTCTCGGATCCCTTGCTCGCCACCTTCTCGTTTGCATGAAGGTGCTAGGACCGGTCTTTCAGACTCAGAGGATATGTTCGTGCAGAGTCGCCAGGTGTTCTGATTTTGAACAGCAATGAAGCGAACACCGGTGCTTCGATTCTGTTTGGGGGTGAGAAACTTCCTTGTCTCACCGAGTGCTCAGAATGAACTGTCAGCCCGAGTGAACACGAGCCTGAGTTTTTTCAAATGTGGGACTCCGGGTCCCACCGGGCGTGCCAGAAACTGTTGGTTACGAATCTGCCATGAGGAAAGGATTTTGTGTTAACGCGCCCAGATTCGCCCACCAGCTTGAAAGGCCGGAAGGAAGGAATGCCTTCCGTGCCAATCTCCGGAGAAGGCCGGCTTCTGTGGGGTTTTATGGTTTAAGATAAGAGTGCAGGAAAGAGATAAAAATGCGGAAAGGATTTACAAATGTGATTGGAGTTGGGTGGGGGGAACTAACAGTACGGCAACACATCAATCACCACTACTTACTGCATCATAAATACAAAGCATAACCTGAAACTGCAAAATCTAAGTATACTTTTTATATAAAGAAGTGTACGCACAGCTACAATGGCTCCCTAACAGACATTCTCCCTACAAGGAGAACTAACAGTACGGCAATGCATCAATCACCACTACGGACAGTAACATAAATACAAAAAGTAACCAAGAAATGTCAGATCCAAGTATGTGTGTTATGCGAGAGAATTTGTACGCACAACTACAATGGTCCCCTAGCAAACATTCTCCCTACAAGGAGAACTAACGATACGGCAATGCATCAATCACCACTACGGACAGCAACATAAACATAACACACAAAGCTGAAGGAACTGCTACCAAATTTATTCTATGTATCCTCTGATCAATGAAGTCCAAGAGTACTTGGCCACCAAATGCTGAAGCGAATCAACAAGCCATGACACAAGAAATATGACAAAAGAGAGGCAGCATAAAAAATAAAAGAAGTAGAACAGAGCCAGGCATATACTTTATATTGATAAGCAGAAGCACAGCTACAATGGTTCCCTAACAGACATTCCCCTTCCACCACCTTACAATGAAAATGTGGTGGGTATTTATAGCCCGAGTCCCTCCCGTTACATTAATGGGCACAAAGTCCCAGTCAAACATTAGCTGACAAAAGCAGCCGCGGACTGCTGATGCTGACCTTTGTCGGGCAGGACTGTACCTGCAGCATGGTCTCCCTGGAGGCTGAACAGATACGTGGCAGCGCGTTAGGTAGAACTTCTCATCGGCAGGAATGCGGGTAGGCTGAAGCAGGTAGAACCTCCAATCAGCTTTAAATGAGGCGGCTGGCATAAGTAGTGCAGCCCATGCTTGTCCTTTTGCTCGGCATGTCTTGGCTCGGATCCCAAAGTTGGACACTTGTCGGATGATGCTGCTTGACACGTGCTTGCCTTGAAAGGCAGTTTATCCAACTTCTCCCAGGATCAGAGCGCCATCGGGTTGTGCAGGCAGAAAATAGCGCAGTTGGGAAGGCCTTCATGCCTTGGGTGCATTTCTGAGTTTATTTCCCTACTGCACCTGTCAAAGGGCGCACTCCGACTTCGCAGCGAAGTCGGGTTGCGCACAGGTGAAAGCTGATTTCTGCCGCCGTACGGACTTCGCCCTGGAAAGGGGAGCAGTCCGACTTTGCTGCGAAGTCGGACTTCGCCCCAGCACTTAGTCATTTTTCCTGCCAGCCTGCCAGCCTGCTACAAGGTGCGCCCAGAAAGCAGGGCGCAGTCCGACTTCGCCCAGAACACTTGTTCTTCTGGTTGATCCTGTCGCACTGCGCACTTTGTATTCCTGCTGCGCTCCAACTGGAGGGCGCACTCCGACTTCGCTGCGAAGTCGGATTGCCCTGACACTTAGCCATTTTTCAGGGCAACTGCTGTCAAATTTGAGATCTGACTGAGGGGCTCAAAAGAAAGAGGGAAGAATGAGAATGTAGGGAAGAGAGAGAAAGGGAGAGAAGAGGAAAGGGAAAGAGAGGAAGAGGGGAAAGGGAGAGCAGCTCTCTTACAAAAACTGAAAACATTGCACCCCGTGCAAAATGTGGCAACAGACACCTCCTCACGTTCAAGAAGATATGCATTGATCAACATCAATCAAACATCATGCACAAAGGCTAGATGTGATCATGGAGAAGCCCAAAAACTTTCCAGTCACTAAGATAGACTTCTAGGAATTTATGAACAAGTCCTTGAACGTAGTCATTGCCACCCTTGCAAAGACAAACAAGGCATTCTTCACCCCAAAGGGCATCACATTGTAGGCAAAACAACCTTACTCTATAACAAAAGAGGTTTTTGGATTATACTCCCCTTCAATCAATGCCTAATGATATTTCAAAAAATCCATCTACGAAGGGGAATATCTTGTGCCCAGATACTCCTAGAATATCCTCCATCAAATATGTGGAGAAAGGATCTATTAAACAAGCACTATCCAATGTGTAGAAATCAACGCAAATGCACTACCTCCCATGCTTCTTGATGGAAATCACAATATGAATTGCCCATTTTAATTCCTCAATTGGGAAGATCACCCCTGCCTCCAACATGTTACCAGTATCTTGTTTTACTTTAGTGTATATTTGAATTAAGCATGTAGGAACGTTTCTTTACTATCTTAGGATCAGATTAAAGATTAATCCTCCTTTTCCCTAGAAAAAGGTAATTGTCTTCATTTCCTAACATCCCAAAGGGAATATCTTTGCGTTTTAAGACTAAAGAAGTAAATATAGGGAGAAAAAGTGCATAAAAATTACTTTTTAGTATACATCTGGGATATCAGTGCCTATATTTTGCACTTTACGATCCCCTTCTAAAATCTTAATGATCAAAGGCTTAAAGTCTTTCTTGTTAGCAAATGAGCCCAAAGATATCACAAGTCTTTGTTTCCCAAGATCATAATCTCATGCATAGAATCACATTCAATAATAATAACACTTGTTGGCTTTTTAGCCAAATTATCACAGGTCCCAAATATCCAAGATCTTGAGTAGTCTCAAATATTAGAGCAATTTAATATAAATGGCCAAAATCAATGAACATAACATTCATGAAAATAAAAATAATAAGATATAAATGGCCAATATCATTCATGAAATAACATGAAGAAAAACTTACAATAATATTGCTCAAATTGTATACAAGCTTTATTCAATCTTCATTCGATACAATACATGGAGCTTTGTCTCCATAATATAACCCTAAAAAGGTGACTCTTGAATTCTTTGACTATTCCTAAGATAAGACAAGCCTCTCATGCCTCTTGGCTTCACATATTGCCACTTGTATACATGACTCTTGATTGTCTATTTACTCTTGCACACTTTATTCTATGACACTTGCACACTTGCATATTTTACTAAATGACACTTGTGCACACGCACTTGCACACCTTAATATATGGCACACATGCACATTCTCACTTTGCATACATGCACACAATATTACATGACACTTGTGCACATCCTACACATACGTACATAAAGGGAAATATAAATCACACTTATAAACTATAGACTCACACCCTATTCTAATATTTACAATTGTACCATTGTACCTCATGGTACATTTACATTCCAACCAAATAATGTAATATTCTCCAACAACACCAACAATATTGCACAAAATAAGAAATTTTATTGATAAAACATTGTTGTATTACATTACATAACATAGAGCATTGTAATATAAAGCCTTACACGAGACTCTTCAATGCTCCTGATTCTTGACCTGTCGTCTCCTCATGGGAGAACTCTTCACATTCCTTTCTTTACATAATAACTCTCACATATTTCATAATGACAAAGTCTCTTCACATAACTCCCTAACATCACTCACATGACACCTCACACTCTTAATTACATGACACATGCTTACTCCTACTAACTTGACACATACTATATACAAATATCACACTCACACCCTAATATAAATATTTACAAAGGGACAAAATAATGTAATACCTCCAACACCCCCCGTATTACATTATTTGGTAAGAAGGCTTTTTGCCTTCAATCTCTGATTCTTCTTTCTCTTGTCTTCGTTCTTCAACTCTGACTTTGGTATTGCTAGATTTATGCAACCTTCACTAGGTCTGCCTCTATAAATTGTTTGTCTGCCTCTAGGTCTCTACCTCCGGGTCACCTCTAGATCATCATTGCCTCTGGGTTAGTCACTGCAACAATCATAAGGCCATCACTTCTATAAAATCATCACTTCGGGTGCTTTCACTGTAGGTCACCTTCCAAGCCGTGCTTGGGTCATAATCATTCATTTCACATTTCTCCATGGTAAGACTCGCATTAATCTTTACATTCAACAAACTTTGATTTTTCATCAACTTGGTGTCCTCCTATAGAAACCATTCAGCATTCCTTTCATCTTATCCCATTCATTCATACTTATCCATCCACAATCAATTTTTACTTTGTTATTTTCTTTTTCTTTATATTGAAAAGATTTTTTAGAATGATTATCCTCCACAAATTTCACAACAATGGAGATTCCAACATTTCTCTATCTTCAGTCCATATCTACCACAATGGGTAAACTTGTTTCTTGTTAAAAAATTCCTTTTACCATTCTCTGATTCATTATTACCTGTTTGTCCTTCATTGTTACTGGTTTTATCAATCCCTATCACAAATTTAATGTCATTGTTTCCTATCACAAATTTAGTCCCTGATTCATTACTGCTTGTCTGTCTTGTATATCCAAGACCTTCACATTTTGGTCTTATTTCTAGTACAATTGGCTCTTTCATCCCTTGCTCATGTTTTCCCAAACCTATGTCTTTGTATCCCATTTTATTTAACAATTTTGAACCAATCCCTTTAGTATGCCTTTCAAAATAACCAAATTCATCATCACATTGATCCCTATCAATATCAACACAACTTTGAGCATCACTATCTATGTCATCATTTGAATCCCTATCATAGTCACTATGAATATTGCCACTTAAGCTTTTTCTGAACAATCATGAACTATATTCAAATCATTTGAGTTGCACTCTATATCTTTTCTTTTTGTATCACAACATGCATTTATTGTCATAGGTTCCAAGTCATTATTGGATTCCTCAACTTGTTGTTGTGTTTCTAGGATTTCTAGAGCCATACACATTTTTCTTATATTATTTGTAGATATTATTGCACCTTCTTTGAAATTAGCTTTCTTTAGGATCGATTGCAAACAAGATCTTAGTTTTATGGATTCTTCATTGCCTCATAACATACATTTTTTATTTGCCTTAAGTATCCTATGTGGATATTCTGATTTTGGTTGTGCCCTTGCTGATAATTCTCATTTCTTTGATTAATATGACAAAACCACTTTTGTTTTTTATTTTGTGATGACGACGCAGTGAAAGAACCTTTTGTTGATGTAAGGGCATTGTTAGATGACTCATTTCTTAACTGATTTTCAAGTTCATATTGTTGAAGAATATTTACTAATTCCTCAAATGACACCTTTCTATTTGATACTTGAAGAGATGTGACCAATATTTTGAATGATTCAAGAAGCACTCTAAGTACAACTAAAATCAGAAGCCTATCTTCAACCTTTTCTACCATGGTGTGTAATTTTGATACTCTTCAAAGAAAATGTTCTATGTTTTCTCCACCATCAACTTTTCGTGAATACAATTGTGATTGCAAGTGTAAAATGGTTGCCTCATTCTTTCCTTCAAATATCTTACACAATTTTTTCCATGCAATTTTTGAAGTTTTTGCTTCACTTATGTGTGCCTAAATTTCATCAGATATGCCAAACATAATTAACATAAGAGCTTTAGCATCATCATCTTTGAATTTTGGATTCCAATTTTATCTTTTGGAATGTAACTTTTTCCATTTACCACATCCCAAAGTTTCTCAACAATGAGTATTGATCTCATTTTATTTTTCCATGGAGTAAAATTAGGTCCTTTTAATAATTGAGATTCAAAAAATAATTTTTTTTTATTTGCCATTTTAATAATTTCCTTTATCGTAAAATCCTTTATTACTCCCAAAAATTAATTCCTTCACCTTCAATTTCACTTTTCTTCTTTCTTTAAAAATTTCTCAAAAAGTTTAATCTTCTAAAATTCTTCTTATAACTCCCAAATTAATTTCCTTCAATAATATTCTCTCTCCTTATAACTCCCTTAATCTTTTCTTCCTCCAAAAATTTTATTTTATTATTCTTTTTTAATCTCCTTCCCATTCATAATCTTTCTTCAAATATTATTATAAAATTCCTTATATCTCCCAACAATAAAAAAATTCCTTATATCTTCTATCTCCAAACAATCACTTTTCTTAAAATATTTCTCTACTTTAAAACTTTTCCGTGCACTCCTAGAAAATAAATAATCTCCTTCCAAACAAATACTTTTTTTTTTTTATTAGATGATAGAAGGGGTTTTGAAAGGGTCCCCAAACCTTTACAAAGGGGTTTTGGAAGGGACCCCAAACCATTACAGATCCAAAGAGTATTCAATGAGCTCAAAGGAAGTACATCAATTGGATTGGATCCAACTACCAACAAGAGAATCAGACATCAAATAAAAAGTGGATCCAAATATCCCGCCTTAACTCAAATTTAAAATTCAAACTTGAAAAAGAGTGCCAAAAGAGAAAAATACTATGAGATTTGAGGCGCTTGAGAAATACTGGACAAAAAAACATCGAGATTCACAGCCAAAAATTGAAGCCAAAATAAATCTCGCCCAACGAGAGTCTAACAAACCAGCAATCCACGACCAACCAATAACAGCTACAACCAGGGCACAAGGTGAAACTGCCAAAAAATAGGGGAATGGCGCTAACATATACTGGCAAGAGAAATTAAACACAAATATCTGCTTTAAAATTGAAACCTTTAAATCACCCAATGGGAAATAAAGCATAAGGATTTAAACAGAAATTTCCCACTTGCTTAGAAGCCCTGAGCTCACCCACTAAACAAAATGTAAAAAACCTAAGTGCTCAAAAATTGAAACTGTAACCAAAGAGCGCTCAAAAAAGGAAAACAATCCCGCCTAGCGGGAGAATCCTCCCAAGGAAACCAACCTTCCTTTGACACGCGGCCCAACCGTCAATTGGAACCTTGTCAAGGGGCTAGCAGCATAAACAAAAATAGTCGAAAAAAGCAGATCTGAAACTGAGAACACTGGCGACAGAAAAACCTTCCAGCCCAGGAGCAAGCATCCGACAAATACATACACCATAAAATCCACGGATCCCACTGGATTCCAACCAACCTCTGGGCCGTATGAAGAGAATATTCAGGATAAATCAGCCCAAAATAGCACCAAAAAGAAAATAAAAGGAAGATCCCTTCAAAAAATTGAAGCTTTGGAACCCTGGGATCCAACACAACTATAGAAGCTAGATCTATCAGCTGGTCCACCCCCTGCAACCCACTAGAATTAGGAAACCTCACCAAACGAAGGGGCCATCAATAAATTCCTTCCTCAACGGTAATTGAGCCCAAGGTCTCCCCTGGAGTTGGATTAGGGAAGGGGAAAACTAGAAAGAACCCCCAAAACAGCATCCACATCCATCAACAGTCCCCAACAACCATCAGGTAAAAGACCATACACCCACTAGTCGAAGTGACCTGACAACACAAGTGTGACTCCACAGACGTTGAAGGCACAAGGTCTCCCCCTATTTTTGAATCAGAGAAGGGGCAAGACCAAAGAGTTCTACAAAGAGACACCGGGTTGACCAGCACAGGCAACTAGTAGCAAAATCTTAGAGGGCAAAACCCAACAGGAAGGACAGAGAGGCCTCCCACTCAGAGAGAAAGGGTTTGAGAGCACAGGAGCGAGAGGCCCTCCGATGCGTCGTGCAAGCCCATGCAAACCCTATCTGCCATGGTGAGGCTCAGGCCCATGCAGACCCTCTCTGCCATGGTGAGGCTCAAGCCCTCGCAGACCCTCTCTGCCATGGTGAGGCTCAGGCCCACACAGACCCTCTCTGCCATGGTGAGGCTTAGGCCCTCGCAGACCCTCTCTGCCATGGTGAGGCTCAGGCCCTCGCAGACCCTCTCTGCCATGGTGAGGCAACAGTCCCCAACAACCATCAGGTAAAAGACCATACACCCACTAGCCGAAGTGACCTGACAACACAAGTGTGACTCCATAGACATTGAAGGCACAAGGTCTCCCCCTATTTTTGAATCAAAGAAGGGGCAAGACCAAAGAGTTCTACAGAGGGACACTGGACTGACCAGCACAGGCAACCAGTAGCAAGATCTCAGAGGGCAAAACCCAGCAGGAAGGACAGGGAGGCCTCCCACTCAGAGAGAAAGGGCTTAAGAGCACAAGAGCTGGAGGCCCTCCGATGCACTGTGCAGGCCCATGCAGACCCTCTCTGCCATGGTGAGGCTCGGGCCCTCGCAGACCCTCTGCCATGGTGAGGCTCAGGCCCACGCAGACCCTCTCTGCCATGGTGAGGCTCAGGCTCTTGCAGACCCTCTCTGCCATGGTGAGGCTTAGGCCCTCACAGACCCTCTCTGCCATGGTGAGGCTCAGGCCCACGTAAAGAGGCCATCATTCCAAACAAATGCTTTTAATCAAAAACTTCCTCCAATATTTTTAAAAACTTTCCCCAATACAAATTCTCCTAGTCAAAAGTTTTCTAAATTGGGCTTTTGAGGATTCCTTTTAGTTAATATAACTCTCAACCTTAATATTGTTTCAAATAAATTGGGCTTTTGAGAATTCGAATAAATTTAACTCCACGTAAGTTATATATATATATATATATATATATATATATATATATATATATATATATATATATATATATATATATATCTTGCAATTGAATCTCTTATTATAACTCCGCATAATTTATTTCTCCTGGTTATTTTAAAATAGAATGTTATAATTCTGCGTTGTTAAGAGTTCAAATAAATAACGGTAACGTACGCTATAATTTTGTTTCAAAATATGTTATTTATTTAATCTTCCAACAGTAATGCATAACCCATATAATTTTGCGTTCTACGTAACGCTCAACTCTGACGAAATAGCTTTCTAATCTCACAGTTCCTATGAAATACATTAAATAATTATGCACCTTTCAAATAATTTAACATCGGAAAAGAAATATATATACATGTGCGTCCAAATGCTCCAGTTCCGATAGGATAGCTTTGCAAACCCTAGCTTTCAATTATTCAACATGCCTTTGGATTCTCTGACTCAGGTTTCCTTCAACGTAGGCAAGCTTCACTCTTCAGACGTGTCTCTTTACACACAGACATTCTCCAACTCAAGTTTCCATCAACTCAGGCTTCGTAGGCTATCATCAAACATCTTTCTATAGACGTGCTCTCTTTCAATGCAAGCAGTCTTCACTCTTCAAATGTAGGCTCTCCTTTGCACGTAGATGAAGACACTTAGTTAGGAAAAAACTTAAGATTTATCACCTGCAAGAGGAAGCACAATAACAAAAATATAGAACACGAAAACAGTAACACAAGTGACACAGAGATTTACGTGGAAACCTGCAATGTGCAGGAAAAACCACGGGGCAATGGCAACTTCTCCTTTTATTATTTTTAGCAAAATTTACATCCACGTCTTTCATCGTTTTCAACAACTATATCACAAATGCAAGGGGTCAAGTCCCTTTTATAGAGCAGAAGGAAGACTCCAAATTGTTCGTTTCCTCTTCCAACGGAAGCCTCCAAAAGACTATTCGTTTCCGCTCCCAAGACTGTTCATCTTCCGCATTCCTGTCGTCTACCTAGACGTCTGCTCTTATGACGTCTACTTGGCTTGACGTCAGGCTGGACGTCTACCTGGCTTGACGTCAGGCTGGACGTCTACCAGCCTAGACGTCTTACGTCAGGCCCAGACGTCTGCCAACCTAGACGTCTGGCTGCCCAGACGTCAGGCCCACACGTCTGCCAGCCTAGACGTCAGGCCCACACGTTTTCTAGCCTAGACGTCTGGCAACCCAGAGTCAGGCCCAGACGTCTACCAGCCTAGACGTCTTCCAGCCCAAACGTCAGGCCCAGACGTCTGGCCTACTTGAACCTACTACAATCCTATTTCCTGGATGCTTGTACTGCATAGTGACTTCACTTCCTAACATTCTCCCACTTGAAGTCAATATTCAGGAATTCTTCTACCAAAGATCTTCATCCAGTGCCAATTGCCCAATGCTACCCTTGTTATTTTTTCAGCAAGCCCAGAGAAGTTCTGCACCATTCAAACTTCTCTACCTTGACCGGCTTTGTAAGCATATCTGCAGGATTCACTTCAGTGTCGATTTTTTGCAACAGGATCCTACCTTCTTCCACCACATTTTTGATAAAGTGGTACTTGACATCAATGTGTTTCGTGCGATCATGGAATGTTGGATTATTCACTAGCTGAATAACACTTTGGCTATCACAATGCAGTGTAATTTTCTCCTGCATTACCTTGAAGTCACCCAACAATCGCTCTAGCCAAATTGCCTCTTTACTGGCATGAGTTGCTGCAATATATTCTGCTTCAGTGGTTGATAAAGCCACAACAGACTACAACTTAGAAGCCCAACTCACCGCTCCTCCAGCAAGAGTGAAGGTATAACCTGTAGTGGATTTTCTCCCATCTCTATCTCCACCATAATCAGAATCCACAAAACCTGTAACTTGCAAATCTGCCGATCCAAAGTAAATGGCAACATCTAAAGTGGCTCTTAAATATCTGAATATCCACTTCACCACATTCCAATGCTCCTTACCAGGATTTGCCATGTACCGGCTGACTACTCCCACTGCTTGGGCAATATCCGGTCTGGTGCTCACCATGGCATACATGAGGCTTCCTACTGTTGATGAATACGGTACACGAGACATGCTTGTCTTCTCTGCTTCCATTCTAGGACACTGGTTGGAAGACAACTTTAAGTGTGGAAGAAGTGGGGTACTAACTGGTTTAGCATTCTACATATTGAAGCGCTACAGAATCCTTTCCACATATGACTTTTGAGTTAACCAGATCTTTCTTCCCTTTCTGTCCCTGTGTATCTTCATCCCTAAAATTTGGTTTGTTGCTCCTAAATCCTTCATTTCAAACATCCTAGCCAACTGAGCCTTAAGATCAATGATTTTCTTCATGTTGGGGCCTGCAACCAACATATCATCAACATACAACAGCAAAATAATAAAACTGCCATTGTCAAACCTCTTATAGTATGCACAATGGTCAGCTTCACTCCTGCTGAAACCTTGGCTCTTCATGAAGGTGTCAAATTTCCTGTACCACATCCTTGGCGCCTGTTTCAACCCGTACAGTGATTTCTTCAGACTGCAAATCAAATGCTCTTTGCCTCTTTCTTCATAGCCCTCGGGATGATCCATATATATCTCTTCCTCGAGATCACCATGCAAGAAAGCAGTCTTTGCATCAAGCTGCTCCAGTTCCAAATCCTGTGCGACTACAAGTGCAAGTAGAACTCTAATAGTAATCATCTTCACAACTGGAGAGAAAATTTCATTAAAATCAACACCTGACTTCTGCACATAGCCCTTTGCCACCAAGCGAGCTTTATAGCGTTCCTACAACCCATCCTTGTTCTTCTTCACTTTGTACACCCACTTGTTTCCAATAGTCTTTCTTCCAAGTGGGAGATCCACAAGTTCCCAAATTTTATTCTTTCGAAGTGCCTCGATTTCCTCCTCCATGGATTTCCTCCACTTTCCTACATTTTCAGACTCTCTAGCTTCCTGAAATGAACTAGGTTCACCATCATCAGTTAACAAAGCAAAAGAGGACTGATACACATGAGAATACCTTTCCGGACACTTTTGTGGATGTGTAGATCTTCTAACCCAATGATCTGTCGGTTCTGGCTCTTGGTCTTGTGACCGTTGTGGCTGCTCTACTTCCTGTTCTACTTGCTATTCTACATGCTGATCAAAAACTTTAGCATGTTCATCTTCACTAAATTCTACTTCAACAGGTACAACATTAGGATTTTGCTGTACCTCCTTCCTTTGCATGGATTTTTCATCAACAATTATATCCCGGCTAATAATTATCTTGTGGGCAATAGGATCCCACAGTCTATACCCCTTCAATATATCTCCATAGCCGAGAAAAACACATTTGCTTGACTTCGGGTCAAGCTTGGACCTTTTTTCTTTGGGTATATGGGTAAACGCGTCACATCCAAAAGTGCGCAAATGAGAGTAATCAACTAGCTTACAACACCAAACCTCCTCCGGAATCTATCCATCCAATGCAGTTGTAGGTGACCTGTTAATAAGATAAACAGTTGTATTAACAGCCTCCAAAATGGCTGCGCTAAGCATGCTTCTTGCACGTTCCATGATTGTGCGATTCATTCGCTCTGCCACACCATTTTTTTGTGGAGTGTATGGTACAGTCTTTTAGTGCTTAATACCTTCCTGCATACAAAATTTTTCAAATTCCTTGGAGCAATATTCACCCCCATTATCTGACCTGAGACACAAAATTGACTTGCCCAAACTCTTTTCTACCCGTGCTTTGAACTCCTTAAATTTCTGCAAAGCTTCCGACTTCTTCTTCAAAAAGTAAACCCACACTCTCCTAGAATAATCATCTATAAAATTCAGAAAATAGATGGTGCCATTCAAGGACTGAGTGGGGACTGGTCCAAATATATCCGAATGTATAAGTTGCAGAAAATCAAAACTCTTACCAGGACTTGCGATGAAACCGAACCCTCTTCTGTTTACCAAAAATATCGTGCTCACATAAGTCAAATTACAAGACTTAATCCCATAAAGCATACCTCTGTCATGCAGAATTTTCAGGCCTTTTTCACTCATATGGCCTAGGCGTTGATGCCATAGCATTAATGCATCCTGAACAGAAGTTGTTGTTGCTGCATGGTTTGTCATCGTATCACCGCATAAACGGTATAAGGTCCCATAAGATTCTCCCTTTGCTACTACAAGAGCTCCTCTGGTAATCTTGCAGTAGTTGTTACAGAAGGTGACAAAATACCCTAGCTTATCCATCATTTTTATTGAGAGCAAATTCTTCCTCAAATCGGGCACATGTCGCACATCACATAACATCCTTTCTCTACCATCGTCCAGTCTGATCCTTATATCCCCTCTTCCCACAATTTCTAAAGGATGATCATCACCCAATAGACCTTTCCACCACAGTATGGCTGATATTTGTCAAACCAGTCTCTGTGGGGAGACATGTGGAAGGATGCACCTAAGTCCAAAACCCAGGTATATAACATTGATTTGTTGTTACTGATACAGAAGGCTTCACATGTTGTCGTCGCTCCTGAATCTGTTGCACTGGCCTCAGCTGATGGCTGATTTTGCTTTTCACCATTCTTCAATTGCCAACAGTTTTTCTTGGAGTGTCCTGGCTTCCCACAATGCCAGCACTTCCCTTTCTTCTTACGTCCTTTAGACTTAGATCTAGACTGCTTTCTACCTTGTTTACTCCCCTCGAAAGATCGACCTCTCACAGATAGGGCTTCATTGGTTGAGGGTTCCAAAGACGTTTTTCGCCTCAACTCTTCTGCCAACAAAGCGGCTACCACATCATCAAATTTGAGAGTTCCTGATGATGAATTACTGATGGTCATCACTATATGATCCCAAGTGTCCGGGATGGAACAAAGCAAGGTGATAGCTCTATCTTCATCCTCCATCTTCACATTAATTGAAACCAGTTTACTGATAAGAGTATTAAACTCATTCAAATGATCTACAACGGATGAACTTTCCTTCATCTTCAAGCTATAAAGTTGTTTTTCAAAAAAACCTTGTTAGTTGCTGATTTTGTTTCATACAACTTTTCAAGCTTTTGCCAAAGAGCTTCCGGGGTTTTCTCTTCAGCTACATTGAACAATACAGAGTCCGCAAGGCAAAGACGGATTGTAGAAACCGCCTTCCTGTCAAGCATTACCCACTCCTCATCTTTCATGCTGCTCGGTTTACTCGCACCTCCTTCCAAGGTCTGAGTTTGGTCATTCTGAACCAACAAATCCTCCACATTCATCTTCCATAGAGCGAAGTTCCTGCCATCAAATTTCTCAATTTCAAACTTGGTTACACCTTTTGTCATTGTTGCAGCTCCCACTCGCACAAAACCTTAGCTCTGATACCATATGTTAGGAAAAAACTTAAATTTATCACCTGCAAGAGGAAGCACAATAACAAAAATATAGAACACGAAAACAATAACACAAGTGACACAGAGATTTACGTGGAAACTTGCAATGTGCAGGAAAAACCACGGGGCAATGGCAACTTCTCCTTTTATTATTTTCAGCAAAATTTACATCCACGTCTTTCATCGTTTTCAACAACTATATCACATATGCAAGGGGTCAAGTCCCTTTTATAGAGCAGAAGGAAGACTCCAAACTGTTCGTTTCCTCTTCCAACGGAAGCCTCCAAAAGACTGTTCGTTTCCGCTCCCAAGATTGTTCGTCTTCCGCATTCCTGTCGTCTACCTAGACGTCAACTCCTATGATGTCTACTTGGCTTGACATCAGGCTGGATGTCTACCTGGCTTGACACCAGGCTAGACGTCTACCAGCCTAGACGTCTAGCTACCCAGACGTCAGGCCCAAACGTCTGCCAGCCTAGACGTCAGGCCTAGACGTCTAGCAATCAAGACGTCTGGCCTGCTTGAACCTGTTGCAATCCTGTTTCCTGGATGCCTGTACTGCATAGTGACTTCACTTCCTAACACACTTTACTTCTTTGCAGACGGTCTTCTCCAACTTAGACGTTCTTAAACTTGTTCTCCACATTCTTCAAATGCAATCCTTTCTTCTCCAATCTCAAGCAGTCAACCAACAATATTCCAACAAGTCGTCTAGCAAGCAAACTTTCTCTCAATTCCTTCAATATCTCCTGAGCAAACTCACATTCCTCTCCATTCCAATCTTCTTCCAATCTTCACCAACAACAATGAACTTGACCTCTCATTCAGACACAATACTTTCCCCAATTGAGCTTGTCGTCAGATGGCAACGATTTTCCCAATACTTTCACTCAGACTCTTTGTGGCTTTGATACCACTATTAGCAAATGAGCCCAAAGATATCACAGGTCTATGTTTCCCAAGATCATACTCTCATGCACATAATCACATTCAGTAATAATAACACTGATAATATTGCACAAAATAAGAAACTTTATTGATAAAACATTATTGTATTACATTACATAACATAGAGCTTTGTCTCCAATATAAAGCCTTACATGAGACTCTTCAATGCTCCTAACTCTTGACCTTTCCTCTCCTCATGGGAGAACTCTTCACATTCCTTTCTTTACATAATAACTCTCACATATTTCATAATGACAAAGTCTCTTCACATAACTCCCTATTTGACACATCACTCACATGACACCTCACACTCTTAATTACATGACACATGCTTACTCCTACTAACTTGACACATACTATATACAAATATCACACTCACACCCTAATCTAAATATTTACAAAGACTCAAGGTACCAAATCATGTAATACCTCCAACATTTGTTATAATCATTATCACTCTTCACTTGATTCACCTTCCCGATCACCAAAGGGTAAATCTAGCTTCTTCCTTGACCAAAGAGAGCTTATGTCCCTGAAATCTTCATTAGAATGTCTTGCATTATAGTTAGGACCTACTAAGTGTTTTCCTATGCAATTACGAACGAAAATATCACATGGAATGTTGCACACATCAGTCTCCAATCCTTTGTATCCTAATGCAAATACTAGCTCTTCACCAATGGTCTCAGGGTCACAAAATTCATGTACCCATGCCTTCGGTGGGTACAAAGGATCATCCTTCTAACTGCACTCACAATTCACCTTGTAGTGTATCAACCTTATACATTAGAAGGGTTCTCCCTCATCCCTTTGAAATCTTTGCATCATTCAATCCTTGGTAGTCTCCCAAAACAAATTCTCATGCCATTGGGTTGCCCACCAATGTGTAAGGGTAGCGTATGGCATGAAAAGCATTAACATCAAACATCATGTCATTTAACCACAAGAAAGCTCCATAATTTCAAAAAACCTCCACATGCTCCCAACACTATCATACTTGAGGAATCCCTTAGATTTATGCATGTATTTAGTTTACCCAACGCACTTTACTAAACTTTGAGCTTTCATTATTGTTCACTAAAGAGTGTGATCACCTCATAATCACCCTATAACCATCATGGCAAAGCAATTCTAAAACTTGGTGATCCTAACCAAGTGGGTTTAATTGTGTCACGTACCAAACCGTAATTTGATAAATATTACTCAGATCATCCTCAATTAGTTCCACATATCCACATTAAGCATCATTATAACAAATAATAGCACACTTGGCATCATTCGCAAAACTCATATGGCACTTCTTGAAGCAAAAGTCTGCTCCTACCTTGTAACATCATGATTCTTCAAGAAGTGTTTGGTAGTTTTCGTTTTTTGCCATTTCCATTACTTCAAAATCACAAACCCCACTACAAGGATATCCATCTGAACATTAAATAATACCCCTTCTAGTCTCTGTTGGGTCTTTTTGGCCAAAAATAATACTAAGAAGGATCACTTCAATGGAGGTGACCCCATTGCCTTCCAAGCTACCTTTGTGAGAACATTAACTTTAGCACTTGTTAGTCACCACATTTTGCAAGAAAAAGTCATGCATAATTTCATCGACAATCTTATCCTTTAAGGGTCTTCACCAATACTCTAGGACCTCTTAAACACTAGTAGTCCCATCCTTCAAAATAACCAATAGGTTCTAAACTTCTTATAGCACTCCTAAGCATAGCAATTTTCATATATCCCTCAACATGATCAACTCAAGTTCTTTGTTTACATATACTTGTGATTCCCAATCCTAAGCATCTCGTATTGCCTACCTAGTAGATTTTTTGTTGTTCTATTGCTTTAGGATACCTTATGTGCAATGCACCTTTGGAGTGTGCACACATCCTCCTTTTTCCATAACTGATTCTATGCGTAATCCACTCCTAATGACAAATTCAATGGAATTGTTTCATCAATTCAATATGAATGTCGCATGCTAAAAAAAATTTAGAACCTTGAGCAAAGCAGTATTTTTTCCCTCTTTTCTATTATTTTCTCTTAGAGCTTAAGGAAAGCCTCCTCACATTTGTCTCTATATAGCTTGTAAGCTTTTAGATATTGCAACTAACGTGCAAAGTGATTAGTCTACCCACAAATTAAAAATCAAAGTTGTACCTTACAAGATCACCACCTCATCCACCAAATCTTCCTCTACCTCCTCATGGCACAACACCTCCTCATTCCATTATGGTCTATCACACAAATTTTTTTGCTCCTCCTTCATCCCTTCTAAATCCCATCATTCCAATGTATAATGGGTTGGTGTATGATAGTAATGGCACCATTGGGATACTTGGAATTATTGAGCAGGACACAAGAAAGGGCATTTTCCCATTGTATGCTTAATCACCGAGCATACCTCACATCCATCCTCAAAGGAGTCCTAATGAGGACACTTGACCTCTGTGGCTGTCGGTTCCACATTTGGTGCACCAAATACCAAGGGCACACTAGTTGTACGATTGTTAATCATTCAAACTTATGCACCATTGGGTCCAACTTTTGAACCATATCTTCTATTCTAGAGGCTCAATCTCTTAAGGCAATTTGTCAGGAAGAATCTTGAACCATTGATCAAACTCTCACACAATATTTCCTCGGTAATGCCTAATATCCTATATTTCAACAACAAATTGTTTGTTCCAGCTTTGGGTACTTGAACTTATCCAAAAATTTTGTTGCATGCCAACAAAATTTTGGCGCTGCCCATTAGGATCATATTGCACATACAACTCCAATATATGCCCTCGAAGAGAAGTGGAAAAAATTTTCAACTTTTGGAGGGGATCCAAAATCCCCTTGTTTCCACGATACTAAGGGAGCACAACCTAAGTTTCATAGATTAGTGCAATTACTCCTAGAGCTAGAATGGGACCTTCTGCCGCCATCACCTGTTCTCTCTTGTTCTAGATCTTTTGCTACCTATAGCACTTCAATAGTTTGATTGCCTTGGGCTTTGGCTAATGTTGCCATATCGTCTTCTTGGGATCACCTCAATTGTCATCTCAGTTGTTCTCATGATATGCACAAAACTTCATTGATTGTCTACTAGTTACAAGTTCCAAATCCCTCTAAAAGCACGTGGAGTTCTGGTCTAGTTTGGACTTGTTTGTCCTCCTCACAGTCACCATTCGTGAATGATGCACTAACTTCTTCCACCAAGACTTGGCACACTATTGTTTGCCACATCCCTTTGAGCTACACAAGACACGAGCTTAATGCTCCTCTTCTACCTTGGGGTTATCATGTTCCTCTATCTCTTGCTTTGTCCTCTTACCCTTTCGTTAAGTTAGTGCTCTTTGTCATCTGTCGTTGTACTAAGGTCACACTCATGTGCCCTCCCCCTCCATGCAAATGAGTTAACCCAAATAAGCCTTCCCTTGCCAAATCCCATGCATGAATCCAATTTCGATGACACGTGGCATCTTCTCATAGTCATTCTAAATCAATGAACATTTTACCAACAACTACTTTTCAATAAAATCCTTCCTTAGACTGTGGAAACTATGACTTAGATATGTCAATAAAAGTAAACATGTCCATGTAAAATTCATGATATATCCTTAGGCCAAACTAAAGACAAAGAAATCTACTACTCTTGGCCACTCCTTGTCTAGTTCCTTCACATTTTGAATAGTGGAATTGTCCCAAATCTTTCTTTGATTCCAAAAAGGATGCCTATTCTTGGACCGAGTATATAACCATTCAAGTAATGAAACTAGAAATCCCAAGAAAAACAACTCATTCAGTGGTCTATAAAAAGGTTGCTCTAATCACCTCCTAGACTTGACCGTAAGAAACCTAGGCCATGCAAATGACTAATTATTCATACCACCATGTTTGGACCCATTTACCAATTACCACCCAAACCGTAGTGTGCAGCCATACATGATGAAGGAAGTACCAACAATAAAGCCAAAATGTTAGCCAAAACTCCTTTGTATGCATCTGCATGTAGGATTCCAACCAACTTAAAGAAGGCTAAGTGTATCGATGCACTTAACTTCATATTCTTGTGCATCGCATAGGGCTGTCTCACCACCATACATACCGACCCAGGTTTCCTGATCTATAATGCATCTGATTGAAAATGTGGAAGTAAGTGAACAATAAAAGAAAATAAGTTAAACATACACATACATTTGAAACCATCAAAGTAACAAAAATATACATACATGATTAAGAATGGATGCTACAAAAAATAATAGTCTCCTATTAATAGTCAAGATAGGTACGTACTATAAAGCGTGCACTACAGTTACATAGTAACCAAGATATAGACCCTCCCATAAGGCACACATATAGTCCAACATCCTAACAGACTAACATACTAAAACTACATACTCAACCTATCTACAACTAACATGTTGGACTAAATGGTGTGGAATGGGGAGTTTCACAACATAAACCAAGGTTCCAATTCCATGGGTGAACCTTAACATTTATCAAATGGCATGAGCTCAACTATTTAAATGCCTCGACTTTTAAGGAGGAGACCAAGGTTTGAATCTTTCCAAACAATACATGCATAATTGCCAAGTTGTTATAATACCATTATGTGGTCATGATGTGCATATGTGTGGGGCTAGTTTCAATCCCATATAACCAATAAAATAAACTATTGTTGTTATCCAAAAGCATCCAATAAGCAAAACAATATAAGGGCATACTATAATTGCTTATATAGCAACAGCAAAGATGAACCCCCCTATGTCTTCCTATGCCAAGTAGGCAATCCTCTTGTACACTTTGCACCTCCTCATGAGTAACTAGTGGAGACAGGTGGGCCTTGGTGGCTGAAATGCTCCATGCAAGAATGTCCTCAAAGTTCTCGTGCCTAGGAGCATGTACCATAGATTTACACATATGGATAATCATAAAATGAGACTAGGTAAGCAAGAGAAGTGCATTCATATGTCAATGAGGTCATGTGCACACAATAAAAAAAGAATTTTCATCTGCCTAGTTTGGGTCCTCTTTTGCCCCTAAATTTACTTCCCCAGTTGAAGGTTCCCCATACTTTATTACCTTCTCCTTAGAAAACTGTTATGTTGATTACATGTCTAATTCGACATCCCGTCGTATTATTTGAAAGTATGGGCAGTTACTGTTTCCATAGATGTTATAACAATCAATAGTTGTAACTTTTTGTACCATTTGACATAGTGATCCATTCATTCTTTTCTACTTCAATTAGGAACAATAGGTCACTTGCTTTGCATCTTGTTAAGTCTATTTTTCAATCTGCAAAAGACGGATTTCCTTGTCATACCTTTCAATCTCTATCACGGAAGCCAAATGAAGCACTTACATTCCCCATTTGTTAATTAAGTAGCTCTTTGTTGGGGTACTTGTTGTCTTCCAAACAATCGTCCAAGTGCAAGACTCTATCAGATTTAAATGCTGCTTCTGAATCAGAATCAATACTATTAATTAGTTTATCTCTAATAACTTCTGTTATTATTGTATCCATCATCATTTTGGATGGCCCTATTTTAGCAACAATTGCCTTGTACTACAAAGTTCAAAATGTACATGGTTTTAAATTATTCCAACCAAGGTTTGCCTAAAATAGCATCACAGCCTTGTAATACACTCTCCATAATAATCACCACAATATCGATAAGTAAAGGCTTCCTGGCTATCAAAATTCATTGGGTTGGCAAGGCACCCATAGAGAAAATCCTTAATTGAGCATTTGTTCATTGAAATGTAGCCAGTGGCAACTTTGACTCTCCCTCTAGTTTCCATAGCTTTGTTTTTTCTAGAAGTATATAAAACTCTAGAACCTTCATCAATCAAGATATTATTTAAAATCCATTCATTATTTCAATGGTAGTCTTAGATATAAACTCTTATCCTAACATTCAAATATCTCTTTCCTCTCTTAGTATCTTAGCTGCTTGTGCTTATGCATGTACTCATAGTGAGATACAAACCATAAATTATTTTTTTGGTAATATTACCACTGTACTATGTATCAAGGCCATTAGTTGCTATGATATATCTTGATCTTCCTTATCTGTTGTAGTGTCCCACCCCAACTGAGACAATTGTAAAACTGCTCCCCTTATGTAATTGTTTGTGTTTGCACTTTAATATTTGTTGATTTGGAATATTCTGAGTCTTGTTGGTGTGAAATACATATAATCATTCAATATACAAACCCCTACCTTCAAAGGATCTCATTCACTTAAGATTTTCAATAAGTCATTCTGACAAACACTTGTCATGCATACTCAGAAAAGATAGTGCAGCAGACTGTAAATGATCCATAACTTACAAACCACTATTCCAAACGCTATGAAATTCGGATACAAGCAAGATACCAACATTAACTACAAACCCAATGAAGGAATAGAGTTGGGAATGAAAATACCCGGATTTATTGATGACTGATATAAAGTTGGAAACACATATCAGCTACAGAAAATCCAGGTTTAAGCTCATAACTTTTGAAATACAAAGTTCTAAACCTCACATCCTTCCTCAAAGCATACGTTCAGCTTGGTACTGTACGGCCAGCATCATATTAACCAAAATCTGCTTCAATGTTCACTCAAATCTCTTGGTAATGGTACAGTAGGGCTATAGAAAACCTCCCAAGGTAATGCTCTCCAAAGAAAGCAAGTATTCACTAAAGAATCGAGGTCTTTCCACCCCCAAATGGTGCGGCACTGTGGTGGAAAAGAGCTGCAAGTAATGTCTTCTGAAAGTGGTCTTCAACTCATCACCAAGTCACAAAAACATTGAAAATTTGTATCCCAATCTGCTCAAGTCATTCCCATAGATTGAGAATGCAACTGCCAAAGTGAGGAGGTCTTTCACTCCCGACAATGGCGTCCTCTGTTGTGGTTTTCGTCACAAGCAAAGCTGGAAATTGAAAGCTCCTGCAAACCTGCAAGCTCTCCTCAAGACAAAGAGAATTCAATAGCAAAAATATGTCTCCTTATGCCTCCTCAACGCCCTTTTATTCTTTCTTCAAGTTGGGCGATCCTCATGTTTGATGAATGTGGGATAAAATAAATACATTAATTTCATAACTTAAGAGCCAAAATGAGCGTCCCGCTTCCCAAGATGACAAAAGTAATTAAAACTGATAAAATAATATTTCCAATCAAATCTTTATTTCTTCCCCTTTAAAATGAGTACTCACAAGGCCCCTTTTAATCAAAAATATAAGCCCAACTTTAATATATTTAAATATTACATTTAAATATAATATTAATTAACTCCGGGCATTAAAATAATCAGGCTCCCAACATCCAATCACCAATCAAATGGTAGAAACGGATACCCTTTTCGCCGTAGATGACAAACGTACCTTTTTCGTTTCCCAAAATGCCAACCCTAACTTACTAAAAATAGTAAGTCTCTTGCTCCAGTGTCCAAACGGACTCAAAACTGACAACTGAAGATACATTTGGATACCCAATTCTGCATAGAACACCAATCCACTGTCTGCACGGTCAAAAACCCTAGCCACTGACTTACTAAGAATAGTAAGTCCATCATCAAAGTACAAAATGACTTCCGGAAACTGGCATCTAAAAACAAATCAGCATCCCTGCAATGTCCAAACAACACCTGAGTGCATCCACACTGCCGACAAGCCAAAATGGGGACATTACATCTGTTCATCGATGATTTTCATTTTGAATTGATTTAAGGTCTTGGATCTTCTTGTTCTTGTTTCTTGCAATGATAGTGGTTGAGTTGCTTCCTACATCCATCCTATGTCATTACACTAATGATGTATGTCTTGTTTGGTTTGAACAATATCTTGCATTCTCTTCTTCGTGATCATGTTCAATTCTTTCTCTTTCTTTGCTGCTCGGGTTACCACCTTTAGTATTTTTATTCATCTTCTTTGTCAACTTTGCCCAAATTAGCTGATTTTCTTTTTGGACAATTCTCATCCACAAGGTCTCAAAGACCACAATCTGAATACATCTTTTGTGTCTGATTTTTATTATTAGGGGAATCTCTTGCAAAAATATTCCACCTATGACATTTATGGCATCGCATCATACACCTTTCTTTTGATCTCTTGGAATAGCTGATTTTATCCCTCTACTATGTTTGTTTCTATTGCTACTAGAAAATTCATTTTGTTTGTGTTTATAGCCACCACATACAGGTCTCCCTTGATCCAATAAGCATTGTCTTTCTTCCTTGGTTTTATTTTCAAATTAAAAGAGCATTCACGCATATCTTTTACCCAATATTTATCCTTTATTTGTCCTTTTTGGTATTTAAATTACCATGCATTTCATTTTCTTATTTTTGATTACTTTCCTTCATTTTTTTAAACAATTTTGTCATCATCTTGAACTCTGTGGCATCTTCATTGTCATCCTCCAAGTTTTAAGACTGTAAGCTATGTTATTAGACATCCAACATTTAATTAAAATTTTCCTTATAACTGGATGTTGGTACTATACGCAATCTTACTTTTTATCTTTTTCTCAATCCTTTCATAAAATATTGTTCTATAAAGCCATCCTCAACAGGTTTTTCCAATTTTTTGATCAAGTATAGCATTCTTCAATTACAATCCTTTATAGACTCATCTCCTTTGCTTTAAGTTTCTAACTTATCATAGATTTGGGAATTTGTGTGTCATTGCTTGGATTCCTCATACGGTTTCTTTGTGTGCTTCAGTGTCTTAGAATTCATTCTTTACATGCCCCCACGGCTTATTTTGCTGACCCTCCTTCACAGGACCTTTCGATGGAATACCTATGGAGTTTAGTATAATCCTTCATAATTCCATTGACTTTCAAATAATATTCCCAATTCAGACAGCGGAACAATGTCACTTTTGAAAGAAGGGAATGCTTTTGCTCAATTTTCTCTCTCACGAAAGGTTTCTTAGTAATCTTTACTGTCTTTATTTCAAGCCAATGCTACCTTCTAAGTGAAATGTCCTTCTACCTCATATAGAAAATGAGTTCCATGTCCTTTTCAGCAACTGCACTTGTCTCCTAACCAGCAAATGGACCTACTCCTTTAAAATTCAGTTACCCTGACTCTTTGAAGACTCTATCCCTATCAAATTCAAAAATCAGAATCTAAAACATCTATTGTCTCTAAAATGGTTCTGCTTCTTTTATCACAACTGGTCTCATCTTCAAACTCCCCTTAGCTTGTAGTGTTCTTCATTTTTACTTTTTGGCATTGTATCACTAGCTTAAATTTCAAAATCATTGTTCGCATGGATCAGACTTCATAGCTTCACAGCTGCTATGAAGTGCCAACTAAAGCTGCTACATTGGATTTAGGATCAGACTTCATAGCTTCACACAACTTTTTTTAGTCCCATAGGCTATTTGACCAAGTAGACTATGAAAGCCTTCTACTCTATTCTACTAATATTGACAACAATGTTGACATTCAATTTATACAAGTGTTCCATGCAGCAGAAAGTTAGATTATGTTTATTCTATGGTTTTTAAATGATAGTTAATTATAACAGTTTTCAAACTGAGAAACTCCGTCTTCAAAAGTCCTCATTCAATACAAATAAGGCTTCTGGACAAACCATGCCAGAGGACTTTAAAGATGTTTCTAATCCCCACAAGATGGTTCCAGAAATAGCCCATCAGTTACTGTGTAGACTTTAACTTCACATGGTGCTACCTAAAGATTTATACAGAAATATAACTATCCAGTTGTGCAACCCAGTATTGCACATCAGAATGTTATTATTTCATTCAGAAATTAAGTTCACATATATAAACATCAAAAAACCATGTAACACTCCTTTTAGGCTGAAAACATTTCGTGGGCACTGTTACATGGTAAGAATGCAAGACTCTCATTAACAAAAATGAACCTTCAAGCCTCCATGAGTCCACAGCGAACAAATCCCTACAAAACCGGAACGAGGATATTTGCTCCCAAAACAACAACTATGATCAAATTCCTGTTAAAAAATATTTGGAGTTCAATTCTCGGAATGCCCCCACCATGTCATCACTGGATTTTCTTATTGAGTTTATTTTTTCCTGGGCTTTTTTTTTAAATACAATCTGAAGGTTTAAATTTCAAATCAGAGGGAATAGGTTGTATACCATTTGAATAGATAAACACGGTATCTTATAACCTGATAAATTTTAAATATGGATTTATCGCTTCTCCTTCATTAAATCTAATTGAAACAATATTGTTGAGTATAAAACTGATTGCATACATATCCTAAGGTATAAAGCTGGAATTTTGAAGAATAAAATACCTTTCAGCCAATCTGAAGGGAAAATGTGGTTTGCCCTCCGTTATGATGAGATTTGATATGAAAAAAAGTTGAAGCGAAAAGAAACCCGGGGAAATCACACATATGTTAAAATGTATCGCTCTTTGTTCTTCTAACATTATCAGCTGCAAGGAATATTTATATTTCTGATTTTTATTTTATTTTATCTGCTGTAGTTTTTCTCGGAGATGTTACGTATACTACGAAATCCAAGAACACAAAACCCAGTAGATTTTATTTGTATTACTTAATTTAATAATTAAGTTATTATTGAGGTTAAAATTAAGGTAATTTTAGTCCACGCAACGAGTCTTCTTTGGAAAGTTTAAGGTTCAAACCGCGACGTGGGTGAGTGTGTGAGGGGGTGGGTGTGTGTGGTGGCTGTGAGTTAAATTCCCTATTGATAAGCATAGCTCTTGACTTTAGGAGGGGTCATGGTTAGGGGAGCCGGCTCAGTGGTGTGTGTTGGTCCTATGGGTTTCTTAAATTAACCAAATTAAAAAAAAAAATTAAGGTAATCTTCAATGGAGTGTACAAGTTAAGGTAAAAAAAATTAAAAATGTGATATCTTTACATAGATTTGTTCGATTTAATCAATTTTCGTGTCATTCTATACGGAATTTGAAGAGCTTTGAAATGAGTGGTCATATTAAAGAATCCAAGTAATATTGAGGGAGATATGTCTATGTGAAGATAGTCGTTTGAAACAAAGGCAGTATTAGGAAAAAAAATTCAAAAAAAAATGTCTCATCTTTTAGGAGCCATATCTTTGAGAAGGGTTGTCCAATTCAGATGATGCTTAGACTAATTTGTGGAGAATTTGACCTTGTGAAGTCAGTCATCTGAAACAAGGGTAATAACATTTTTTAGGTCACGAGAAAAAAGGAAATTGGAGATATTTGTCAATCACGGTTTGGATGATTGGAGTAATGGAGGGCTAGGGCATTAGTGAGGCAAGACATTCCATCTTGGCAAAGAATTTTTTTAGCTAAGTTTTATCTTTTCATTATCTTTCAAGTTTTGTATGCAGATTATTGTACGTTTATTTTCAAATAATATAAGTGTTATAGGAGATACTAGTAAATTTTAATATATAGTATTTGGATAGAGCTAGAACTTGAGTGGTTTGTAGGATTCATATTGGAACAATGCTCTATTAGAAACTGTAAGGCCTAGGCAAGGCCACGAACAATGAAGTAGAAGTCTTAGCTATCAAATTTGCTTCTATCTGGGCGGTAAGACAAGGTTATATAAGAGGATATATATAGAATTAGATTCTCAAATCTGGGTAGGACCTCTGGATTGCATGAGGAACTTTGCTTTGAAGATGTGGAGGTTGAGGATTCTTGTCACCCAAATTAAGGAGTTGTGGAGGGAATTGGATGATATGATCCTAATTTATGTGGGTAGAGCTCTGAATATAATGGTAGACTTATTGGCTAAGACGGGTACTAAGAAGTAGGTGGGGATTCAGTGGCATAGTGGTATGGTTATTGAGGATGAGAGGATTAGGTAAGTTGGTGAGCAAATCCAACATTTGGCTAATTTGGACAACCATTGTAAATATATGGTTTAGAAGATTTTATTCTTAAGATCTTGGGCTTTAGGGTTATGGAAGATTTTTGGAAAGTTAAATAGGAGGAAAGGAGTTCTCTTGTTGGCTAAGGATGGGAGGAGTCTCATTCCAACTTGTAATTAATTTTCTTTTAATATAAGTTTTTCAAATTAAAAAATAAGTAAATAAAAAATATAGATATTGAGTTATAGTGTCTTTCACATAGATCGATTTACAACTAAATCCTTATAATCATCTCTCGTAGTAGAGGTTAAGGAGGACCTCATAGAGCAAAAATCCTCGTTGTTCAAAGATAAGGTAGTAATTGGTACATTTAATGGGTCTTATCCAAGGGCTTTGGATTTGAAAAATAGATTGAAAGAATATGAAAGTCTTGGGGATTAAGTCTATCCTTTCTTCCTTAAGGTTTCTTCCTAGCCATTTTCTATTCCAAGGAGAAAAGAGAAAATTTTGAAAAGGGTTCCTTGGTTCATAGGAAGAGTATGACTCTTCCTTACCCGTTGGTATGAAGGCTTTGCACCTGAAAATATAAATCTATCCTTAGTAATAGTCTAGGTCAAGATATATGAGTTGCCCATTGAATTTTAAGATATGGATACCTTCAAGGCAATAGACAACACTCTAGGAGAATTCCTTGAGATTTCAAAAACTACAAAAGACAAAGTCTCAACTATTTATGCCCAGATATTAGTCATGATTGATATCATGTAAACCTTTACCAGGATCAATCATTCTTAAGTATAGGGATAATTTGTGGACCCAAACAATGGATTATAAATATAAATCTTTCAAAGGTAGATGTCATGAGGTGAAGCATATTAAAAGATCATGTCCTAGGAAGAGTCCAATAGAAACATACATAAAAAATTGCAAGAGAAACTTATAAATGAATATGAATGAGGATGGTTTTCAACTTTTAAAAAATAGATCTAGATAGATGAAAATAAATAAATAGTAGAGACCAGTAAGTAAGGATATTGGAAGGAACACCAAATATTTTAAGGATTTAGCCTATGAAGGAAAAGCAGATTAAAGCTTAGAGGACATGGTACAACAAGATTAGAATATTAACAAAGAACTGTCTACTCAATCTAAACTCGATTTAGGGATAAACATTCTTGATAAACCTAAGGAATGTGCCTCATCAAATTTTGAAGACTCTCTTGAAGTACCATGTGTCATTCATGAGAATGAAATTGGTAGAGAAAACACAATGTTAGATGTTAATACCTCTACCATTAACAAGGAAATACCAAAAAATGAGCAAGATAAGTCAAAAGCTTCCTTAGTAGAGCCATGAGAGGATATATCTAATGAAAAGGAAAATTGTGAAAGAATATTGAGGAATAGAATAATAAGACCTACCTCCAACATTGCCAAGAAAAAAAGAAGAAAACCTTCAAATGTTCAAGCAAGAGCTAGGGAAGCAAGAGCAAACATAGAGAAAGGAACACAATCTAAGTTGGTTGAATTTCTTTTTACCAAACAACAAAATAAAAATGGTAATTAGCAGGAGGGGCCAACTGCCCCTAATGAGACATGATTACCATATCATGGAATATAATGGGTGCTAATGCCCCTCTCAATGCAGAGGTGTATTAGGGACCTCTGTTTAAGTAATAAACCTGGTATTCTTTGTATCTAGAAAACTAAAATGACAAAAGTTTTTAAAACTATGAAAGCAGTATGAGCAAGATGTGAATGGGATGTTGTGGATTCAAAAGGAGTAGTAGAGGAATTCTAACATGTTGAAATCCAATTAGAACCTCTTGTGAAATCATTCATAAAACTAGGCATTAGATAGCCTCATTAGTCATGAGCTATTTTGTAGATATTTGTTTCATCCTTATCAATGTCTATGGACCTACATAATAAGGTAGATCAAAAGTATGGAGTGGGATTGAAGCATTTATGAGAAGTAAAGACCAAAACACTTGATTCATGATCATAGGAGATTTAATGCCATAACCAAGTTGGATGAAAAATTTGAGGGAAGTAGGAAAATAACCCAAAGTATGAGAGATTTATCAACGTTCATTCAAAACAATAACCTATGGGATGTTGAGTTTAAAGAGGACAATTATACATATACCAGCAACAGGATAGGCTAAAACCTAATAACATAATTATGGGAAAAATGCATAGTCTCGGATCATTGGCTAGATGAAGGGACTTGTGCTAAAATTAATACCTTGACAAGGACTCATTTAGATCATTGTCCAATAAAAATTAAAATGGTGGTAAGTGAATTAAAAAAATATCATATTTTAAAAATGAACAAATATGGGAAGACCATCCTCAATTTGTTGATATGATAGCGCAAACATTAAATTCTTCAGGAAAGAGTGGGTTGTATATGCTTCCAAAACAAATTAAACCAATGACATCTAGATTAACAAAATGGAGTAAGAACACTTTCAAAAACACTTTTAAAATGAAATAACTTTAAGAAAAACTTTCCAAATTCCAAAAAGATGAGCACAATAATCCAATCTTGGAGGAAAGTGAGTTGCTTAATGAATATCATAATATTTTGAGTAAGGAAGAGAAATTTTGGAAATTAAAATTGAGACAGACTTGGTTAAAAGGAGATAAAAACATAGTTTTTCATAGGATGACAATAGTATAGAGATCAGTATATAGAATTAGTAGAATTAAATTTGTAGAAGGGGTTTGGGCTAAAGACCAAAGCGAAATTAAAAAGGAAGTAAGGTTTTTTTACCAAAATATTCTAGGATCAAAGAAGATTGAAGTTCTTAATGATAAGCTACTACAAGAAGCACCTTCAATTATAACAAATGAAGACAATTACTTTGGAAGAAGTTCATTTAGATCTTTTCTCCTTTAATAAGGATAAGTCCCCAAGTCCAAATGGACTCTTTTCAACATTCTATTAGCATAACTGGGAAATAGTGAAGGATTCCTATTGGTGGGTAGTGGAATAATCTAGGGTAAAACAATATATACCTTATAAAATAAATACAACATATCTTACCCTGATTCCAAAAAATAAGGATGCAAAATTGTTTGATTCATTTAGGCCCATAAGCCTATGTAATATAATATATAAGATAATATCCAAAGTTATGGAAAATTGGTTAAGACCACTATTAGACAAAATTATTTCAGAAGAGCAAGGAGGATTTTTGAAAGGTGTCATTAACCCCACCTTGGCAGGACTTTTGCATAATAGACTATGCATTGATGAATGACTACTTGATGCCTAGTTTTGATACTTTTGATGAGTATGCAATGTTTATATTGATTTATCTTTGAGAAATATGGTACTACTGATGTATTATCAATTTGTAGGACCAAGTGCATCCGTGGGTGGAAGAGGTAGAATCAACCATCGTGAACAGGGTAGTTGAAAAGGGAAATGATGAGTATGATAGCTCAGGGTAACATGAATGACTACCCTCATATAGATGCATGTATTTGATTGCTCGTTTATATTGTGCATGATGTTGTATGCAAAAAGGTTGGGTAAAGAACACCTTTGGAAAGGACTAATGGATATAGAGGGTCCATTAACCCTTAGTCCACTTAAATACCATACTAATGTTTGATATTAGTATAGGTATTTTATTTAAATAGAAAGGAATATTTTGTTTTAAATAATAAAGATATTTTGTTTTAAATAATAAAGATATTTTATTTAAATAAAAAGAAATGTTTTATTTTAAATAATAAAGGTATTTTATTGAAGAACACAAGCTTATACTAAGAGGGGGGGGGAACAGTATAAGACCACTTTTTACTTTTCTTTTCCAAATAGTATTATCCAATATAATCAATGGCAATATCAATAGCAATAACCAAAGCAATGCAAAAATCATCACACACAATAGAGACACCAATTTAACGTGGTTCACCCAATGTGGGCTACTCCATGGAGAAAATATTTCACTAATATTTTCTCAATAAATCTCTTGGGAATCCTTTCCTTATTACAATGTTTATGGACCTCTATCCAAAGGAGACACCAATCCCCTAATCAAGTTCATAGATCTCTATCCATAGGAGACACCAATCTCCTTGGTTCGTGGATCTCTATCCATAAGAGAACTCATTTCTCCTCTGCTCTAGCTGGTGATCTTCTAGAAGAACTACTACCTCCACTACACTGGCTAATGGATCTCTATCCACTACTGACTCTTGTCCTCACTCATAAGACTTGTCTTCACTGTCCTGGATAATGGATATCTATCCACTGGAGACTATCATCCTCTATACTCTATCACCTCCAAAGCTTGCTCTCAGCTCTGTCTCAAATCTATACTAAACACAGTCCTTCGATCTAGCATAAATTTGCTCAATCTCTGTCTCTGTTCTGGCACAAACCTATCCTCAAATTTGCACTAAACACAGTCCTTCGGTCTAGCACAAATTTGTCCTCAATATCTGTCCTCTGATCTGCACTAAACACAGTCCTTCAATCTAGCATAAATTTATCCTCAATATCTATCCTCAAGTCTTAACACAAAGCTTGACTTAATCACAAATCAACTCTACTGGATTTGCCCCAAACTTAACTCAAGGTTTGAACAAATCAATCAATCAACTCTGCTTACAATCCTTCTCAAAGACTTATCTCAAATCTGCCTTGTAAGCTTCCATAGAAGCTCACACTAATTTGTCCACAAGTCCTCTCTAGAACTTGTCCAATCTGCTCAATAATATTTGTTCTCAAATATGTATTGTAAGCTTCCACAAAAGCTCACACAAATCTGTCCACAAGTCCTCTCTAGAACTTATCTCAAATCTGCTCAACAAGTCCACACTAGAACTTGTCTACTCTGCTCTCAATCTTTGTCCTCAAATATGTATTGTAAGCTTCCACAAAAGCTCACACAAATCTGTCCACAAGTCTTCTCAAAGACTTGCCTCAAATATGCTCAACAAGTCTTCACTAGAACTTGTCCAATCTCATAGAAACATATAGAGAATTTTTAGAGACTCAATATGCTTCACATTCACCACAATTCTCAATCACTTTCAATCTCTCTTTTTACCACAAAAACATATAGAAAATTGTTAGAGACTCAATATGCTTCACATTCACCACAATGCTTAAACACTTTCAATATTTCTTTTTACCATAGAAACATATAGAGAATTGTTAGAGACTCAATATGTTTCACAAACACTCAACCTCTTTCTCAAATCAAATCAGAATATAGAACAATTTGTTTCACAAAACTTGAACTATCACATCCACTTGACTAGGCTCAACCAACTCTACTCAACCAATCACTCAATGAAATAATCCTTGCTCACAAACCCTAGTCCAAGCATATGAACACTCACTTATTTCCAACAATGCTTATCAAACAATCTCACATAACAATTATACTCATGATCTTTGCAAACCCTAGTTCAAGTTCTTCACTCAATCAATCACTTCAACAACAATGTTTATCAAGCAATCTCACATAACAATGATACTCACGATCTTTGCAAATCCTAGCTCAAGTTTTTCACTCAATAAATCACTTCAGCAACAACTCTTATTCCAAAAAACCCCTTTTCACTTCAACTTAATATTCACAACATTCAACAATCACTCACTAGGAAGATGTGCCCATACCTTTTGTTTGATGTAGAAGTGCCCTTAAAAACCTGTCTCAATCACAATTTTCTTCTTTGCCAATTTCAATGGTTAGATGAAAAAATTTCACACTAACACTCTTTCAAAATATTTCTCAATTACAAAAATAATCAATCTCAAATACACCTTATTACTCCTTGAAATTAGCAATCATCAAATCACATATAAAAATAATCACTCAAATTGTTTCTTATAATTTCCAATTTAATAAATCAATCTTCAAAAATTAACCCTTCAGAAATAATATTTGCCTACCCTTTTATCTCCCTCAAAAATACTTAATAACCAAATTAATTTAGGCAAAAATTAAATCTCATAAACCATCAAATCATTTTATTTTTCAACCTTAGGCACATAAAAATATTTTTATTTTCCTTCAACCTTAGCACATCCGAAATTAACAACCAACACAAATGATATTAGCGCATACCTTTGTCTCAACCAAAAAGGCCTTGATGGGTTTCGAACAAGAGACCTCTCTGTCGAGTGCCTTACCAAGGCGCTAACCCACCACGTGGAATAGGCGCTCCCATGGGGAAGGGAAGGCGCAAGCCTCCCTTTATCCCTATGTTAGGCGCTACACGAAAAAACGAATGCCCTCTCTTCTTAGCCAAAAACGAATCCGAAGGGATTCAAACCTGCACGCTTTGCTTGCCACATACCCTAGCGCCTCCGCAATTTTCCAACTACACTACCAGCACCTATGGTGCTTAGTGTTTATGCTCCCCTCGATTTGTTCCTCTATCGTCGGAGATATTTTCGAAAACGTGAGAACCTCTCTCTTTTTGCACACGAAACAATTTAGCATAGGATATTTGATCGTTAGCTTGGGGATATAAGGTAAATAACTTTACCACCATTTATACACAATGTTCCATGCCTTATGACATCGGTGCATGAAATCGAATTTCCAATTCGATTTTTACTTAGCCTTATAACCCTCTTTAGGGTTTATTAAATTAATAAAAATTAATTTATAATTAAATTAAAATTAACTTAAATAACATTGAAGTTAATTAAATTAATTTATAATAAAATTATATTAATTAATTTAAATTTCCCTCTTTAATATTATAATATTATTTGCTTGGGCCTCTTCTTTGCACTTTGGACCATATTTGACTTCTTGAAACCGAGTCTTGACCAACTGAAGGCGGACTCTTCTTTTTACACGGATTGTGAAACTGCTTCCTTTTACACTACTTACTGACACTGACATTCGACATTAATGACCATTCATTCTTGACATCAATGACAACTCATCCACACAAAATGTCTAACATTTATTTATAGAAAGGGATGTTTTGTTTTAAATAATAAAGGACTTTTATTTAAATAGAAAGAATTATTTTGTTTTAAATAATTAAGGGCTTTTATTTAAATAATGAATGTTATTGTTTTAAACAATGAAGAACTTTTATTTTAGAGAATTATCATCTTGAATAATAAATAACTCTTATTTTGGAGGTAAGATATATAAAATGGAAAGAACTATTTTTATATTCAAAATTTCCTTTTTGGCTGCCATGGGTAGATAGTTTTTTTAATTTAGTAGATGATATTTATGTGGGAAGCAAGACTTTGAGGCAAGTAGATAGATTTCCTCCTCGCTAAAAGGGATGAAGGAAGAGAGAAGGGGATTCTTCTTTCTTTTGAAAAATAAGGAATGAAAGCAAGGACAAAGCTGCGAACCGACCATTAGAGAAGAACTTCATTGTAGGGAAAATTTTAGGTTAGAGCTTTTGTTTTTGTCTAGTTTAAAAATATTGTATTACACTTCCAACCTTAGAAGCTTTTAATTTAAAAGATGTCGCTTATGGCTTGTAGATGTTAGTAAGATATTTATGCTATGCCCCTTGTGAACATCACTTTCCTTAATAATGGGTTGTGTGTTAAGCTTGGTGCTTTTATTCGATTAATTACCTTGTAGATTTTACGTACTCACTCAACCCAACTACGTCAACCACCTCCATTCTGCTCTGTTCAAGCTTGTTCATGAAGCAATTTCCCCTATCCATCAAGTCACAAGAAGGATTGTTGTCTCCAGTTAGATGTTTCCCTATCGCCCTGCTTGTATGTTTGAAGTTGTTTAACTCCACTTTATCTTGTGTTGGCATCAACGTCTCTCCTAGTTATAGGGGACGTGTAGAACCATGCAATCTTTAAAACTCTAGGAACCTTCTCCCCGCCATGATGTGTTGAGCTTGAATATTATTTGACTATCCTCTGTCGAATCCATAGGTTGTTTCATCCTAGTTTTGATCCATGCAATGTTGACATAGTTTAAAAGAAAGAGCAGTGGTGCTTCAATCTATCCTCAGCCCTGTTCTCCCCTATCCTCTAAGGTTAAACCTTAGAGTAGGTTCAATTCATCGTATTGATGTCGCTTCATGACACCACAGTGTGACAATTTTTCACTTGGATAGTGTGAAAGAAGGAAGGCCGCTTCGGCCTTCCTAATATGTTATCCCACATTGGGGATATAGGGGCATCCACGCCCATTTATTGAGGTTATTGCCCCCTAGATTGGATGACCACCACTCGGTGGTCAAGGGGGCACCAAGCAGGGGCCACCCTATGCCAGTTGTGGGCACTAAGTTGGATACGTCGCTGATTCTAGTGGCTTATTTAAGTTGACCTACCGATGTTATGTTGATTTCGCCTTGTCTGTCGCGTAGCAGAAATGCATGTTATTTGGCCGCTTGTCCGTGGTCGTTGACCAACCGAGCTGGTCGATAAATAAGAAATTCCCTTCTATATTGTTGAAAACGAAAGAATGCTTTCAATGCTTGAAATCGAGAGAATGCTTTCAATGCTTGAAATCAAAAGAATGCTTTTAAAGAGGTTTTAAATTATTCAAATCAAAAGAATATTTGATTTTTTGAAATCCAAAGAATGTTTTTAATGCTTGAATCAAAAGAATGTTTTTAAAGAGGTTTTAATGTTTTGAAATCGAAAGAATGTTTAAAAGAGGTTTTTAATGTTTGAAATAGGTTTAATGTTTTTATGAGATTAAAGAAATGGGTTATTATTATAAGTATTTAATTAACTAGGAGTATGTTCTCTTAGTTAAAGAAATAGGTTGTTATACGTTTTTAATTAACTAGGAGTATGGGCTCTTAGTTAGTTAAAGAAATTGGTTATTATTATAAGTATTTAATTAACTAGGAGTATGGACTCTTAGTTAGTTAAAGAAATTGGTTATTATAAGTATTTAATTAACTAGGAGTATGGACTCTTAGTTAAATAAATTGGTTGTTATAAGTATTTAGTTAATTAGGAGTATGAGCTCTTAGTTAGTTAAATAAATGGGTTATTATAAGTATTTAATTAACTAGGAGTATGGACTCTTAGTTAAAGAAATTGGTTGTTATAAGTATTTAAGTAGGAGTATGGGCTCTTAGTTCATTAAAGAAATGGCTTGTTAAGTATTTCATTAATTAGGGTTATGAGGCCTTAATTAATCCAATAAATGGCTTTATATGTTAGAGCATGAACCTTTGATTGATAAAAGGGTGGTACATTGAATTACCCATGCTTGATAGATGACTTTCCTTCTAAAGTTTGAGTGGATGATTTATGAACAAATGCATTTAGTAGCTTGTATAGTTGTAATTTGGCATCTAAATTAAATGCACTTGTTTAAAGAATCATTCAATAGATGCATTAGTTGCATGCTTCATAGGAGCTACAAGCTACCCTAATCCCTTACCATCATCAGTCGAGCAATGGACAAGTAAGAAGGACCAAGGAGGACACTCAGATCCAAGATATTTACCATTTGATATATGTTGTAGTGAAGACTTGTTATGAAAACATATTATGAAATAGACTCTAGTTGATCAATCTCCTTTTAGATGATGTTGTAATACTTTATTCTTTTAAAGTATGGGAGTACCCCTACCACACTTGGACCATGTAATACTAAATAAATGGAAGATGTACCTCTTACCTACTAATTATAAAGTATCTTGATGATGTAATTTCATAAACTATTCTATTTGTTAAATGCTTTAGCTAGATCTTGATGTCTTATATGGTTAATACTTTCTACTTAATTTAATCATGGAGTGTTATCTACTGAACATCAAGAAGGTACCAGGTGGTACATTGAATTACCCATGCTTGATAGATGACTTTATTTATGAAGTTTGAGTGGATGATTTATGAACAAATGCATTTAGTAGCTTGTATAGTTGCAATTTGGAATCTAAATTAAATGCACTTGTTTAAAGAATTGTTCAATAGATGTATTAGTTGCATGCTTCATAGGATCTACGAGCTATCCTAATCCCTTACCATAATCAGTCGAGCAATGGACAAGCAAGAAGGACCAAGGAGGACACTCGTAGCCAAGATATTTACCATTTGATATATGTTGTAGTGAAGACTTGTTATGAAAACATATTATGAAATAGACTCTAGTTGATCAATCTCCTTTTAGATGATGTTGTAATACTTTATTCTTTTAAAGTATGGGAGTACCCCTACCACACTTGGACCATGTAATACTAAATAAATGGAAGATGTACCTCTTACCTATTAATTATAAAGTATCTTGATGATGTAATTTCATAAACTATTCTATTTGTTAAATGCTTTAGCTAGATCTTGATGTCTTATTTGGTACCTTATTGATGTTCAGTAGATAATGCTCCATCATTAAATTAAGTAGAAAGTATTAACCATATCCTTCTAAAAGAAAGAACGATTACAGGATCTTATGATTTATTGTAGACAGATAATTATAATAGATAACTAAATGTGATTATGCTTATGTGATAGAAGTAGAGAAAGAATCCTAAGGGATTATGGGATCCCTCAGGAAGGAACTTCAGACAAACTTGATTCAAGGACCTCTTCAAAGAAACTAGACTAAGTTGACTTATACAAATGAACTTGGCTATCTATGAAGGAACAAGTTAGCTCATCGCGAAGATGAGACTAATAGCTTATTTTCAGTACACGCAGTATACCTACAAAGACAAACTTGTGTATATTATAGAGATGGCTATATCCTTTGACTGATAGAAGGAGATAAGACAACTCATCGTAGGGATGGGGTTAATAGCTTATCTACAATACGCATAATATACCTACACATATGAATTTGTGTATGGTATAGAGATGGGTGTATCCCTTGATAGGTTTAAGAAGGGAATGTTGGCTCATTATGAAGATGGGACATACAACTTAAAACATTATGTTAGTTTAGATAACTTCATAGTAATGCATATGTTGGTTAGGGATATGTAAATCCATCGAGTGTATGTTTATTTTTTTTCTATATATATATATATATATATATATATATATATATATATATATATATATATATATATATATATATATATATATATATATATATATATATATATATATATATATCCGTAGGTTAGGAACTCAGAGGTAGGGCAACCTAGTGGAAAAACCACTAAAGAGCAAGAATTCAGGGCTCTTCTGGAGAAAGAATTGACCAAGGACATAAAGAATATCCATACTTCCAAATTTAATGGAAGAAGGGGAAGGAAAATAAGCTAAAGCTTGGTTAAGAGAGCTAGAAATCTATTTTACAATGAAGAACTATTCCCTTGGGACTCAGATAATATAGGAAACACTACATCTGCAAGGAGCTAGATTGGAATGGTAGGAAAACTTCCAAGAAGAGCCCAAAATTATAGCAATTGATCTGAAATAGAAGGATTTTGTTATAGCTTTCAAGAAAAGGTTCCTTACCGAACACTTCTATGCAGCAAAGTTCAAAGAATTTACCAGCCTTTGACGAGGGACCAAATCAGTGGAAGTATACTATAAGAAGCTAGCTAAGTTGTTGAAATATGTAATTGTGTATAATAAAAAGATGAAGATCCATAAGTTTATCTTAGGGATAGAACCCAATATTAGGCATGATGTAAACATGAAAGAGCCAAAATCACTATAAAAGGCTTATGATTTAGCTAAGAAGATATAATCTCATCTTCAGTTTGACTATGCGGTTCTATCTGAACAAGATTGACAAGCATTTAGGAAAAGGAATAGTGTTAGTTTTATAAAGTGGAAGGGAGAACAAAATCATAAGGGTAAGAGCCTCCCTAAAATCGAAGGGAGGAATGATGGGAAGCAGGGAAGGTTCAAAAGGAATTTCCAAAGAAGAAACAATAACAACAACAATAATAAGAAACCCCAACCACAAAAGCCATCAAATTCAGTACCAGTGGGTAAAATCGGGGAACAAAAATAGGGAATACACCCAGGACCCAAGGGTGGGTGTTACAATTATGGAGGTCTGCACTATGCTAGAAAATGTCCACACCAACCAGGACCAAGGACCTCTAGTGCAAAGGGAAAATAACTGGCCCATAGGATCTATGTTGTGACTAAAAGCCATAAATTAGAAGGGCAAGCCACCCCATTGCTCTTAAAGGGTAATATTTTCAGTAAGGAAGTAAATATTTTAATTGATAGTGGAGCTACAAATAGTTTTATTTCTTCTAGATTAGCTAAGGATATGCTAGAAAGACCGGGATATTCGATACAAGGGTGAAAGATTGAGTATGGTCTTGGACAAACCTACTAAGTGGATCAATGTTTTCCTATGGTGAAAATTATCCTAACCAATGGTTCGACTGTAGGATGTTTGTATGTAGCTCTACTACATGCTTTTGATATTATCTTAGGAATAGACTGGTTACAAGCTCATAAAGCCTTGATCAATTTCTAGGATATGTGGATAGAGTATTTGGAGAAGGACAAGGTAGACTAAGGCTTTATAGTGAGCAAGGGTCATTCAAACCCTAGTTGTTATCTGCCATGCATCTAAAGAAAACCCTTAGAAAAGGAGGGATGGTTTATGTCATAAAACTCAACAAAGTCAGGGAGGATCAGAAGAAAGAGATGTTTAGGAAATAGCCAATCTTACAAGAATATAAGGACATATTTCCTGAAGACCTACTCAGGCTTCTACTTGTATGAGAGTTCGATTTCACCATTGAGTTGGTGTCATGGGTAGAACATATCCATAGAGCTCCTTATATGATGAACCCTATAGAGATGGAGTTGAAGGTACAACTGCAAAGGTTGTTGGAAAAAGGATTGATAAAGCCTAGTGTGTCACCATGGGGTGCACCGACGCTTTTCATTAAAAAGAAATATGGTTTGTTGTGATTATGTATTGACTATAGAATGCTAAACAAAGCAACCATCAAGAATCAGTACCCTTTACCTAGGATTTAAGACCTGTTCGATCAACTAAAGAATACCACGATATTCACAAATATTGATTTGAAATCAGGGTATCATCAATTAAGGATACATGAGGAGGATACTCATAAAACAACATTCAAAACTGGATACGAGCATTATGAATTTACAGTCTCACCCTTTGGACTAACTAATGCCCCAACTACATTCATGAATTTAATGAACATCATATTCAAGAGATATATGGATCAGTTTGTCCTCATGTTTTTAAATGATATTCTAATATATTCTCAAAATAAAAGAGAACATGACAAATACCTCAAAATCATGTTGGAATTGTTAAGAGAGAATCAAATATATGGGAATATATCAAAAAGTGACTTCTATGTCTCTAAGGTATGATATCTGGGATAATATATGTTGAGGGAATTGTAGTGGATCCAAAAAATATTAAGGCTATTTTGAATTAGCCACCACCTACTAATGTGATGGAAGTGCGAAACTTCATGGGTATGACAGACTATTATAGATAATATGTGAAGAATTACTCCAAAATAGTTGCTGTGATAACCAATATCTAGAATAAAGGGAAATAATTTAAATGGACGAAGAAGTGTGAGGCTTCTTTTGCATTGCTTAAGAAAAAAATCACCACAAAACCTATATTGAAAAGCCTAGATCCTCAAGGAAACTTCATAATATGCACTGATGCAACATTAGAAGGATTAGGAGAGTGCTTTTGCAGGATGAATCAGTCATAGCATATGCATCAGAAAACTTAAGAAGCATGAAGTTAACTATGCTACGCATGATCTAAAGCTGAAAACAGTTGTACACACTCTCAAGATCTAGCATCATTATTTGGTAGGAAGGCCTTTTGAGCTGAGAATCGACCATCAAAGCTTGAGGTACATATTTACCCAATCTATGCTCAATGCGAGGCAAAGAAGATGGATCAAGTTTTTATTTGAATATGAATTTGATTTTGAATATATCAAAGAGATAATGAAGCAAAGAGAAAAAAGGAATCTCGAAGAGCCAAAAGATATTTGACTTGGAAGATACAAAGCCCTGGTAATGGTGAGCCTGTGCTTGAGGATTTTAAGCACTTGTTATCTATTAGAGCATCCAATAGGAGCCATTTACATTCAACTTGTGAAGAGTACCTGATAAAAGGAAGCAAGTCCTAAAAGCATATGTTTAGAGAGAGCCAAAGTACCTATTAAAAAGAGGAGAGCGCATATATGAAGAAACTAGTGGACAAGGTTAAAATTGCCTAAGACAAGATATTGTGCGTGCACCTGAGAGAAGAAATTGCATGAGCTAAAGCACGCGTTTGGTAGGAAGCAAAACAATCGTCTGAGAAGGAGTTGGCATATTGAATGTCAAAACCATTTCATGAATGTGTAACATCAAGATTGATATTTTTATCATATATTTTAAAATCATGCTTTATATTTGGAAGTTTGATTTATTTGAATATTATAAGGTTTTAAAGAGTTGGAGGAATAATGAATTAATAATTACAAACATTACTATTTTTGGGTGTTTAAAGGAATTAAAGTGAAGGAATTAATTGATGCATGGGAGACATAAGGAAACAAATATTTGAAGGTTGAATTAAAATTAAAATTATTTGATTTTTGGGTGAAATTAAAGTAAAAATTAAATAAGGAGATATAAGAATTAATGAATTTGATATTTGAATTTGATGAATGAATGATTTAAAGATTGGTGAATTTGACATTTATTGATGACTGATGAATGTGAAAATTGATCAAGATAAAATTTGAGAGAAAATTTTAAATTTAATTTTGGGAGTTATAAGAAGATGATGACTTGAAATTGATTGCTTGATTGAAGATTGAAGATTTGAAATTGAGATTGTTTGAAGAAATTATTTAATTATATTTGGAAGAAATAAAGTATTTTACATCAAAGGAATTGATTGAGTTTTGAAAAATCATGGAAGAAATTATTCTAAATATATCTTTGGAGGGGAGTGAAGATTAAAACATTGCATACAAAGAATGATAGAAAATGCTAAAAAATAAAGAGATACAAAATTGAAAAAGATATTACAAACATTTTTCAAATAAGCCAAAGATGAACAATATGGAACTCTTGAAGATTATCTGAGAACAAAATTGATAGAAACAAGTGAAAACTCCAAAAATGTTATCATAGTACTTGTTGATATAGTGAAAATATCATATATGGAAAAAAGGAACACTAATAATCATGCTTACTCATACAATTGTACTTGAGGTTTATTAAAGAAAATGGAAAGGGAACGATACTTTGGAGACTAGGTTTATTCCCCGTGAGGGTTCCCAGTATATATCTTGTGTCTCATGTGTGATGATTATTGCTCATTCATGTCTTTATAACAGGGTCGGTATATATCTTGTGTCTCATGTGTGATGATTATTGCTCATTCATGTCTTTATACCATGGTTTTTGAGATAGCTTACTATGAATGTATTGCTCCAATTTGTGGAAGAGGATTATGGTTATATTGATTGTATTTAATAATGTAAAGCATGTAAATGGTTTTTATATGTTTAATCTTTATAAATTTTAATGGCTAAGTTCATGGATACCAATTATTGGAAAGCGTAAAGAAAGAGAAAAGGCCTTTCCTCAATTGGCTCAACCTGCATAGATGGACTTACTTATGGTGAGGGTAGGAGTGCCTGTAATAACTATATATAAAAAAAATTCTTTCTGGAGTTTGATAAAAATCTTGTGATTCGACAGATTGGAAATTGAAGTCTGGCCTTTTAAAATATGGGAAGCCCTTTGGGTTTGCCCTTTGCTTTTGTTGCCATGGCTTCCTCTTGTCCAACCATCTTCACCTTCTGACAATGAATGAGAGAATGAAATGTGGTTTTCCCAAGGATGGAATGTTTCAAATTTAAATTTAGGAGAGGGGGAGAGTAGTAAAGATAAGTATGGAAAAGACAAAATCAAATTGCAGAGAGGAAGGTGAATTTGAGGGAGAAGAAGAGTAGTAAAGATGGGTATAGAAAAGACAAAATCAAATTACAGAGAGTAAGGAGAAGGAGAGTGTCTTAAATCTGTAAAGGTGCACATGTGTAAACTAATTTAAATGAGAATATCTTTAAAGGCCTAATATTGGTGCTTTGTCTCTGCTTTCCTCGCATAAAGCTCAGCTCTCTTAGGGAAAAGAATCAAGAGAATCGTTACAAGAATTTTATGAAAACAATAAATCATTCCAATGATGTTCTTCCTCCTTGTAGTTTAAGGAGGAAAGGTATGTCTTTTTAACAATTTGAGTTGAATTATGGACATGAACATGAGTATACACATAATATGCAATGACTTTAAAATGTAAATGATTAATTTGATTCAAATAAACTTAAAAACTATTTATATCAAATGCAGGTTTGCATCCATTAATAATCAATGACCAGTGAAAAAGATGATTGTCTCCATGGTTAAGGGGTTGCTTTATAATTGGTTGTTAATAGACATAAATCTTGTTTATATTATAAAATTAAAAAATGTTGCAGTCCATGGCGGCAACCACTATTAATAGAATCACTTCACTGATTGAAGCATGAACATTTTGACTCAAACACTTTTCAAAATAATTTGATGATCATTTTGTACACAATAGACTTCAGATACTCTCCATCCACAGTATAAATGTATGATGTAAAATAATTTAAAATAAAAATATATATTTCCATTGCATGCCTACACCAATTGTGGACTCAAAACTCCTGCGACTGAGGATCCGTGGCCTTGGATTTTGTAGACTTTTTGGGAAGCAAAACCTGATGAATGTTGGGAAGAACTCCACCCCCAGAAATCGTAACCCCGCCGAGAAGTTTGCTCAGCTCTTCATCATTCCTCACCGCTAGCTGTATGTGCCGAGGAATTATCCGAGTCTTTCTATTGTCCCGCGCTGCATTTCCCGCTAGCTCCAAAACCTAAACATTATACAATTCAAAGGGTTTTGTTACAGGCTAAAAATAAAGAGAGAAAGAAAATGAAAATTTGTTTTATGTTTACTTCTGCGGCGAGGTATTCCAAGACGGCAGCGAGGTAAACAGGAGCCGCGGCGCCAATACGTTGGGCGTAACGGCCCTTCTTTAAAAATCTTGCCATTCGGCCGACTGGGAATTGAAGACCGGCCCTCTGAGATCGGGATTTCTGAGATATGGGGAGCCCTTTGGGTTTACCCTTTGCTTTTGCTGCCACAGCTCCCTCTTGCCCTGCCATCTTCGCCTTCTCCGACAATGAACGAGGAGAGAATGAAATGTGGTTTTTCTCGGAGGATGGGATTTTGAATCTGGGCGAGAGGAATAGAGAAAATATAGGAAGGATAGGACAAAATCAAATTGCAGAGGAACAGAAGTGGAGCGTCTCAAATGTGAAGAGGCGCGCATGTTTAAATTAGTTTAAATGAGAATATTGTTGAGGGAGACCGTTATCGGTAGAAAAAAAATAAATAAATGGTTGAAGGCTTGATATTGCATATATTTTATTTTTAATTTTTTAATTTTTAATTTTTAATTTTTAATTTACATAGTGGAATCGGTAGCCATTTGGGCAGGTTGTCTAGCTTTTATGGTTACCATCGTATTCTGTGTTGTCTGTTTTGGAAGCCTGTTTTGGAAGCCGCCACATAGATTATTTTTGCGTAGTTCGCCCTTATAATCACCCTCCGCAATTATTTAAAACCTTTTACACTGAAAGTACATTGTTTTATTGAAATGTTTTTTTATTTGTTTTTTTTTATCTGATTACTAAGAAACCGCTAAGACAGACATATTGGGTTAGGCAGTTTCCTTCCAACCATGACCCCTCCTAAAGTTGAGAGCTATACTTATCAATAGGGAATTTAACTGAAAGCCACCACATACCAACCCCCTCACACTCGCCCACGCTGAGGTTTGAATTTATTATCTTAAGTCATGATAATAATGTTATTATGGTATGACTGCTCTCAAAGATATTATAATAGTATATATTTGGGTTTTCATGTGAAAACCCAATCTTGATACAAGAGATTGACCTTTTTTAAAATTCGGTGTTTTATCTTAAAAGATTTAAAATTTGAAAGAGATAGGTTGGTTGATAGTGATAGAGTGTTTGCTGAATTTTTTTTAAACCTGAAAGGGATAGGTTGCTTGGTAGCTTGCTTGGTAGTGAGTGCTTGCCAAGTGGGTAACCCTGGTTTGAATCCCTGATGATCGGGGTCTTTTGGTTTCATCTTTATTCAACAGGCTAAAATTAATAAAAGTTCCCTACAAAAAAAAATGTTATTATAGTATTTGAAAATTTAAAATTATTTATATATATAGTTTTTTTTATTTGGTTAGTGTGAGGAACCCCTACGACTAAGGGACAGAGCTGAGCAGTCTCTTTCCAACCATGACCCCTGTAAAGTTGAGAGCTATGCTTATCAATAGAGAATTTAACACACACCCACCCCCTCACACACTCGTCCACGTTGTAGTTTGAACCTTGGACCTCCCGAAGAAGAGCCAAAGCCCAAACCGTTGCATTGTCCTCCTTGGACACATTTAAAGTTAATTTTATTTAAAAATATACATTTTTTTTTTTTTTTTTATATATAGAAGCAATGGTTACAATCACGATTTTTAGTAACTACCAACATTAACCTTATATTAAATTATGATCATATGTAGGTTAGAAGGGGGGAGTGGGCGACCTCTTGCTCTACGCGGGATGGCCCTGCTTCATCTTCCTGCTCCTCATTCTCGTCCTTGGTCATGTTCCAGATATTTTCTCGATGCAAGACCTTTCCATGGGTGGGTTGTTTGTGCAGATGATCTCCCTTCTGGACGAGAGGTCCCTGATCCACTTTTCTACCCAGTTCCTTGCCTTATTTGAGGGTTCTTGTTCGAGTTTGTGACCTGGCACATCTCCGAGGTTGTGTTTTTGTTGCATGACTAATATTTTGTAGTTGCAGGGATCTTCCCAGTGAATCAATCCCAAATGCCCTTGGTTTGGATGGTTTTCGGCTAGCCCAGTTGGGGGGTTGTGGCTTTCGAAAGGGGTTTGGCTTTGTTTACTCTTCCTGGTTTCTTGGGATCTCTATCTACGTCTTTCGTGGCTTCAAGGATACCCTATGTTTAGTGTCTATAGATGGCCATCCCTTTAAGCTCCAGATTTGGGTTTGTATTGCCTTTGGTATCTCTCCGCAGATCCAATGTTTATCCGTTTTTCAATATTTTGTTGGGTGCTCTTGCTGTCATTTGTCTTTTCAATCTTGGGTGGGGACCTTTCGCTTCTTCGTGCAGTTGTGGCTCTGGCTCTTATGGTTTCATTTCTAAAAAGACCTTGGAGGGATTGGCTTCTCTTTCGTTGTGGGTGGTTGTTTGGTGGCTCGATGTTGCAGTCTTTAAGATCTTGGGATGGGGACCTCGTGATTCATCACTTCCTGCAATTATCGAGCCATGATTGACAATCCCTATGTTTAGTTTTGCTCCAGTCATGCGTCTTTGTGGTGATTGGTGTCTTTGGGTTTCTCTTCAGCTTGTGTTTTCAGTCTCCTTCGCAAGGAGATCTTGTGGCCTGTCAAGATCTCTGGTGTCTGCTGATCCACTTTCTAGGTCGTGTTTTACTTTTGTTTTTCATGAGATTCTTGTTTTAGTTCATCTTGGTTGAGTGATCCTCTCTGGTGGGCATGTATGTGATGTTCCTGTGTCTGGCTAAACGAGATTGTCCTTTGTTGCAGCTATTCCCAAATTTGTTTTCCAAGCAATTTTGTCTTCTTGTTTCTCCTTGGCGGGAAACATGGGTATGGTTTTCCCCTTGGGCGGAATCTCCATTTTTGAATTTTTTTTGTAGGTTCCTTGTTTCCTGGGCCCTCTGGACGGGTTTCTTCATTTCAAATCTTAGGCCCTTTGGGCAGGTTTTTTTAATTTTAATTTTTTGTCCGTATAGGATGATCATGCGTCTTAGTCTGATGATGGTCCCTCTGGGACTGTCTTCCTATGCACTGTTTTTATTTTTAAAAGGTATGTCTTTTGTCATGACGTTTGGTCTGTTGACCTGGTTTTCTCTATCTTCATTTGTAAAAGGTTTTGGGGTCTCTTTCAAAACCCATTTTTAATACAAACTACCAAACAAAAATTATGATCATATGGTAGTATTTCAACAAGTTTGACAATTATGCATGTATCTCTTCACACGTTTTGAATCTTGATTTCTTTTTGAAAAGTTAAGGGATTTAGTCAGCTAAGCTAATACCATTTGATCATGCAATATGAATATTAATTTACATGGAAAAAAATATTTCCCACTACTCATGCTAGACCATGTGGATGCACATTTTCTTGTTTTATATTTTTGAATAAATTTTTAATTTGTGAAAAATAAATGATATAAATTCTTTTAATGTATAAATTCATTATTAAATAAATATTTAATAAAAACAGTTGAAGTTTCTTCGAAGAGACTATTTATTCTCCAACTCCTAAGGTTGGAAGGCTAATTAATTCGAAATTCCTCGAATGCAATTTGCGGTGTTTGTGCTCTGTATTCGCTACGATCGAAGGAAGACTTAGAAGCACGTGCGGTTGAAAAGTCTTCGGGAGTTTTTTCGAGGGTGAAGTGGAGGGAAGTTCACTTGTGAACTTCATAGCCCGCGTGGGCTAGTGGCAGCGAAGGCTGCTGTTGGGCGCTACATTGGCGGAGGTCACCGTTTCGAGTCTCGCGGGGGTGTTTTGCTAGAGTAACACACATTTTTATTAAAACGTCTTTATGCCGCGAAATTCGGAGTTTCTTGGATAGCGATTTATAAGGTGTGATTAAATTTTATGAGTTTTGGCTTTTGTGATTAGCATTGAATAAAAGCTTAGGATAAATAAGGGCATATTTCTTTGGATGTATTTTTAAGATTATTCTTTGCTATGCTAAAATTAAAAATGGAGGTATAAGGTGTGAGTCTGTGATTGTTGATTTATTGGCATGTTATGGTGGTTGTGTTTAAAGAAGTGGAGCTAAAAGGTGTAATAAAGGAAGTTTATATTATTACTCATTTCTTTTTATTCTAACCCTAACTTGGTTGGAAGTTTGAGAGTTGTGTGTGGTGACAGCTTGAAGGTTCAATTATCTTCTACTCCAATAAGGTATGGGCACATTCTTCTTATGAGTATGATTGGTGTATGTTTTTTGAAATAAGGTTGGAGTGAAAAGGTATTCTACTAGGTATCCTTTGGCTAGGTGTAAATCCTATTTTCTGGTTTGTTGAAGACTACTTATGCATTGTTATCCTTAAGGAGAGTTTTTGGTGAATGCATAATTTCTGGTTTGAGATAGTGGAAGCTTTGTGCACTAGGTTATATTTGTGAGTCTAGCTACTTGCATTGAGTTGGTGGAACCCTTGGTTGGTTGTTTTGAGTTTGATGGTTGAGTTGCTTCCATAGAGGTTGTTTGATCAAGTTATTGCTTTACTTGATTCATGATATTGGGCTTACTCCATTGAGTTGATTTGAGCAAGTTATTCTTTGCATTTGGTGATATTGTGTTGGTGGCTATTTTGTTCAAATATCTTTGGAGGGAAAAGTATTTCTACTTGTTTCCTTTTCTTGTGATGATTGGTTGAATGCTTCAAGGTTGATGTTGAGTTGAATGGTGTTGGTTGACTAAACCTTGTTTGATGAGCATTGTTGTTGAAACCCTAATTGATGGTGAAAAGAACATGAGTATCATTGTTATGTGATTCTTTGCATAGTTGGCAATTGTTGGGGTTTCATGTTCTTGAAAGAAAACATTCTATCCTATCCATTTCGGATATTGAGTTGAGTTTTCGGATTTGAGATTGAGTTTGAGCTGAGTTGATTTGAGTTGAGTTTTGAGATTGGGATTTGAGTATAGAACATATTGAGTCTCTAACAATTCTCTTTATGCTTCTATGAGTTTGAAAAATCACATTGGGTCTCTAACAATTCACTTTGTGATTTCCTACTAAGAAAGTTTTTCTTGGTGAGCTTGAGTTTTGGACGAGGTTCCAGTGGGGACTTGTGAGCGGCTTTTGGACGAGTTTCGGTGGGGACTTGTGAGCAGTTTTTGGAACAGGTTTCGGTGGGGACTTGTGAGCAGATTTGGACAGGTCCTAGCAGAGGACTTGTGAGATGAGTTTGATAGTTCTATCAGAGAACTTGAGGATAGAGGTGCATTGGTTCTATGAGAAGAACTTGAGGACAGATTTGGCAAGTCTTTGAGAAGGCTTGTATGTAGAGGATTGATTTGTTCAAGAGTTGGATAGATCTGACAGACAGAGGAAGACTTGTACTAGATCGATTGATTGTGTTTGGTATAGGTTGTTGAGCTGTTGTGGACGTGATCATAGAAGGCAGAGGTCTCTTAGGCTAAGCATTGAGGACAGGAGGTCTTTGATGGAAAGGAGTTCCACGTGCTGGCAAGAGGTAGAGGCAATTGATCTTCTGAGGGATCATTTCCAGAGCAAAGGGGAAGGTATCTCCTTTGAGCAGAGGCTCATAAATTCTGATTGGGGGAAGGTATCTCCTTTGAGTAGAGGCTCATAAATTTTGATTGGGGGAAGGTATCTCCTTTGGGCTGAGGCTCATAAACATTGTAATTGGGAAGGATTCCCAAAGAACTTTGAGATAACTTTTAAATAAAAGTTTTGTGGATGTAGCCCAACCATTTTGGGTGAACCACGTTAAAATTGGTGTCACTTTGTGGATGATATTGTGCATTGCTTTGATATTGCTTTGGTATATTGCTTTACTTGTTTTGAAGTATAAAGGAAAAAGTAAAAAGAGGTCTTATACTTTTCACCCCCCCCTCTCAATATAAGCTTGTGTTCTTCAATTGGTATCAGAGCAGGTGCCTTCGGAAAGTTTAACAACTTGAAGGAAAAGCTAGTAAAGAACACAATGGATTATTCAAGTGGCAATGCAAGCACCTATTCTTGATGGGTCGGATTTTGGTCTTTGGAGTGCAAGGATGAAGGTTCATCTAATGGCACTTGGGAATGAGGTTTGGGAAGTGATTGAAGATGAGTACACTATTCCTAAACATGGTCCTAATACTAAAGAAGAAAGGCTCCTACATCACAGCAATTCAAAGGCAATGAATGCAATCCTGAAAGGCTTATAGAAAGCAGATCTCACCAAAGTGATTCACTGCAAGACAACTAGTGAAATGTGGAAACAGTTGAAATGTGGTTCATACAGGTGATACAAATGTTAGAAAGGCCAAGTTGAGACACTTCAAAGGTATGTTTGAACAAATCAAGATGAATGATGATGAAAATATTAGTAACTACATGCTTTGTATGGATGAGGTTGTTAACTCCATGAAAGACTTAGGTCTTGAGCTTGCTGAAAATGATGTTTGTGATAAGATTTTAAGATCTCTTCCTAATAGATTTAGTGAAAATATTTTTGCTATTGAGGAAGCTAAAGATTTGGATAAGTTGAAAAAGGATGAGCTCCATAGTATACTTGCAGCATTTGAGTTGAGAACTCAAGTGAAGGTTGATGTCAAGAAAGAGGCAGATTTCAAGGCTACCAAGAATTCCAAGGGTAAATAGCTTCAAGATAGTGATGAGTCTTCTAGTGATGAAGAGGCATATTACAAACAAGAAAGGCAAGTTCTCTAGAAAGCACAAAAGTATGAAAAATATAAGATGTATCAATTGTGGAAATTTTGGTCATTATGCTACTAACTGTACTATTCCCAAGAATGAAAGTGATGAAGATGAACAGGATTCTAAGAGCAAGGATTCTGAAAAGCACAAGCATCACAGGAAAAACAAAGATGAGCACAACAATCAAGGAAAGAGGTATTCTCACAAGAACAAGAAGATTTTCTACCTAGACAAAGCAAGTAAGTGTTCTAGTAGTGATAGTGAAAATTCTTCAAGTGATAATGAAAATGAGATGTTGTTCATATCAGAAAAAGAGGAAGAACCGAAACATAGATTCATTATCATGAAATGTCTTAGATGTGGAAATTTTGGTCACCTTGAGGATGATTGCACAAATAATGATTTGGTTTCTAGTATGTATGAGGATGCTTCAAAAAACTATAAGAAAGATGCATATATGGTTTTTGAAAAGGGTAGCACCTCTAGTGATAAGAAATCTGAAAAAGGCCTTGATGATTCAAAAAGAAAACAAATAGAGGAAGATATAGAGGAAGGTGAAGTAGATCTTGAAGGTGAACTTATTAGTGCTCTTAGTGCTTTGAAAAAGGAAAGAAAGAAGAATGCTAGACTCAAGGATAAGTTAGATGAATGTTGTATGGAGAGAGATGATCTTATAGAAAGTCTTGACTTCTCTATAGCTAAGACACAAGAACTCAAGGATGAGTTAGAGTCTAAGGTTCTTGAGTATAGTGAGTTAGAACAAAAAATGGCTTCTTTGAAAGAAGAAACTAAAGAGTACAAGGATAAGCTTTACAGGTTCCAAGATAGCTCCAAAAAGGTTAAGTCACTCATCAAAGGTCAAAGAAAGACAACGAGATAAAACGAGCCTTGGTTTTGTTAAGCCACACAAGGAACAAGTTGGAGAGTCTAGTAAGAGACTCCAAAAGGAAGAGAGTTCCGATGAGGAAAGTATTTCAGAAAAGGAGTCCTTGAATGATAGATGCAAGAAGCAGTAAAACAGAATTCAGAATTGTGAAGAAGAAGTTTCGAACCTAAGAGGTCAATTAAAGGAAAGTTTCAGGAGATGTTTTGCTTGTCACGGGTTTGGTCACATGGCTTCACATTGCATGGCTCAAGTGAAGGAGGTAAATGACAGCTTTAGAAGTGCTAGTTACTTTCAAGGGTATTGCTACTCTTGTCGTTGGGCACAAGGCGTTTATTGTAAGGCAAATAAGGAATAGGTTTGGTTAGAACGAGGTTTGGCGGAACGGTTGGTCGAAGTTTGGTGAACAGGGTTTGTGTTAAAACAAATGAACTAACTTGTATTATTCAGCAGTGCAGTTTAAATAATACAACAACAACAAGAATTGCCGGAGGTTGCCAAACCAACCAGCTACAATAAGCATGTTGTTATAACAAAATAACAAATGCACAAATAAGACAAATAATGAAATAGTAAACAGTATAACTACGCTAACATCCCCCCTTATTACATTATTTGGGTAATAGGATGACTACTAGCTATACTAACATCCCCCCTGATTACATCATTTTGCAATACAAAGAGAGCTGCGAAACAACTCAAATTTGACACGTGCAAGTGCCTTAGTGAAAATGTCTGCAACTTGAGCATCGGTGGGAATGTGCTGAAGCTGAATTCGGTGCTTTGGAACTTCATCTCGAATGAAATGACATTGTGTGTCAATGTGCTTTGTTCTTTCATGATGGACTCGGATTCTTGACGAGGTTCGTAACACCCCGATTGTCGCAAAACAAGTGTATTGGAGATTTTGATGGATGGCCCATACTTGTCGAATGCGACGCAACCATATCACTTCGCACACACCTTCACGTGCGGCGCGATACTCGCCTCTCGTTGATGAAATAGCAACCACCGGTTGCTTCTTGCTGTGCCAAGAGACAGGACCGGATCCCAGATGAAAAATGTATCCAGAAGTTGACTTGCGATCATCAAATGATCCGGCATAGTCGGAGTCCGTGTATCCTTGCAAGAAGAATTTGTTGTTCCTCTTGTATTCTAGGCCATATTCCATAGTACCACGGACATAGTGAAGAACACGTTTTGCCGCTTTCCAATGAGTGGTCTTAGGCTCCCGCATGAACCTCGAAAGATAGTTGACAAGGAAATACGAGATCCGGCCTAGTATTGGTCGGATATATGAGACTCCCAATCAACCGTCGATAGAGAGTACCATCTACCCGAGGTGAATCATCATATCGTGATAACTCGAAGTCCATTCTCCATCGGAGTTGCCATTGGCTTGCAATCGGCCATGCGATATTTTTCCAGCAATGTCTTGGCATATTTTTTCTGAGACACTTTGATGGAGTGCTCCTTCTGGCTGAATTCTAGACCAAGACAATAATGGAGAAGTCCGAGATCTGTCATCTCAAAATATTTACACAAGTTTCTTTTGACAAGAGAGATCATAGTTTCGAACTCCTTGTAATGAGCAGATCATCAACATAGAGTACAAGCAACACTATCTCATAACCCTGTTTCTTGAAATAGAGGTTTGCATCTGATGGACATCTCTTAAATCCATGCCGCATAAGGTGATTGTCCATTTTTATATACCAAGCTCGAGGAGCTTGTTTCAGTACCATATAAGGATTTGACCAATTTGCAAACCTTCTCGCTCTTGGCCTTCCACTTCAAATCCTTCTGGTCGAGTCATGTAGACTTCTTCTTGGAGATCACCATTTAGAAAGGCACTTTTGACATCCATCTGGTGAACTTTCCACCCATATTGTGCTGCCATAGCACACATAACTCGAATTGTGGTCATCCGAGCAAGTAGGTGCAAAAGTTTCCTCGTAGTCAATGCCTTCCTTTTGAGCATAGCCCTTTGCAACAAGACGGGCCTTATGCTTATCAATTGTTCCATCTGCCTTGTACTTGACTTTATATACCCATTTGCAGCCAATGGGTTTCTTTCCATGCGACAGATCAACAAGCTTCCAAGTTTTATTTTTCATCAAAGACTCATACTCTGTATCCATAGCGGCCTTCCACTGAGGCTCACTAAGAGCATCTTGCACTGATGCAGGTTCAAGATCATCTATGGTAGACATGAATGCCCTGTCATCATCAATATCCATATCCTCTACTTCTGTACGTGGAGTTACAGAAAGTTCCTCAAAAGATTGACAAAGATCATCAACCTCACCAGTTTCTTTGGCTTCTTTTTCCTTTTGAGCCATACTGCGTGTACGAGGTCTATCCAAGTTCAAATTGGGAGGAGTGGATAAATTTGCGTCTCTGATTGTATTTGTACACCATTTTGGATTCTTCTTCGGTGGTGTTGAAGAAGATGTAGAAGGACCTCCTGTCTCGTGTTGACGAAGGAATCTTCTCTTCCTTAGATTCCACAAGATCTAGGTGTACTTTAGATGTGCTCTGTGATGTGAAAGCTTCATCAAAGACAACATCTCTCGTCGACATGAATTTTCTTGGTCAAAGGATCTATCAAACGATATCCTTTAGAGTGCTCATCATAACCAAGAAAAATACATCTCAATGTTTTCTCATCTAGCTTCTTCCTTTTCTCTTTCGGTATGTGCATGAAAGCGTGACATCCAAAAATACGTAGATGAGATATGGAGGGTTTTCGACCACTCCATGCTTCCTGTGGAGTCATTCCTTTTAGGGCCTTTGTGGGTGCCCTATTCAACAGATATACTGCAGTGGTGACAGCTTCTGCCCAATATTGTTGCCCAAGAGTAGCTCCTGTGAGCATACAACGAACCATTTCCATGATAGAACGGTTCCTTCTCTCAACAACTCCATTTTGCTGAGGAGTATAGGCAGTTGTTAACTGTCTCTTGATTCCATGCTTATCTAAGAATGCAAAAAATTCATTAGAGGTAAACTCCCCCCTCGATCTGAGCGGAGGGTTTTAATAGAAGCTCCTGACTCCTTCTCAACGGATTTCTTGAACCTCTTGGAAGAATGCGAAAGCTTCGGATTTCAGTTGGAGAAAGAAAACCCACATCTTTCGTGAGTAGTCATCTACGAATAACTGAAAGTACCTCTTCCCTCCACAACTGTTGGGTGTGAAAGGACCGCACAGATCGGTGTGAATTAACTCCAGAGGTTTTCGTGCTCTTGTTGAGCTCTTCTCAAATGGTACTCTATGCTGCTTTCCTGCCAAGCAGTCAGAGCACACTGGCAATGTGGCAGAAAGGGAAGGAAGACCCTTTACCATCTCATACTTACTGAGCTCAAGTAAGTAGCCATAACTAAGATGCCCATATCTCTTGTGCCATAGGGAAGTTGCCTCCTTGGTAGAGACAACCATGGCAACATGTGGAGTAGAGATAGCATCTAGGGCAAATAAGCCGTGCTTATATGAAGTCGTTGCAATCTGCTTACCCTTCCTGGTAATAGTACAACACTTCTTTCCATTCTCAACACGAAAGTTGACAACCATATTTCTATCCAGGATTTGTGTGACTCGACAACAAATTGTTAGCCAATCCCGAAACATAGAGGACTTTGTCAATCTGACACTTGCCATCGTGAAGAGTGACCGAAACTGTACCCTCTCCCCGAACCCTGTAGGTTTTATCATCAGCAATGGTGACAGGTTTGCCCTCTTTGGCCACGAATGATTCAAACCACGATCTCGTCGCCACCATATGTTTGCTAGCTCCGTAATCGACATACCAAACAGGATCCCTCTCGTGTGGAATCTCGTGGTAGTCATGAGCACCTTGTGTGCCCATTCAGAATCCGAGTCGTATTCTTCAACAGCAACATTCACCCGGGGTTGCTTGTTTTTATTTTGTGGTTTGTTTTGGCCTTTTCGCTTGTTCTTATGCCAACACCGTTGGTGTCATGGTTGTCTTTCTCACAGATCTTGCACCACCTCTTCTTCTCTTGAGGTTGTTTTCCTTTTCCTTTCATGTCCTGTTGAGAATTTCCTCCTTTCTGAAAGTTGCCTCCTTTTTGCCCATTACCTTTCTTCCTAGAACCCTGCCTATTGGTGTATAGGGCCGTATTGGAAGAATCATCCTTGTGAAGTTGGCGTGCCTCCCGTTGTTGAAGCAGATTGACCAACTCGATGTAGGTAATTTGTCGTTGAGACACCTGGATGGAGGTGATCAACATATCAAATGAAGAAGGTAAAGCTCTCATCACAATTGAAACGAGAAGCTTTTCGTCCACAGAATCTCCCAAAGAATTCAATCTCTCTTTCAATTCGTACACTCGCACGTAAAGAGTTCAACTGTTTCACCCCGTCTCAAACTCAAAGTTATGAAGTTGTTGTTGAAGATGAAGAATGGTGGAATCATTCTTTCCCTCATAGATGGTTCTAAGGGCATCCCATGCCTCTTTACCACTTGCTTTGTCACCTATATGAGGTTGCACTTCATCTGAAACAGCAAACAAAATGAGCACCTTTGCTCGACTGTCTTTCTTGTCAAAAGCTATCTGATCAGTAGGAGTTGTGGATCCTGATGCTGATGAAGGCCTAGATGTTACTCCAATAAAAATATCCCATAAATCTTCCATTTGGAGAATTGCCTTCATCTTATGTTTCCATGGTGTATAATTTGGACCTTTCAATAACTGATGAGGATCAGTCATCAACTTTGCAACAACGGCCATAGTGAAGGTTCCTTATAACACCAATTGGTCCCCCTTTCGATATACCTTTTGCTAGGCCGTTATACCGTACAAAATACCCGCCCTTACGTGAGGGAAACTATAGGTATTTAGAAAGATCAACAAAAATCACCCGCCCTTACGTGAGGGAGACTATAGGTGAGTTTTAGAGATCATACGATACGTGGAACATAAGCAATATCGAAAGGGAATCGCCTTGTTGATGGCACCTACCATAGAAGATTCTTCTCATGCGTGGGGCGTAACTTCCCCTAAACACTATGAAGAATACTTCGTCAGGATTTACGCCTAAACACAAGAGCGATTAAGGGTAGTGGATGGAGTAAAAAAATGCAAAAAATGGCAAACTTATCTCTCCCCGACGATTTATAGAGAACAAGCTCGTACGTCGTTGTAGCAAACTATATTAGGCGGTGGATACAAGTAGCCCAATCACGACAGACTTTACCTCGTAAGTGCTGGCCGTAGGTATCACAAATACCGAACGCTGCAAAGGCAATAAATTGCACGGATGGGTTTTAATTATTCCGGGGACTTAGGGAGTGTATTTGATTTTTTTTAACTTTTAATGAAGTAGTGCAAAAAATGAAATATGCAACATACAACATAAAAAGTGCCCACAAGAATTAACCCACAAGGTGTCGGGCACAACCGAAAATGCACCTTTTACAATTCGCCAAATTGCTTTTTCATAAAATTACTCACATTCCCCCTTTGATTTTTTGAAAAAAATATCCCCCCTTAAAAAAAATCTCTTTAACAAAGCATTTTAATAATTATTATGTATTTAAAGTTAAAATAAATAATTTTAATTTATATAGTTTTTAAAACTTATGAAAAAATAAATTAAAAATAAATTTTAATTTATAAAGTTTTAAAACTATAAAAAAATAAATTAAAATTAAAAATTTTAACTAAAAAATAATAATTAAAAAACCTTTGAAAAAAAAAATTATACCTTTGAAAGGGGGGAAGTCGGCGGGATTTGAACCCCCGACCTGCAGGCTCCTGCAGCCTTACCGCACGGCTCACGACCACGTGAGCCCGTAGGATGATCCGAAAGGATCAGTGGAGCCCCCTCGTATATCCCTCCTCAGACTTCTGCCCGAGCCCTCTGTGGCTGCCTCCGCAGCAGCCTCCTCTCGCGTTCTCCTCCGCTGCCTTCTCGGTCGCAGCTTCCTCCTCCGTAGTCTCGCGTTCACCTCCGCTGCGTTTTTTTTTTTTTTTTTCAAGTTCCCGCGGGGGGGCCGCGCCTGCGCTGCAGTGCGTCATCCAACCGGGGGCGCGTCGTCCAATGCCGGGGGGGGCGCGTCGTCCAATGCAGGGGGGGCTGCGGCGGACGTCCGTTCGCTGTGACAGATCTAGCATCACGCAGTCGCCCAGCTGCTTGCGGCTACGCGATAGCAACGTCTACGTGCGCAAAGCAAAGACGGGAAGGGGTGGGGGTGGAGGCTTCGGCCTCCACGTTTTTTTTTTTTTTTTTTAAATCACGGGCTGGAATGGGGGTGGGCCTTCAGCTGAAATTTTTATTTTATTTTATTTTTTTTCAACTACTATCACGCGACGGCGTGATTAAAAAAAATCACGTAACACGTCGCTGAAAAAAAAGACTGGGAAAAACAACGCTGCGCTTCTCTGCTTCCGCTTCCAGCTTTCTCTCACCACGCTTCCCTGCAAAAAAAATCCGTAGCAGTCTCGCTCTGATGCCATGTTAAAACAACGAACTAAATTGTATTATTCAACAGTGCAGTTTAAATAATACAGCAACAACAATATTGCCGGAGGTTGCCAAACCAACCAGCGTACAATAGCATGTTGTTATAACAAAATAACAAATGCTCAAATAAAACAAATAATGAAATAACAAGCAGTATAACTACGCTAACAGTTTGGCCATAACAGGTTTGGTCAGAACAGGTTTGGTCAGAACTGGTGGATTCAAAGATCAGGTTTACCTCAGAGAAACAACATCGTCAAGTGTTTCAAGTGCAACAATGAAGGTCACACAATCGGACGAGTGTAGAGCTAAAATTTCGAATACGAGAACAGGAACAGTGGCATGATCGAGTCCAAGGATCAAGGCATGGACAAGAACAGAGGATGAGAACAAGAACAAGAACAAGTGACAGGAATAGGAATATTGACAAAGAGTTCAAGAGAAGGCCCGACAAGAAAGTTATAGACGCCGATGATGATCGGTGCCTAATGGGAGTTTTACTCCCACCCAAGAATTAATCACCTCATGAGGAGGTGGGGGAGGGACTAAGCTAAGAGGATCATTCTTAGTCCCGAGCCCCAAAGGTGACCCTTTGCCATTGATGACAAAGGGGGAGAGATTTGAGTAAGGGGGAGAGCCTCAAGACAGGGGGAGCTGTTTATGTTGAGTTTCTATGTTGTTGAGAAGCATGGTTTGCCATCAATGACAAAGGGGGAGATTGTTGGCAATTTTGGGTTTGAGATCCTAGCTTCTTGTCTATGAGTTGTCATTGATGTCAAAAGGAAATGGCATTAATGTTAAGAGGATGTGTTGGCTTCAAAGGTGGAAGATTCCAAGAGAATCTTTTTAAGAGAATCCGGAGAGATTCCATTGGCAAGGGTTTTTATTAAAACCAATGGAGGTTCTCTTTATTATTTATTTAATTATTATTTAAAACCCTTCAAGGTTTTAATAATTAATTAATTAAGGGAGAAATTATTTTTAATTTATTAAAAATACTTAAAGGTTTTTAAACCTTTTTTATTCTTAATTTATTAAAATTATTTAAGGGTTTTTAAACCCTTTTTGAAAAGACTTTTGATTAATTTCGAAATGGTCTTTATTTCCGTCGACGTCAAGGTGTCTTCGAAGAGACTATTTATTCTCCAACTCCTAAGGTTGGAAGGCTAATTAATTCGAAATTCCTCGAATGCAATTTGCGGTGTTTGTGCTTTGTATTCGCTGCGATCGAAGGAAGACTTAGAAGCACGTGCGGTTGAAAAGTCTTTGGGAGTTTTTTCGAGGGTGAAGTGGAGGGAAGTTCACTTGTGAACTTCGTAGCCCGCGTGGGCTAGTGGCAGCGAAGGCTGCTGTTGGGCGCTGCATTGGCGGAGGTCGTCGTTTCGAGTCTCGCGGGGGTGCTTTGCTAGAGTAACACACGTTTTTATTAAAACGTCTTTATGCCACGAAATTCGGAGTTTCTTGGACAACGATTTATAAGGTGTGATTAAATTTTATGAGTTTTGGCTTTTGTGATTAGCATTGAATAAAAGCTTAGGAGAAATAAGGGCATATTTCTTTGGATGTATTTTTAAGATTATTCTTTGCTATGCTAAAATTAAAAATGGAGGTATAAGGTGTGAGTCTGTGATTGTTGATTTATTGGCATGTTATGGTGGTTGTGTTTAAAGAAGTGGAGCTAAAAGGTGTAATAAAGGAAGTTTATATTATTGCTCATTTCTTTTTATTCTAACCCTAACTTGGTTGGAAGTTTGAGAGTTGTGTGTGGTGACAACTTGAAGGTTCAATTATCTTCTACTCCAATAAGGTATGGGCACATTCTTCTTATGAGTATGATTGGTGTATGTTTTCTGAAATAAGGTTGGAGTGAAAAGGTATTCTACTAGGTATCCTTTGGCTAGGTGTAAATCCTATTTTCTGGTTTGTTGAAGACTACTTATGCATTGTTATCCTTAAGGAGAGTTTTTGGTGAATGCATAATTTTTGGTTTGAGATAGTGGAAGCTTTGTGCACTAGGGTTTATATTTGTGAGTCTAGCTACTTGCATTGAGTTGGTGGAACCCTTGGTTGGCTATTTTGAGTTTGATGGTTGAGTTGCTTCCATAGAGGTTGTTTGATCAAGTTATTGCTTTACTTGATTCATGATATTGGGCTTACTCCATTGAGTTGATTTGAGCAAGTTATTCTTTGCATTTGGTGATATTGTGTTGGTGGTTGTTTTGTTCAAATATCTTTGGAGGGAAAAGGATTTCTACTTGTTTCCTTTTCTTGTGATGATTGGTTGAATGCTTCAAGGTTGATGTTGAGTTGAATGGTGTTGGTTGACTAAACCTTGTTTGATGAGCATTGTTGTTGAAACCCTAATTGATGGTGAAAAGAACATGAGTATCATTGTTATGTGATTCTTTGCATAGTTGGCAATTGTTGGGGTTTCATGTTCTTGAAAGAAAACATTCTATCCTATCCATTTCAGATATTGAGTTGAGTTTTCAGATTTGAGATTGAGTTTGAGCTGAGTTGATTTGAGTTGAGTTTTGAGATTGGGATTTGAGTATAGAACATATTGAGTCTCTAACAATTCTCTTTATGCTTCTATGAGTTTGACAAATCACATTGGGTCTCTAACAATTCACTTTGTGATTTCCTACTAAGAAAGTTTTTCTTGGTGAGCTTGCTGAGTTTTTGGACAGGTTCCAATGGGGACTTGTGAGCAGTTTTGGACAGGTTCCGGTGGGGACTTGTGAGCAGTTTTGGACAGGTTTCGGTGGGGACTTGTGAGCAGTTTTTGGACAGGTTTCGGTGGGGACTTGTGAGCAGATTTGGATAGGTCCTAGCAGAGGACTTGTGAGTTGAGTTTGATAGTTCTATCAGAGAACTTGAGGACAGAGGTGCATTGGTTCTATGAGAAGAACCTGAGGACATATTTGGCAAGTCTTTGAGAAGGCTTGTATGCAGAGGATTGATTTGTTCAAGAGTTGGACAGATCTGACAGATAGAGGAAGACTTGTACTAGACCGACTGACTGTGTTTGGTACAGGTTGCTGAGTTGCCGTGGACGTGATCATAGAAGGCGGAGGTCTCTTAGGCTAAGCATTGAGGATAGGAGGTCTTCGGTGGAAAGGAGTTCCACGTGCTGGCAAGAGGTAGAGGCGATTGATCTTCTGAGGGATCATTTCTAGAGCAGAGGGGAAGGTATCTCCTTTGAGTAGAGGCTCATAAATTTTGATTGGGGGAAGGTATCTCCTTTGAGCAGAGGCTCATAAATTCTGATTGGGGGAAGGTATCTCCTTTGGGCCGAGGCTCATAAACATTGTAATTGGGAAGGATTCCCAAAGAACTTTGAGATAAATTTTAGAGAAAAGTTTTGTGGACGTAGCCTAGCCATTCTGGGTGAACCACGTTAAAATTGGTGTCACTTTGTGGATGATATTGTGCATTGCTTTGATATTGCTTTGGGTATATTGCTTTACTATTTTGAAGTATAAAGGAAAAAGTAAAAAGAGGTCTTATACTGTTCACCCCCCCTCTCAGTATAAGCTTGTGTTCTTCAATTGGTATCAGAGCAGGTGCCTTCAAAAATTTTAACAACTTGAAGGAAAAGCTAGTAAAGAACACAATGGATCATTCAAGTGGCAATGCAACACCTATTCTTGATGGGTCAGATTTTGGTCTTTGGAGTGCAAGGATGAAGGTTCATCTAATGGCACTTGGGAATGAGGTTTGGGAAGTGATTGAAGATGAGTACACTATTCCTGAACATGGTCCTAATACTAAAGAAGAAAGGCTCCTACATCACAAGCAATTCAAAAGCAATGAATGCAATCCCGAAAGGCTTACGAAAAGTAGATCTCACCAAAGTGATTCACCGCAAGACAGCTAGTGAAATGTGGAAATAGTTGAAGGTGGTTCATACGGGTGATACAAATGTCAGAAAGGCCAAGTTGAGACACTTCAAAGGTATGTTTGAACAACTCAAGATGAATGATGATGAAAATATTAGTGACTACATGCTTCGTATGGATGAGGTTGTTAACTCCATGAAAGACTTAGGTCTTGAGCTTGCTGAAAATGATGTTTGTGATAAGATTTTAAGATCTCTTCCTAATAGATTTAGTGAAAATATTTCTGCTATTGAGGAAGCTAAAGATTTGGATAAGTTGAAAAAGGATGAGCTCCATAGTATACTTGCAGCATTTGAGTTGAGAACTCAAGTGAAGGTTGATGTCAAGAAAGAGGCAGATTTCAAGGCTACCAAGAATTCCAAGGGTAAACAACTTCAAGATAGTGATGAGTCTTCTAGTGATGAAGAGGCATATTACAACAAGAAAGGCAAGTTCTCTAGAAAGCACAAAAGTATGAAAAATATAAGATGTTTCAATTGTGGAAAGTTTGGTCATTATGCTACTGACTAAGATCTGTTCCCAAGAATGAAAGTGATGAAGATAAACAGGATTCTAAGAGCAAGGATTCTGAAAAGCACAAGCATCACAGGAAAAACAAAGATGAGCACAACAATCAAGGAAAGAGGTATTCTCACAAGCACAAGAAGAGTTTCTACCTAGACAAAGCAAGTAAGTGTTCTAGTAGTGATAGTGAAAGTTCTTCAAGTGATAATGAAAATGAGATGTTGTTCATATCAGAAAAAGAGGAAGAACCGAAACATAGATTCATTATCATGAAATGTCTTAGATGTGGAAATTTTGGTCACCTTGAGGATGATTGCACAAATAATGATTTGGTTTCTAGTATGTATGAGGATGCTTCAGAAAACTATAAGGAAGATGCATGTATGGTTTTTGAAAAGGGTAGCACCTCTAGTGATAAGAAATCTAAAAAAGGCTTTGATGATTCAAAAAGCAAACAAATAGAGGAAGATATAGAGGAAGGTGAAGTAGATCTTGAAGGTGAACTTATTAGTGCTCTTAGTGCTTTGAAAAAGGAAAGAAAGAAGAATGCTAGACTCAAGGATAAGTTAGATGAATGTTGTATGGAGAGAGATGATCTTATAGAAAGTCTTGACTTCTCTATAGCTAAGACACAAGAACTCAAGGATGAGTTAGAGTCTAAGGTTCTTGAGTATAGTGAGTTAGAACAGAAAATGGCTTCTTTGAAAGAGGAAACTAAAGAGTACAAGGATAAGCTTTACAGGGTTCAAGATAGCTCCAAAAAGGTTAAGTCACTCATCAAAGGTCAAAGAAAGACAACAGATAAAACAGGCCTTGGTTTTGTTAAGCCACACAAGGAACAAGTTGGAGAGTCTAGTAAGAGACTCCAAAAGGAAGAGAGTTTTGATGAGGAAAGTATTTCAGAAAAGGAGTCCTTGAATGATAGATGCACAGAAATAAAAATAGAATTCAGAATGAGAAGAAGAAGTTTTTGTAACCTAAGAGGTCAATTAAAGGAAAGTTTCAAGGCGGATGTTTTGCTTGTCACAAGGTTTGGTCACATGGCTTCACATTGCATGGCTCAAGTGAAGGAGGTAAATGACACTTTTAGAAGTGCTAGTTACTTTCAAGGGTATTGCTACTCTTGTCAATAGTTTGGGCACAAGGCAGTTTATTGCAAGGCAAATAACAAGAACAGGTTTGGTTAGAACAGGTTTGGTCAGAACAGGTTTGGCCAGAATAGGTTTGGTCAGAACAGGTTTGGTCAGAACCGGTGGATTCAAAGATCAGGTTTACCTCAGAGAAACAACATCGTCAAGTGTTTCAAGTGCAACAATGAAGGTCACACAATCAGACAGTGTAGAGCTGAAATTCCAGAATACAAGAATAGGAACAGTGGCATGATCAGGTCCAAGGATCAAGGCATGGACAAGAACAGGGATGAGAACAAGAACAAGAACAGTGATAGGAATAGGAATATGGACAAAGAGTTCAAGAGAAGGCCCAACAAGGAAGTTATAGACACTGATGATGATCAGTGCCTAATGGGAGTTTTACTCCCACCCAAGAATTAATCACCTCATCAGGAGGTGGGGGAGGGACTAAGCTAAGAGGCTCATTCTTAGTCCCGAGCCCCAAAGGTGACCCTTTGCCATTGATGACAAAGGGGGAGAGATTTGAGTAAGGGGGAGAGCCTCAAGACAGGGGGAGCTATTTATGTTGAGTTTCTGTGTTGTTGAGAAGCATGGTTTGCCATCAATGACAAAGGGGGAGATTGTTGGCAATTTTGGGTTTGAGATCCTAGCTTCTTGTCTATGAGTTGTCATTGATGTCAAAAGGAAATGGCATTAATGTTAAGAGGATGTGTTGGCTTCAAAGGTGGAAGATTCCAAGAGAATATTTTTAAGAGAATCCGGAGAGATTCCATTGGCAAGGGTTTTTATTAAAACCAATGGAGGTTCTCTTTATTATTTATTTAATTATTATTTAAAACCCTTCAAGGTTTTAATTAATTAATTATTTAATTAATTAAGGGAGAAATTATTTTTAATTTATTAAAAATACTTAAAGGTTTTTAAACCCTTTTTATTCTTAATTTATTAAAATTATTTAAGGGTTTTTAAACCCTTTTTGAAAAGACTTTTGATTAATTTCGAAATGGTCTTTATTTCCGTCGACGTCAAGGTGTCTTCGAAGAGACTATTTATTCTCCAACTCCTAAGGTTGGAAGGCTAATTAATTCAAAATTCCTCGAATGCAATTTGTGGTGTTTGTGCTCTGTATTCGCTGCGATCGAAGGAAGACTTAGAAGCACGTGCGGTTGAAAAGTCTTCGGGAGTTTTTTCGAGGGTGAAGTGGAGGGAAGTTCACTTGTGAACTTCGTAGCCCGCATGGGCTAGTGGCAGCGAAGGCTGCTATTGGGCGCTGCATTGGCGGAGGTCACCATTTCGAGTCTCGCGGGGGTGCTTTGCTAGAGTAACACACGTTTTTATTAAAACGTCTTTATGCCGCGAAATTCGGAGTTTCTTGGACAACGATTTATAAGGTGTGATTAAATTTTATGAGTTTTGGCTTTTGTGATTAGCATTGAATAAAAGCTTAGGAGAAATAAGGGCATATTTCTTTGGATGTATTTTTAAGATTATTCTTTGCTATGCTAAAATTAAAAATGGAGGTATAAGGTGTGAGTCTGTGATTGTTGATTTATTGGCATGTTATGGTGGTTGTGTTTAAAGAAGTGGAGCTAAAAGGTGTAATAAAGGAAGTTTATATTATTGCTCATTTCTTTTTATTCTAACCCTAACTTGGTTGGAAGTTTGAGAGTTGTGTGTGGTGACAACTTGAAGGTTCAATTATCTTCTACTCCAATAAGGTATGGGCACATTCTTCTTATGAGTATGATTGGTGTATGTTTTCTGAAATAAGGTTGGAGTGAAAAGGTATTCTACTAGGTATCCTTTGGCTAGGTGTAAATCCTATTTTCTGGTTTGTTGAAGACTACTTATGCATTGTTATCCTTAAGGAGAGTTTTTGGTGAATGCATAATTTCTGGTTTGAGATAGTGGAAGCTTTGTGCACTAGGGTTTATATTTGTGAGTCTAGCTACTTGCATTGAGTTGGTGGAACCCTTGGTTGGCTGTTTTGAGTTTGATGGTTGAGTTGCTTCCATAGAGGTTGTTTGATCAAGTTATTGCTTTACTTGATTCATGATATTGGGCTTACTCCATTGAGTTGATTTGAGCAAGTTATTCTTTGCATTTGGTGATATTGTGTTGGTGGCTGTTTTGTTCAAATATCTTTGGAGGGAAAAGGATTTCTACTTGTTTCCTTTTCTTGTGATGATTGGTTGAATGCTTCAAGGTTGATGTTGAGTTGAATGGTGTTGGTTGACTAAACCTTGTTTGATGAGCATTGTTGTTGAAACCCTAATTGATGGTGAAAAGAACATGAGTATCATTGTTATGTGATTCTTTGCATAGTTGGCAATTGTTGGGGTTTCATGTTCTTGAAAGAAAACATTCTATCCTATCCATTTGAGATATTGAGTTGAGTTTTCAGATTTGAGATTGAGTTTGAGCTGAGTTGATTTGAGTTGAGTTTTGAGATTGGGATTTGAGTATAGAACATATTGAGTCTCTAACAATTCTCTTTATGCTTCTATGAGTTTGACAAATCACATTGGGTCTCTAACAATTCACTTTGTGATTTCCTACTAAGAAAGTTTTTCCTTGGTGAGCTGAATTTTTGGACAGGTTCCGGTGGGGACTTGTGAGCAATTTTTGGACAAGTTTCGGTGGGGACTTGTGAGCAATTTTTGGACAGGTTTCGGTGGGGACTTGTGAGCAGATTTGGACAAGTCCTAGCAGAGGACTTGTGAGCTGAGTTTGATAGTTCTATCAGAGAACTTGAGGACAGAGGTGCATTGGTTCTATGAGAAGAACCTGAGGACAGATTTGGCAAGTCTTTGAGAAGGCTTGTATGTAGAGGATTGATTTGTTCAAGAGTTGGACAGATCTGACAGACAGAGGAAGACTTGTACTAGACCGACCGACTGTGTTTGGTATAGGTTGCCGAGCTACCGTGGACGTGATCATAGAAGGCAGAGGTCTCTTAGGCTAAGCATTGAGGACAGGAGGTCTTCGGTGGAAAGGAGGTCTTCCAGAGTAGAGGGGAAGGTATCTCCTTTGAGCAGAGGCTCATAAATTTTGATTGGGGGAAGGTATCTCCTTTGAGCAGAGGCTCATAAATTCTGATTGGGGGAAGGTATCTCCTTTGGGCCGAGGCTCATAAACATTGTAATTGGGAAGGATTCCCAAAGAACTTTGAGATAACTTTTAGAGAAAATTTTTGTGGACGTAGCCCAACCATTCCGGGTGAACCACGTTAAAATTGGTGTCACTTTGTGGATGATATTGTGCATTGCTTTGATATTGCTTTGGGTATATTGCTTTACTATTTTGAAGTATAAAGGAAAAAGTAAAAAGAGGTCTTATACTATTCACCCCCCCTCTCAATATAAGCTTGTGTTCTTCATTAATACTGTAAGAAACTTGTGAAGCCAAATGGCCTCACAACTAGCAATATTGACTGACATGTATTTGGCCTCTATTGAGCTAAGTGCCACAGAAGTCTACTTCCTACTAAACTAGGATGTCATGCATGATCCCAAGCTAAAGTAGCACCCTAAGGTGCTCAACGTGTCTGCTACACTACATACCTAATCTGAATTTGTATATCCTTACAACCTCACTTCACCATCTTCAAGATATCTCAGACCATACTCCACTGTGCCTCTCAAGTATCTGAGCACATATTTTGTTGCTACCCAATGCTCCTGCCTTGGCTCCACCATGAACTGACTCAAGGTGTTCACTGTAAAATATATATCTGATCTAGTGTTGACCAAATACATCAAGGATCTTATCAGCTGCCTGTACATTGTAGGATCCACTAGTTCTAAAAATGAATCTGTCACTTTCTTCAGATTAGTGATCATGGGTGTGGTCATAGGTTTGCAATCCTCCATCTGAAACCTCCTTAGGATCTTAAATACATACTTACCCTACCCAAGGAATATCTCCCCTGGTCTCTACCAAAACTCCAAACCCAAGAAGTAATGCATCATGTCAATGTCCTTCATCTCAAACTCAGTTGCCATATCTGCTTTGCACCTTGCAATGAGCTTCTTTGCACCTGTAAAAAATAATTCATTTACATATAACACCAAAATGAGTAGATCAGTCCCAACAAATATGCAATATAGATTAGGATTTGCATCACTTTTTATGAAGTCCACACTTTGCAAGTATCCATCTATCTTGGAATACCATGTTCTTGGTGCCTGTTTGAGTCCATATAAGACTTTCTTCAGCCTACAAACATGGGACTTATTTCCATTTACATCAAAGCCCTGAGACTGCTCTATGTCCACTTCTTCCTCAATGATCCCATTAAGGAAATTTGTCTTCACATTCATTTGATGAATCCACCATCCCATAGATGAAGCTAAAGACATAACTGCTCTAATATAAGTGTATCTGAAAACTAGAGAAAAAGTCTCCTCATAGTCCACTCTCTCTTTCGAGGAGAACCCTCTCACCACAAACCTTACCTTGAAATTCTTGATGCTACCATCTACAACATGCTTAATTTTGTAGAGCCATCTAGAACTCACATCTGACTTCCCCTTCGGTCTTGGAACTATGTCACAAACATCATTCTTCATGATGGAGTTGTGTTCCTCCATAATGACATCCCCCCAAACCTGTTGGTTTGTTGCCTTCTAAAAATTAGAAGGCTCTAAATTTATGATGTTACTCATCAATGCCATGTAGTTTGAAAACTTTCTTGGAGGTATGCTCTCCCTAATCATGCTTCTAGGGGCCTCAACATACTCTTGAGCATCCCTCAATGTCTGTGTAAGCCATCGAGGTCTCTTGATAGAACTGAAAGGGGCTAATGTCTCCTCCTCACCTGAAGGTTGTTATCCTGAATTAGAAACCACTAGTGTCTTTAGTGACCCTGGCTCAACCTTCGAAGCTTCCTAATCCTCATTCTCTATTACTGGAATAGGCTCATGGGACTTCTTGGATGTAACATCCTCCTCAAAATTTATGTCCCTGCTCACTACTATCTTCCTCTTCTTTGTAATATAAATCCTGTAAGCTTTTGAAGTCTCATTGTAACCTACAAATAAATCCTTCCTATTGGAGGAATCCAACTTGGTCATCTTCTCTATTGAAACATGGATATAAACAAGATATCCAAAGATGCAAAAATACATTTTGTTTCACACCAGTGAATGCCTCCTCTGGTGTTTTTTCCTCCAATATCTTGTGAGGACATCTATTCTAGATGTAGACTATTGTGTTGCATGCTTCTACCCAAAGAAACATTGACAAGCCCTAGTCATGAATCATGTCCCTAGAAGACCCTATGACAAATCAATTCTTTCGCTCTACAATCCATTCTACTATGGGTTGTATGGAATAGTCAGCTCCCTCTTGATTCTTGCCTACTTGAAGAAACCATCAAAGTCCTTGGAGGTATATTCACCCATTGTCTGATCTCAAGATCTTGATCTTCTTCTATTTTTTGTTCTCAACTAGATCTTTGAACTCTTAAAACCTGCTAAAGACTTCATCCTTTGTATTTAAGAAGTAGGTCCATAAGAAATCATTAATAAAGGAAACGTAGTGCATGCTACCTAAAATTGATGCTATTGACATTGGTCCACAAAGATCTAAATGTACTAGATCTAGTATCTCCTTAGACCTATGCTCAATTTTTGGGAAAATAGCCTTGGCATGCTTGCCAAGTGTGCACCCTCTACATACTCCCTATTGCTCAATGCTAAAATTTGGAAGACCTGTGACTATCTCCATTAGAATAGGCAACACTCTATGATGTAGGTACCCCATCCTCTTGTGCCACAACTCACACAAGTTGTTACTACTATGAAATAGGGCTCAAACAGGTTCACCCTGCAACCTATATAGATTACCTTCTCTAACCCCTATCACTTGTGCTATTTTTGAGATAGATTCTTTTGGTCTAATAAGGACATGTTGGTTCTTGAACTCCACTGCATAACCCTTATCCTCCATAATCAAAACTGAAAGCAAGTTCTTCTTGAGACCTAGAACAAATAAAACATCATCAAAGTCTAAAGAGTTCCCTAACTAGAGTTGAAAATGAATGGTACCAATTCCTTCAATTGGATATTTGGTATCATCACCAAGATCAACATGAACCCCTGAGTCCTGCTCTTGTAGATTGGTAAAACACTATCGGGTTGATGTCATGTGTTGAGATGACCCAATGTTGACATACCAAGTATCCCTCAAAATCGTGTTGGTAGAAAGGCAAGAGACCAATGAGAAATCCTTCTCAAATTTGGTAGCAAACTCGCTCATATGAGTTTTTACAAAGGTTGCTACTTGCATATGTTGTTGCTTTCCTTTGCCCTTCTTGTCTGGACATTGTGATGCATAATGGTCATGTTTATGACAAATGAAGCACTTGATCTTGCTCAAGTTCTTCTTCCCTAACTGTGAGGTTGACTCTTCACTATTTATCTTACCTTGTTAGGTCTTTTACCTCTACCATTCTTAGTTTACCCAAATAGAGCTAGGTTATCATCACCACCTTTCTTGTTGGTCTTTGACTCCATTCGAGTCTCCTCCTAGATGAAATCATCCCATAATTTCTCAAAGGTGGGAAGGTGCTCACGAGCACAGATGCCTTTGATAAATGGTTCCTATGGAGTTGAGAAACCATTAAATTCCACATTCACAAACTTTGTGTCTTCAACCTTCTTCCCAACTACTGTCAATTGATCATGAATCTGCGTGATCTTCATCAAATAATTGGTAACGATGTCAGATCTAGTCATCTCCATAGATATGCGTTTGTTTTGCAATATCATATTTCTATTTATGTTCTTGCTCTGATAGAGGCTAACCAAGGCATCAAACATCTCCTTTGTTGCAGTCTTAGATATGTGAGGAATTAGGTTATCCTTCACTGTATCCAAGATCATCCACTTGGCCTTCACTTCCTTCTTTTTATGAGCTGCCAATTGCTAAGGATTTGTAGGCAGAGTCACAACATTCTTGAAATTATCATAGAGATCATTCTCTTCAAATAATAACATTACCCTAACATCCTCAAATCTAAGACTAACTACTACCATCTCTGAGATCTGTTGTACAAACTTTCAGATATGATATGAATGACTCAAAAAAAGTTGTCATGCAAATAAGCTTAGTCCTTTAAGCAAAAAAAAATATGAAATCCTCTAACTGCTATTTTTTTTAATATCCAGCAGTGATCTACTACTATAAATGCTTGAATATCTCAATCATAGAACCTAGCCCTCATACCATGTAAATTTTCCTAACCCTACATAAATGTTGCCCTATCTTTGAAAATAAATTTTAAACATACAATAGTCACACAGATGGATGGAAATATAAATAAAATGAACATAAATTATACTATAGAACCTACACATTTTATATAATAGAGGAGGTTATAGTTACAACAGGACAACCCACTCTCTTGTTTCCTTTCTAGCCAAAAAATCACTCTTCACCTTTGCACAATATTCTTGTAGTTCTCCTTCAGCAATTTGTTCACCTTCTTTTTGTTTTTGTAAAACACTCTTGACCTTCTCCTTTTATCCTTAAAAAGGTAACCCTAATCTCTCTAACCCTAAGATTAGATCTTATCTCATATTGAGATGTATGGTTAAAAATAGAAAATCACTTAAGTGAATTACAAAGTAAAATCACTTAAGTGAATTTCAAAATAGAAAATCACTTAGGTGAATTACAAAATAGAATCACTTAAGTGAATTACAAAATAGAATCACTTAAGTGAATTTCAAAATAGAAAATCACTTAAGTGAATTTCAAAATAGAATCACTTAAATGAATTTCAAAATAAAATTTGAAATGTCTTCTAGCACATTCTAGCACTTCTAGCACATTCATACTGAAGCCTGTGCAAGAAGTTTCTGTCCGAGATACATTTCTCGATAGTTACACCAGAAGTAAGTATTAAGAATGAAATGATTGAGCATGATATAATGGTTCTTAAAAGTAGAGGGTTAATAAGTAAGTTTCATAGATCATGACCAAGTGTTTTGAAGATTCAACAATGGATCAAGTGGAAGTGGGGATTAAATTCAAATTACTCTGACTTTTTTTTCTCAAATGTTTTTTTCCTCATCATCTTTTCTAGTTCAAAAATTAGGGATAAAATAATGGTTGGTGGTCCATGGTTGCCCATTGTTTAAGGGAAGATATGCACTTTATTTGAGACCATGGAATGGATTTTTTTTTGTTAATATAGAAACTATCAAGAAGCTTCCAGTATGGGTTAGGCTTTTTGGATTTCCATATCAAGAAATACCTTAGGGGAATTCATCAAGGAAGGATTAACTGCAAATGAACAAAAACATGTTATATATACTTTAATATGTGTTGCTATAGGTATTTTATAACCTTTGCCACAATACATTAAGATTAAATATGAATCAAGAGAATGGGATGAACAAGTAGATTATGAAAATATCGCATTTTGTTGCCACGATTGCTATGATATTCGATACATGGCAAAAATTTACAAAATGAAAACTATGAAGAAAAAGACCAAAAATTCTAGCAATGAGATAAACTTCAAGATAAAGCAAGGAAATCATACAAATAATAGAAGCTAGATCACAGTTGTATAACAGGGGGTTGCCCCCTAAGGGGCCTAGCAAATAGTTTGGTGCTTTAATGATAAACAAATCTAAAGGTTGAAGGAGTGTGAAAGGTTGGAGATTGAAGGAGTGTGGAAGGCTAAAGGCTAAAGGAGCGTGGAAGGCTGAATGATGAGTTGATCTTTGGAGTGTCAAGGCTAAAGGAGCATGGAAGGTTGGGTTGGCTAAAGGAGCGTGGAAGGTTGGGTTGGTTGAAGGAGCTACAACGAAAGGCTAGGATGTTGGGTGGAAGGTTGGGATGGTTGAAGGAACGTGGAAGGTTGATAAGGCTAAAGGAGCATGGAAGGTTGGGTTGGCTGAAGGAGCTGCAATGAAAGGTTGGGATGCTGAGTGGAAGGTTGGGAAGGTTGAAGGAGCATGGAAGGATGCTTACAATGAGAAAAATAAAATTGCAAAATGTAAAGGATTAGGGTTTTTTCTTAAAAAATATCTCATATTTTAGGAGCCATATCTTCACGAAGAGTTATCTAATTCCACTGATTCTTAGACCAACTTGTGTAGAATTTGAGTAGCTTTAAAATGAGTGGTCATATGCAAAACTATGAACAATATTGAGGGAGATACAATCCTATGAAGTCAACCATTCGGAACAAGGGCAGTGACGATTTTTCAAGTTGAGAAAAATGAAATTGCAAAGTGCGAAGGATTATGATTTTTTCCTAAAAAACATATCATCTTTTAGGAGCCATATTTTCATGAAGATTTATCTGATTCAGTTTATTCTTGGATCAACTTGTGTCGAATTTGAATAGCTTTAAAAATGAGTGGTTATATGCAAAAATATAAGTAATATTGAGGGAGATATAACACTATGAAGTCAACCATTCAAAACAAGGGAAGTGATAATTTTTCAAGTTGCGAAAAATAAAATTGCAAATATTTTCCAACTAGATTTTGAATGATGGGAAGAGCAATGAAGGGCTATGACTTTAGCGAGGAAGGAAACTAGCAATTCAAATTTGGTAAAGTGGACTATGATAGTGCGATGTTTTGGAAATATTACTCTACTAAGATGCAATGCATAGATAGTAGAGGTGAAGTTTTGGTATTGTGAAGGTTGCTATAGGAAAATGTCAAGAAAGATGCTAAATTATGGAGTAATTGTATTCATACAGAAATTTGAAAAGATCCAAAAAATGAAAATCAAGAATTCAGATATTTTATGTAAAATAATGTAGGTTTCTAGCTATAGCATCTCAATTGAGATAATAAGTGTATCTATTTGTAAACTCTCAAGCTCTAAAGAAGAGAGTTGTAATTTGTCAAGGGTGGTGGACCCAAGTACAACCCTTTATTATCCAAAAAAACAATTAGAAGCCAAATCACATCAAGGATATTCCACTCCAAAAGAAGAGGTAAAGAAAGCCTATCTACAATATCATTTGACAAGTTTAGAAGGAATTAAAGGTGCAAAAGAAGATATGGAGAGAAATCCTAAAACAAAGACGATAAAAGAGGTCAAGTTTATTCCAGGTAAATCACCTTCATTTTTCTCAAATAATAGAAAATCCTCTATAGATAATAAAAGTGAAATGGGTGAAGATTTTATCCCTTACACTTTAAAGTTTTAAGAACAACATAACAAAGAAATGAGGATGGAGGAAACCCATCAATTTAAAATTTTTAAGGTAGAATAAGAAGATAATTGCTATAGAAAAGCATCCTTGCACTTTGGGGTTTCTAAGGCAACATAAAGAAGATTGTGCTTTTGAGGTTATTCCTTGCACTTTAGATCCTTCAAGACAAGACAAACCTAAAGATGATAAGTCTTACTATGAGCAATGCAAGAAGGAAGAGATTGATGAAGTTGAAAGTATTGTTGGAAATGAAAAAAGAGAGGAAGATCCAAGAAGCAAAAACAAAGAGAAAAAGAAACCCAAAGGAATATTGATATGGGAAAACAAAAGCAAATATCACAAGTGCTAACAAGAAGTGGGGCTAAACCCACAAATAAAAATTAAAAATAACAATGAAAATAATATTTGGGAGATTAGGGGAATGAATAAGAACCCTAAAAAAAGCTATTAAGAAATTGTGAGGTTGTTATAGAAAAGATATTTATAGATATAGAAGATTGATAAAAAATACTTTAGCTATTCATGGTGTTGAATTTCATCTGAACAAAATTTCAATTTTAGAAGGCATCTGATATTAAAGGAGTTGATTATGGAAACTTAGCAATTCGAGGAATATGGAGAATATCTTTGATAGAAATACAAACTTGGGTATGCTTTAATTAACTCATTAAAAATGTAATGATAGCAATGTAATGTTTTGTTTTTGTAATAGGAGTGACTCCCAATAGAAGCCACACATAACTTATTTAAAAAATAATAATAAAAACTAATAATAGATAATTTTATTCTTTTCTTTTACTATAACATTTGTTAAGCTTCCACATAATTCATAATTCACTACAAAATTGATAACACAAATAAATTAATCTTCATTTATACATGCATATTTTTTATAAAAATAACTTGAAAACTCATAATACTTAAATAAAATTAATATATCTAAAAAAATTAATTTGGAATTATAATAAAAATAATATGATATTAAATAGTATGTCTCAAGAGATACCATATTGGTAAGATCTTAAATTTTTATCTAGGAGACCCAAGTTCAAACCCCAATATAAGGGGATTAGGACCCCTCATAAAAATCTAGTTTTTACCCTATTTTAAGAGGAAGTGTGAGCCAAGATTCAGACATGGGTGAAGAGTTGCAAGTTCATTTAGAGTGTTATATTTTGATGAGTATATGATATAGGAAATGCATCCACAAGATGTAAGATAAGCAATCTAAGATGACTATATGATAATGACACTATAATATGCAGGAAAATAAAGAGATAAAATTCTGCAATAACTCAGAAATATGCCATTAATGAAAGCTCATGAAAATAGTACAATGTAGTATAATGGAGGACATGAACACTCCATAAACTATTTTAAGGAACTACATTGTACTCCTCTACCAATCTATACTATGCACTCTCTATATTCTCTACTCGCATTCATTTCACTCACTATAAGGCCTATATATAGGAAGATAGGTTCATTGGACCTTACTCTACCTATGACTCTTTATCTACCTTTCCTATTACATTTACATCATTGCACATTTACATCATTGCACATTGACACTTGTGCATTTATTACATTGCTTGAAGTAACTACTTTACTTTACTCTAAAGTAAACTCCTACTCTAGTCATGTACCCAAGGTGGTACATTAGCATGTACCCAATAATGTAATATACTCTAGCACCCCTTTGTATTACATTATTTGGGTATTGAAGACTTTAGTCTTCAATATGGATCTTCGTCTTGGTTCTAGAGTTTGTATTCTCCTTCTCTGCTTTCTGTATCTTGTTCAAGCAAGTAGTTAGTGTCTTCATAAAATCCTATCTTCGTTGAGAGAGATTTAACTTCATGTTCATCTGTTGGTTCTTCCAATTCTTTAATTTGATCATGTCCATCTAGTTTAGTCTTTGTGCTTTCTTTATTATACTCTTTGTATCCAGATCAGGATCTTTACCTTGTTCTTTCTTGTCATACCTTTTATTCCTCCTCCCTCTTTTCCTTCTTTGTTTATGCATTGCTACTAGAGGAATATCTGCTTCATGATGAGTTAGTCTATCATCACAATAGTATTGACTAGAATTGCTAGTTTGTTTTATCTTTTGAACAAGTTCAAAGACAATTAATGATAGATATATCATCAAACATTCTTCTGATGTGAATATAACTATTTTTTGTGTATTCCATCATGCTCTGAAAAGGACTTCATGAAGATAACCAATTAATGTTGCAAAATTTCCTTCTTTTACCTCTTTAAGGAATAATGAGAACATCTTTTCTTTTCACTGGTGTATAAATGCTTGTATCCTTCAAAGGTATCTATTAAGTTTTGAGAGTAAAATTCTACTTCATGAAATAGTTCCTCATTATTGAATGCATTCCTCACTATTTCATCCATGTTTCTTTTTGTTTAACCTTTGAAGTAGAATTTCTTACAGTTCCTTAGTGTTTTGAGAATAGTTTTGATAGAACCTTTTAAGTAGTCTTCCTTATGACTCCCTAGTTTAGAGTATATGAACTACTTTGATAAAACCTTTCTAAGACTTAGGTTTTGTAGGATCCTTATGTCTCCCTAGTGATTAGAGTATGCTATAATCTTGATAAAGTGCTTAGATACTATTAGTTCACCTTTTGAGTTGATTTTGTAATGTTTTGGGAATGATAATAATCAACTCTTATTTCACCTTATTTCTCCTATTGAACTATGCACTTATCAATTTGATGGAGTTCTCTATGGTTGGATTTCTTTTGTCCCTTTAATGTGACTATGAGACAAGTATAAGCAATAAATTCCAACTCTTTTAAAGCAAGCAATAATTTTGCTTCTCTATCCTTAAATTTCCAATGGTTCAATTTTCTAAATTCCAATAAACTAAAATTTGGGGGGCCCCCCTTACCCCCCCAATTTCTGTTCTTCCCCCCTGTAGAAATTGATGATATTTGCAATAATAATAATTTGGTTTACCAAGTAGAAACCCTTATATCTCCTATGATATTAATTGCAAATATTAATATTCTTGTATTTCAACTAATGTGTTTTGAAATACTATTTAAGGATATAAACTCCTTTTAATTTGCTTTCAAGTTTACTAAGGTTGATTTTGCTTCTATCTTCAATGTAAATGATAATAATTTCAACCTTATATACTACTCCTTATCACTCCTTAATGAAAGCAAATATTAATCTAAGTTGAAACTATACCTTTGTAATGCTTTGCTTTGACTTCTATCTCCAAGGTGGGCGTTGTATCTCTATGGCTTATGATAGCAAGCTTGCTAGTTAATGGACATCCTCTTTAATGCACCTTTGACTCCTCATTTCAACCCTTGAATGCATGCCTTGAATTCTCTCTATGCAGACTCATGGATGTTGAATTTGAGCTCTTCCTTTCTATGCTTCGTATTGTGTGCTTCTCCACTCGGGCTATTAATAGTTTTAAGTTTGGATGCACTCCACTTGGTGCATTACTGTGTTGTGTCCCTTCTTGATGCTTCAACCATTTGGCATGTACATTGCTCAGGTGGTAAGTGGTGGTTATGATCTTGATGAGCATTATTTTAGGTGCCTCCAATGCTCAAGTCCTCCTTGAATGGTGTGTAATGATGAATATACCTTCAATGCTTCTATGATAAGCATTACTTCTACCCTAGGAACTTCCTTCATAGACGTTATGATATAGGTATTACAAGGGATATCTAAGAACTTATCTTCTATTATGCCAAGTGGCACGATATTCCCTACCTTGAAGTGGCAAGTGGAATATCTTTCCCTTGCATGCAATCATGCTTCCAATACCTTTTATTTCCAATGCTTCAATGCCAATGAATGCAAGTTGTTTGTCTTGCTTTCAATGTTCTTTCTTCTACAACTGATGGTATTCCTCCTTCACAAAGTTGGCTCCAGCAATGGTGTATCCAAGGTGTTTCAATGTTGTGCTCTTAGCTAGTTATCTTATCCCAATGATGATGGCTCTAGCTGGTCATTCATCTCTAATGATGGTGGCTTTTGAGTGCTTCTACACTGACCTCTTAGCTAGTGGTTCATCCAAGCTACTATTGTAATCTTCTTGGGTAACACGCTCCTTTCTTGCACCTTAATCATTTATGTTACCTTGCAATAGGCACTATGTTCCCTTACGTGGATTCTTCGATGATGTAGGTCACTACTCTTGCACTGCAATAAGTGCTCCTTTCATGAACCAATGGTGCTTAATTTGGTATCTTTAGACACCTTGAACCCGATGCTTATGAGCCCTTAGTTGGCTCACTTTCTTTGCTTGAAGTTTGCTCCTCAAACTTTGATAATGTGGTCGCTCGAAGACTGCACTTTGCTAGTTGTTATAGTGTCTTTAAGACACTCTCTCTTTTATCCTCTTTTGTTGTATCTGAAAGGACAAGACTGGTGCCAATGTAATGCAAATACCTTTGCAATAGATAGGATAAAGTACCTTGATTTGCACTAAAGTTTTATGTCTCCTTAAGTCTTCCTTTTGAAGATTTTCCTTGCTTCTTAGATATGGTAGCTACTTTGCACTACTCATTAAAGGCAAGCGATGATTTGATGTTGTCTTCCTTACTAGACAACTCTCTCCTTTGCTTGGTTAACTTAGTAACAATGAATCCAAGCTCTTAATCATGCAACTAATATACCTTTTGAAAGGTTTAACTTTGCACTAATTTTCACTTTAACTAAAATCCTTAGTGCACTTTTAATAACTAGTATAGTGCAATAATCTCTCCTTATTACTCCTTGTAAATAACTCTTAAAAGTAACTTGAATCTTGCACTAAAGTCTATGCTTTAGAATGTAGTCTTCAATGCTTCAACTAGACAATAGGAAGATGATATTTTTCTTTCTTTCAAAATATATCTAACTCCTATTTTAATGTGCAGGTATTAACCTTATAAGAAACTATCTTTTGCACTCCCTTGAAGACTTTAATATGCAACCTTCTCCTTGCAACTTTTAAACTCTAATATGGTGCTTAATGAATCTTAATAATGAACCAAAAATCTAAAGTTCAACTAATGAACCTTTTGCACCAAAGTTGCTTACCTTAATGAACTCTATAGATGAAGGATTGCAAGGTGATTAGATTCACCTTATTATTACCTTTTACTAGATGAACTTGCAACTCTTCTTTGCTATCCAAAATAACTTCTCAACTCACCAAATTTGCAGCTTTGTACCTCTTCTAACTTGTTGCTTGAAACTGTAGTTTGGTGGCTCCAACTCTCCTTCAGGATGTATCCTAGAAATATGAAACTTAGCAGCTATTGATGTTGTCCTAATTTCTGCCCTTTTGTAGTCAATTATTTCACTGAAATGTTATCCTTGAACCTCAAAAATTTGGTAGGGAACTCCTCCAAATCATAGCTAAGATTTTCCTTCAAGAACCCTTCAGTTTTCTACTGTAGAAACCAATAGATCTCCTTTCTTTGAATGAGCCTTCTAGCCTTCAAAGGTAATCTTCAAATCTCTCAGATTTGGTAGCTCCTTCTATCTCCTTTCTCCTTCAACCTCCTTGTCAAATTCTAACTTCAATCTAGGCCTTCTTCTCAAGAATCTGAAAGTCTTGAGGTCTTCACCAATCTCCTCCAAAATTTGGCAAGCTTCTTGCCAAATCCTTCTCTCTTGGGCTTGTTGTTGGATGGCGATAATTGTCCCAAGTTCTTTACTATCAAGAACTTCTCCTTGGTAGTAAATTTCTCCAATGAGTTCTCCTAGGAACTCCTCCAATGGCCTTCTCCGAATCTCCTTCAATGAGGCTCTCCAAGCCTTCTCCTTGTTTCTCCTTGAGACCTCTTCTCTAGGGTCTTCACTCTCATAGCTTCTCTGGTCTTCCCAATGAGACCTTTCCTTCAACCTTCTACTATGGAAGTGTTGCAACGAGATCTCCCTCAGATCTCTAAAATCTACTACTTCTGGAATAGGACCTTTGCTAGTCCTTCTCTATCTTCTATCTTCCTAAACTAGAAGTTCTTCAATGGGACCTCTTGTAGGTCTCTTCAGCTTCTCAGGTTGATTTCTTCTACTCCTTCAAGGTGAAGTCTTCAATCTTCAATGGAGATCACCAATCTCCTATCTTCACCGAGACTCTTCTCCTTGAGTCTCTTCTTCCTTGAATCTGCAACAAGGCTCCTATGGCCTTTTCTTCACTTCTACACTCTGTAGGTCTACAATCTCTAGTAATGGGACCTTTTCTTCAGGCCTCCAAATATTTGATCTTTTATTTGTTGCTTCTGGTTTTGGATTGATTCTAAAGAAGATATTCTTCCTAGCTCTATGTAGGAAGCTTCCCAAATTTCTTTGAATCTCCTTTTCTTGCAACAAAGTATTAGGACTGTAATGGAAGAAATTCTAAATCTAGAGATGATCAATCTTCACTAGTTGATTTGTCAATCTAGTGGAATCAACGTTGAGTCCTAGTCTTCACGAGTTTTTTTGCAACTCTATGGAAAGACTCTAGCCAACTGCAATCTCAAAAATTCTAGAAATGAGATTTGCTATCTACTCTCAATCTCACTTGTGGCTCTCCCTATTTCCTATCTGATCTACCATGTGCTTTGATACCACTATTAGCTTTTGATGAGTATATAATATAGGAAATGCAACCACAAGATGTAAGATAAGCAATCTAAGATGACTGTATGATAATGACACTATAATATGCAGGAAAATAAAGAGATAAACTTTTGCAATAACTCAAAAATATGCCATTAATGAAAGCTCACAAAAATAGTACAATGCAGTATAATGGAGGACATGAACACTCCATAAATTATTTTAAGGAACTATATTGTACTCCTCTACCAATCTATACTATGCACTCTCTATATTCTCTACTACACTAATTTCACTCACTATAAGGCCTATATATAGGAATATAGGTTCCTTGGCCCTTACTCTACCTATGACTCTTCATCTACCTTTCCTATGACTCATGTACAAGTGGACTCCTTGTACATTTACATCATTGCACATTGACACTTGTGCATTTATTACATTGCTTGAAGTAACTACCTAACTTTACTCTAAAGTAAACTCCTACTCTAGTTATGTACCCAAGGTGGTACATTAGCATGTACCCAATAATGTAATATACTCTAACATAGAGTGCATTAATACTTCAAACCCTTACCACAAATGCATGGAACATTATTTCCAAAAAATCATTAAAATGAAGGAACATTGAGAAAAATAAGAGATAGGAGATAGAGTGAGCTAGAAGGGAGTTCAAGCCAAGAGCAAGTGATAGGTGAGAGGGAATGCAAGCCAAGAGTTAGTGAGAGGCGAGAGGGAGTGCAAGCCAAGAGTGAGTGCAATATGGAAGGGAATGCAAGCCAAGAGAGAGTGGGCCCGGAGTGAGTCCCATTAAGCATTATGAAAAGAAAAATTATATTTGAAAGCCCTAATGGGAATTCAGGATGCCCTAGCTAGAAATCAAGATGCCTTAGCTAGAATTATGGAGGCCCAATTTTGAGATAAGAAAAATAGTGAATACATGGTAAGTTCGATCTAAGTAGTAGATGTTACACCATAAGTGAGTATCAAATATGATATGATTGAGCATGATATAGTTATTTTTAAAAGTAGAGGATTAATATATAAGTTCATGTTGGTCAAATATCTGCCTAATCATACAAAACTATGTTTGTGCACCCTAAACATGGCCAACATTGAAAGACCAAAGGAAAGATATGTCATTCGTGTCAATATCCAGAGAGGGATGGTTCCCTTACTAATTCTAAAATGGTTGAAGACTAGGGATGCAGGAAAGGAATTAGAAAATGCGGAAAGAAATGGGAAATATGGCCATAGGCCGACTATGTAGGATGGAAATAGACTGATAGCAAGAATCCACACCAAGCTGAAAATAGCATGCAATATATGATAAAACAACAGAATTTACGTATGAATTTGCACATGTAACCTTCATATCAACACTCCAACACTCACTCTCTCACTTGCAATATTTAAATTCAACTTGCAGAATTTAAATTTAACAACAAATAATAAAGCTACTTGTGTAAAAGAAATGTGTAATGTAGAAGACGACAATGCACCAAGTCATTTGCAAATCCAAACGTTTTGAATTCACTATTACTGCAGAGAACTTGAAGAGTTTTCTCGTAGGATATCTATTTTTTCCAACCCTTTACAATGAAATTTCTCTTAGTATTTATAGAGGTTTGCGCCTCTTTCTTTGAATACATCAAATGACCCAATGTCCATAGATCAGAGACATAATGAGTCATCATTTCTTGGAAATATTCTTTTGGTAGACACGATCCTGAAAACGGTTTGAGATGATAGCATTCAGACACCATAGCATTAAATTTGAGTCACCTCCATATTCTTGGAAATTAAGTACGAGCTTCAACAATTTACTCCATATTCAATTTGCTTTGGAGAGGGAGTAAAACCTTCAAGAAGATGTTCTTGAAAATAACAAAAATGCTTCCACTTCGTCACCAAAATTAAATTGTAGTGGTTACCCGAAGTAAATATTCAATTGGAAAAATCAAGCTTTAAAATTACCGAAGATGATGGCAATTAATAATTAAAATTTACCTTATCCGCCCATGTAGAGGAGTTGGAGAGCATGTGGGTAGTTAAACCTCTCTAGTTGCTGAGAGGCCCAGGTTCTAATCTCTCGCCTCACATGTTGCGGATATGTTATGTAATGGTTCCCTCGTGGTCACAGTCTGTTTACCCCTTGTGGCCACCACCAAAAAAAAAAATAATAATAATTAAAATTTACCTCATTTAATTCTACTCATGCTTATGGAGAAATTTAATCACATGTGCTCAAAAACAAATAACATTCACCTTCAAAATATATTCGTCACATCTATCATGACGTTCACCCCTTTTACCTAAGTGTAAGGGCGAAAACCATTTAAAAAATTGTCATTGAAACTTTATCTCTCCATGCCATTCATCTTTAAAAATAACGAACAGATCCATCATGAATAATTTAAAGTGACCATGACGCATATTGAAATCATGTTCACTCAGATGAGGGGCGAACATGATGCGTTCTTTTTATTCTCCCTTTTGTTTGGCGCATTCCTCTTTTGGGGCGCATTCGCATTTCCAATGGGTGAACGTGACGTTCGTTCCTCTCGTGAGGCGAACGCATTTGCATTCTTCACTTGGATGATTTTTTTTTGTCTTTCTTTTTCTTTTTCTTTTTTATTTTCTTTGATTTCACTGCCTTCAATTTCTTGCTGTCGCTTCGCCTTTGAAGCCTTGATTGCTGCTATGGATAATTTGATGAAATGAATCCGAAGCAGATTTCCAAGTCACAATTTGGGGTGAATTTATTTTACAAAATGAAAATTTACAGAGAATTGAAAAAACTATATAAACAAAATAACCGAGTTAAAAAAACTCAATCATAAATGTCTTCGGATTACAATAAAAAAATATGGCACGTTGTAAAATGCCAACATTTCCATAGATTATGGTTAGGGTTTTTGGAGATTAAGAATTGGATCAAGTAAAATGGGGATTAAATTCAAATTATTCTAACTTTTCTTCCTAAAGGTTTTCTCCTAATCATATTTTCTAGTTCTGAAATTAGTGATAAAATAATGGGTGGTGGCCCATGGTTAGGGGAAGAGATGCACTTTATTTGAGACCATGGAATGAATTTTTTTGTTGAGACAAAAACTATTATGAAGTTTTCAAGTGTGGGTTAGGCATTTTGGACTTCCATATCAACTTATCAATAAGGATGTTTTGAAGAATATTGGAAATACCCTACAATTTCCTTTAATCTTATAGTTACATGAATTTTGAGACTCATTGGATGCTTGAGTGCTTTAGCTATGGTTGAACTCTTGTTTGGATCCCATGCACAAAGTGACTGTAAAATTATTTGAATCTTGCTCCTTTAAATAATATTAAATCTTTTTATTACATCATCAGCTTTAGTAAAGGTGGAAAGCTTTCTCTAGAGTGTACTGTGTAGTACTAAGCTACATAAGAAACTCTACTTACCTTGTGCAGGTTGTGCTTAGGCAGCAAGATTATTGTCTTTACTTTCAATAGCTGGATCATCCTCAAGACTCAAAGCACCAACTCTAGCTAGGTTAATTGGGTCAATATTTTTGTCCATCAAGTATCATGGATAAAGCTTGGCTAGGAGCAGCTAGGTATTTCAACTATGTTATCTCCATTAATGAAGAAAAGTTGTTCTTTCAATCATATCTATCCATATAACTATAATTTCTTATTTTTTTGAGGTGTGTGTTTGTAGAAATAGTGACGACTATTATTGTGGGGTTCACCAATTCCTATATTTTGCAAGAAATAATTCAACAGACCCTAAAAGAACTAGATGTCCATGTTGAAAGTGCTCAAATATAGAAACTCTTGGTTTTTTGGAGGTTTGTGACCACCTGATTTGGCATGAGATTGACAAGACATATACTAAGTTTGTTTTACATGGATAACAACCCTATAGTTTTGACAAATATGCATCGAACATGTGCTATTTCATTGATGAGGATCCAATTACCGAAGATGTACAAGATGACATTGTCAAAATGGTCAATGATGCATGTGGATTATTCAAGGATAACTGCTCAGAGAGTGTACAAGAACTACAAGATAATGATGTTGAGTTCCAATCATCTTATGGAGTAGTTCCTGCTGATGAATATCGAGCTTGCTCAAATATGCCAACCGACCATTATACCCAAGCTATATACAGTACACAAAGCTATCGATGATCGCTAAATTGTATAATCTCAAAGCAAAATATGGTTGGTCGAACAAAAGCTTTGGCAACTTACTGGAGTTGCTGAAATATATGCTCCCAATCGATAATACAATATTAGAGTCCACATATGCAATGAAGAAAATGATGAGGCCATTGGGATTAGATTATGTAATGATACATGCATGCATCAATGACTGTATTTTATATTGGAAACATTATGAAAATAAGAAAGCTTACCCAATATGTGGTGCATCTCAATGGAAATTTGACCCTCGTTCACAAAAGGAATGCATTAATTTTTTTGCAAAGGTGTTGAGGTATTTCCCCATTATACCGAGGTTAAAGAGAATGTATAGATAAGGGATTTTATTATATCATTAGATTTGTTGTGTTTGTTTCTTTCAATATTGTTAGACACGGCTGAAGTGAGTTGTAAGATAAAACATTTAATGCTCACCTTGTTAATACCTGGTCCCAAGAAACCAAACAATGATATTGATATTTATCTACAATAGTTAGCTGATGACTTGCATGAACTATGGACTAAAGGAGCAAAAACATATGATGCATTTTCCAATACTACATTCAATATGAGAGCAATAATGATGTGGGTCATCCATGACTTTCTTGCTTATGGAAACCTATCAGGATGTATGACAAAGGGAAAGGCAACATATCCAATATGCGGGGAGAACACCTGTGTAGAATATATTAAATGCAATAGAAATATCACTTACATGGACCACATGAGATTCATTCCTTCAAATCATTTGTTTCATCATCGGAGGATATCATTCAATGGCAAATAAGAGCTTGAAAAACTATCAAAACCTTTAAATGGGATGGAAATACTAAAAATAGTATAAGAAATTTGACCAAATTGGGGAAAGAGTAACCCAAATAAAAATAAACACAACACAGATGAGGATAGTGTGTTTGTTCTTGTAGCAAGATGGAAGAAGAAATCTATATTCTTCAATATATCGTATTGGAAGGTACGACATGCAACTTTCTTTATGTATCTATTGTTATATCTCTCAATGTCGAGTAATTTATGTTTGATGTTGCTATCTATGAATAACATCTTCTAGTTTATCATAACTTGGATGTGATGCATGTGGAGAAAAAAGTCTATAAAAGCCTATTCAAAACACTGCTAAGTATCGATGAAAATTCAAAGGATGGCAAACCATGAGGATTTAAAAAATATGGGTATTAGGAACACATTGTGGCTAGTAATGAACGAAAACAAGACATCTTCCACCAACACCCTACAATCTATCGAAGGTTGAGAAAGAAAGGTTCTATCATACACTATATAATATGAAATTACCAAATGGATATAGTTTGAATATTAAAAAATGTGTCTCTATGAAAGAACTTGAGATACAAGGCCTGAAATCACACGATTACCATGTTCTCATGCAACAACTTCTTCGGTTGTGCATGTTCTACATGGATATATGCGCTAAAGTGGTGGATCCCGTAAAAATAAAGAAATCATTTATAGAGGTCATGGAGATGTTATCTTTGCTTGAAAAATACTTCCCCCCTTCGTTTTTTGATATCATGGTGCACCTAATTGTTCACTTGGTGTAAAAGGTACGTCTATGTGGACTTGTACAATATCGATGGATGTACCCTTTTGAGAGGTTTGTATGCATTCATTAGTTTCATAAACCATAATTTTTCTAATTTTTGTAGTGTCTCATCTAATCAAAATTGTGTGTTTCCTTTCTTAGAATTATGAAGATTTTTAAGGGGTATGTAAAGAACCGAGCTAGGTCCAAAGGTTGTATTGTCAAACATTATCTTTTCGAGGAATTTGTTTCATTTTTTATGGACTAAATGAGAGGTACGAAAGCAACTGGCAATCACCTTGGTCTCAATGAGGTATGGAGTGACGAGGATGAAGAAACTATAATCGATGGGAGACTTTTGTCCAATGGTGAAGACTTTGATTTTGATGAAACTTCGTACGAGCAATCCCATCAATGCATTCTCTTTAACATGGATGAAGTTCAACCTTTAGCAGAGTAAGTAGATGTTTATTTTTTGATGTTATATATGGAAGAATATTAATTAGATCCAACTAAGCTTGAAAAAATTTGGGTCAAATCAAGAAGCACCTCAATAGTATCAAGGAATCCAACCTCCTTGTAACGAGAGATGAAGGGATGTTGCAAAAAATCTATAATCAGACATTCATCACTTGGCTATGAGATCAAGTTATTGTCTACTCTCTTGAATATAATATTCGATATTTATACTGATTGTCATGTACTAAACATCATGTAATATTTTGCAATCATTTTTAAACTATTCTTCTTTGTTTTAGTTTCATAGATATGAAATGCAACATAATGATGACTTCAACACAATAAAATGATTGGCACATGGTCTGAGGAAAGTTACAACCAAATATTTAGGCTATTTGATCAATGGTTATAGATTTTATATCAAAGACAAAGAAGACCAAAGAACAACTCAAAACAACAATGTGTGTGTCAATGCTACTACTTTGTGCAGAGCAAGTGCAAAAGACACAAACCCGATGATTCAAATAGTCACATATTATGGTGTTATTAGGAAAATAATCTTGTTAGATTACTATTTATTTTGATACTTCCTATTCAAATGTGATTGGGTGAATGTTCTTGATACGAGGAATGGATGTAGAAAGGATGAAATGGACTTCACACTAGTCGACATGAACAAATTACTTATCCATAATAGACTAAAAGATGATCCATCTATATTAGTGTTGCAATCTAGATAAGTGTTTTATGTAAATGATCCACTTGATACCACCTGGTATGTAGTTCTCACATCACCTCCAAGAAGTATCAAATACATTGAAGCATACGAGGTAGCATATGTCAATGTCTCTAGAGCAACATATTTCGTTGGATCTAAAACTGCACAAGATGAAAATGCAAACAACGATAATATGTTTGTGAAGAATGTGAGGGTACATGGTTGGAAGCTATTGTACTTCAAAAGTAGTTATAATTAATGAGTGTTGATAGCCATTTTATGTTCTACCTTCTTATATTTGATGCTTAGGTGGAATTGTTGCAGGTATATTGATCTCTTTTGATGATATTTATTTTAGAATTTTCTTTCTATCTACAAGAATTCTAAGGGTCTATAATCAATATGTATGATTCTCTTATTGCTCAAAATATAATGTTTTCACTAACAACATGCTTGGTACATGGCATGGAGTTCTTTGTCCTATGCAGGATACCTTCAAAATATATCATTGAATATCTCACTTGTTAGGCAACAAGATGCTTAAGTTGAGCAAGAAATGTACCAAGTGCATATGTTGATAGTTTCTATCTCAAATCATTGTTGAAGATATAAAAAAGGAAGTATTAGTGCCTAGCTAAGTCAATGAATCAAGTCTTAGAATGCTCTTTATGGTACCTCAGTCCACATGAACTTTGGTTTGGCTCTTCTTTTTCTCACTTAATTTAAGTACCATGATGGTTGTTGCAAATCCAAAAAGACAAGTATTAGTGCCAATCTAAGTCAATGAGTTAAGTCTCAAAATGCTCTTTATGGTACCTCAATCCACATGAACTTTGGTTTAGCTCTTCCTTTTCTCACTTAATTTAAGTGCCATGCCATGTAGGAGAAGCCTATCACAAACCAATCAAAAAAATTAGCTGGACCTAAGAATATATAAATATCTATGAAGGTCATTTGTGTAGGCCAGTCTTAGATTGTCTAAATGTTTTAACATGAACTCCTTCCTTGCTAATAATGCAACCTGCACATTTAATTTTTGCAAGTTGGTATCCAATTAGTGTTCATATAGGGTGTCAAGAACTTGCCCAACATGATCCATTTCTTCCTCTCATGTTTTGCTGAAGAGTAAAGACACATGTTGAGCAAGTAGACAAGCTACAAATGATTCAATCAATAGTAGCAAAACTTCTATCATTCAAAATACATTTGGTTAGGCCCAACAACTCAAAAGACTTGGATGTAAATCTTGTCTTCCACCAACCTAACTTGAGGTTGATCTTAATGAAATAGTTGGCATCTCTAAGTTGATTCAACAAGTAATTGGATACCTATTTTTCATAATTATTTTATTTAAAACTTTGTATTCAATCAAACTCTTGCAAGGTGATGCACTCAACCATATGTATCCCTTTTGTCTCAACTCTTCAATATAGTGCTTGATCTCACCATTTCAAAAGATAAAATTGGTACAAAGGGCCATTTGACAAGGAGGTCCAAGCAACTAAATCTATGAAGTGCTTCATCTGACAATGCAATAATACCAACTTAGATGTTGTAAATATGTCCTTTTCTTCCACTACTGGTTGATCAACCCAAATTTGTTGCATCACTCAAGAACATAGAGTTGTAGTAGTCTTTCCATCTTTATGTGATTTGATCATCAAAAGCATCAACCTTCTTGGTAGCATGAGCCACCTCTATTATCCCTATAAAATTGATCTCGCAAAATGAGGACTCTGCCTTGATACCTTGACTAGTAGACACCATGGCACTACCACATATTGGGATGCTGAAGGAGGATCTCTATCTTTGAATTGTTTTAATGCATATGAAATTCTAGGATGCTAGTCGACCCACACGTCTCTACCTTGATTCAACCAACAAAATAGATAAGGTATAGAATGGGATATCATTGATAAGTTTTAGCCTATTGAAATTAATATTCTTTTGACTAATGTTATCTACAAACTGTAAAGAATTTCAAGCACCCAAGGATTTGTATGACTGCTTATCATGGTATTCTATACATGCATACATTGTTTATTATCATGTCCCATAGGATAGTATGGATGTGGTCATCTATAAAGTGTAAAAGTATTTGTAACATGGTATGCCTAGGATCACATTGGTTGTATGCACTCCAACAAGAGCAAAATGGTGCATTGTGACTTCATACATACTCTGATGCTTCCATGGAAAATTTTGTCCCTCTTTATTCCAATGGAAAATTACCTTGTCCATGAAATGACCATGAGAAATAAAGGATACCTTAGTAGAAACAACAAACCATTGCTAAGTTTTATGTTGTTTTAGCTAAGGCATCCTTCATATATGTTTTTTAGGTGAGACACTAAGAGGGTCACCCTAAGAAACTGATTATAAACTGTCATCTTAGGACCCTAATACGACGGTTATAAACCATCATCTTAGGACCCTAAGATGATGGTTTATAACTTTTTTCTCAAGGTGACCTTAGAGAGTGGTCTAAAACCTCCCTCTTAGGGTCTAAGAGGACAATTTATTAAACCTAAGAGGGAAGTTTTTATCCGCCATATTAGACCTAAGAGGATGGTTCCTAATCGCCCTCATATCTCTAAGAGGGTGATTTTAAACCACCCTCTTAGACCCTAAGAGGGTAACTTTTTGAGGTGGTTTTTACCCATTGTCGTATGTCATGGACTTTTTACGACACCCTCATAGATGACGACTGAATAACCACCTTCAAAGGCATTTAAGGGCGATTAAAACTCATTGTTAAAGTCCTTTTTTGGTGTAGTGTGTGTAAGGCCCCTCCTCTATCCTCCAATATGGATCATCATAGAAGTTCTTAGGTCTCTTTGGAGGAGGAGCCCTTTCTCTTTCTCTTTCCCCTCCTTTTATTTTGCACTTGTAATTTTGATGGTTCTACCACCCCTGATAGTATAGGAATGTAAGAAGGTGGAGAAAAAATGGGTTGGGATGTGATAGAGGAAGGTGGTAAAATTTTATAGCCTTAGGCAATGAGATGCTATCAAATGTAGAACCAATGTCCATGATGAAACATGGGTGGAAAAATAGGTCGAAGAGTGAAAAACAAAAAAGATAAAACTTGTCTATTATGTGGAAGGAGTGTTTTTATTGTAATTTTGGAGTGATTCACTCATTTTAAATGATTGGAGGAATTGGTGGAGAGGAGCAATTTGTTCAAAAAATTGAGCAATTCACTTGCAAAAATTGAATGATTCGCTTGCTATGAGGGCTTTAGTGAGTTGGAGTGATTTGAATGATTTGCTTGTTATTCTTAAGTGATTTGCTTGCTAAACTTAAGTGATTCGCTCATTGAAAATGAACTTAACCAAATATTAGTGTTTTAGGTTGGCCTGACAAAGGCTTGAGTGGTTTTACCTATTTAATGTGTCTTAGGGTGACGTAAATCTGCTCAAGGAAACTCCATGGGGTCTTAACCCTAGCCTGATGAAAAAAACTTGATCACCACATGACCTATTTAGATCATATGGATAAACAATGTGTGTGGAAGATGTGATTCATGTGTTAGGGTGCATGTGGCTTGTTAGATAGTGGTGGAGAGCTACAAAAAGTAGTTTACATACGCTTACAAAGTGGAAAGTGATGGCCAATATGAAGAACACAAGCTTATACTGAGAGGGGGGTGAACAATATAAGATCACTTTCTACTTTTCTTTACTCAAGCTATATAATCCAATATATCAATGCAATGTTAACAACAGTAATGAAAGAAATTCACAATTTACTACACATAACAGAAACACCAATTTAACGTGGTTCACCTAATGTGGGCTACTCCACAGAGAAAATATTTCACTAAAATTTTCTCAACAAAACTCTTGGGAAACCTTTCCCTATTACAATTTTTATGGACCTCTGTCCAAAGGAGACACCAATCCCCTAATCAAGTTCATGGATCTCTATCCACAGGAGACACCAATCCCCTTAGCTGGTTCATGGATCTCTTTTTACATGAGAACTCCTTCTCCTCTACTCTGGTTGGTGATCTTCTAAAAGGCTACTGCCTCCACTACTCTGGGTTGTGGATCTCTCTCCATTGAAGACCTCTGTCCTCTATACCTTGGCTAATGGATCTCTATCCACTAGAGACTAATATCCTTTGCTCTGCCACCTCCAAAGCTTACTCTCAACTCTATCTCAAATTTGTACTAAACATAGTCCTTTAATTTAGCACAAATATGCTCAATGTTTATCTCAAATTTGCACTAAACACAGTCCTTCGATCTAGCATAAATTTGCTCAATATTTGTCTCAAATCTGCACTAAACACAGTCCTTCGGTCTAGCACAAATTTGCTCAATCTCTATCTTTGGTATGGCACAAACATGTCCTAAAATATGCACCAAAATCTATCCTCAAATCTATCCTCAAGCCTTAACACAAAGCTTGACTCAATCACAAATCCACCCTGCTAGATCTGCCCCAAATCTTAACTCAAGGTTTGAACAAATCAATCAATCAAATCTGCTCACAAGTCTTCCCAAAGACTTACCTCAAATCTACTCTACAAGTCCTCAAGAATACAAAAACAAGTAGCCAAAGGTTCATGATGTAGATAAGATGCCTATGGTTCATGTTATAGTATAGAGAGCTGAGGTCCAATTTATAGTATAGAGGCTCGAGGTCCAAGGCACAATGAAGAGGCTTGAGGTCTGAGGTAAATAGAAGAGGTCTGAGGTTCGAGGTATAGACGAGGTTCAGATAGTAGGCAATCAACATTCAAAGTTTTAAATGCCAATGCAATGGTGATGTAGTCTAAAGTTGAGCAGTCTACGTAACCAAGCAAAGATAAGTGTCAAATACATGTCAAGAGCCATCAAACTTGCAATAGAGGAAGAAAAATATTAAAAATAGATTTTCAAGTAAAGTTGTGAAGAAGAAGTTGAAATAACAAGATTGAAACTTATCGCAAAGCCAAAGCATCAAGTTGGAACAAATGCAACATTGGAAGCATCAAGGTCGAATGCAGTTCAACGTAGGAATAACCACATTTGAATAGAATGCAATGTAGGAATAACCACATTGTAACATAGTGCAAAGTTGGAATACCCACAATGAAAAAGAGTGCAATGCCTAAAGAGAAGTCAAAATTAAGTAGAGGAAGGTGAGCAGTCAAAGTACTTCATTGAAACAGAAGTGAACAATCATGAGCCAAGCGCATCATAGAAAGGAGGAGGAAAATCAAGCACCTCATTGAAAGAAGAATAACAATCAAGTTCCAAGCATTGGAAGAACAATCAAGTGTCGAGCATTAGAAGAGATATCAAGTATCGATCACTATGCTACAAAGGAAGAGTGTAATCAAGTGCCAAGTGATACAAAGGAAGAGAGTAGTCAACATGCCAAGCATTCAAACAATATAACACTCGAACATTACTACAAAGTTTTTTTTTTTTAACATGGTGGAATCGGTAGCTGCCATGAATCCGGGTAGGCTATCCAATTTTTATGGCCACCACAGTATTCTACGATGTCCGCCTTGAAAGCCGCCACATAGATCTTCGTGCAGTCCGCCCCTATAACCGCCATGCCATAATCATTTTAAACCTTTTACGTCGCTGAAAGCACCAAGAAAGGGACAAGCGTTCAATCCGACAAGGCCCGAGATTTGAACCTTGGACCTTCGCCCCCTTATGGGGTTTGGATGAACCAATTGGTCTACACCTTGGACCTAACGTTACTACAAAGTTAATAACACAAGTAAATAATATCTAATCATCCAAGGAAGTCCCAATAATAAACAATCAAATGCAACTAAAACCATAACGTTTGCATGTCTATAAGTGTCACCCAAGAAGGAAGATAAGTTAGGCATTAAAATGAATGTGAGGAGTTTTGAAAGAAGAAATCAAAACTGCAACAAAGAATACGTGCTTGAAGAAATTAGTTTGCAAAGGTTGGGGGTATTTATGGTTTTATAAAGTTAGAGAATAAATTTATATTTATATTTATATTAGGAGTGATAAGTTAGTATTTAAATATTGTGAAATTGATTGGAGTGATAAGAATTTTAGAGATTTCGAAGTTTTATTAAAGATTTATTAAGTTTTTGGAGTAATAAGGAAAGTGTTATGTAAATTAGGAGTAATAAGGTTTTTAAGTTTAAAATTTTAAATTTGAAGTTTTTTAGTTTGATTTGGGTTTTTTATTTTTGAAAAGAAAAAATAATGAAATTAAATAACAACCCCATAGTTTTTCATTATATATGCATAAACAAAGGCAATGCCAAAAAATTGATCAAGTTGAAATATATCCCAAGTTATTTTATTGCAGGGCAAAACTCAATTAGATTTTTTAAATGATTCCCACGTCATAGCAAGATCAACATTATCCGTGTAAGCACAATTTCTATATTTTTACGATCTACCATCTTGAATTATGCCACTATTGTCTCGTCACCATATTGAATTATGCCACTATTGTCTCGTCACCATCTTGAATTATGCCACTATTGTCTCATCACCATCTTGAATTATGCCACTATTGTCTCGTTAGTTCCAAGATAATTCAAGATGGGTAGACTATAAAAATATAGGAATTGTGCTTTTAGGGGGGTAATGTTGATCTTGCTATGTTGTTGGAATCATTTCCAAAATCACATTAGAGTTCATTACCTTTGGCACATATCATAGTTTTCAAGATAGTCTCATGTTCACATTATACCCTATCAAGCACATATTTTTAAATCACAATGTGTTGCTTTTATTTTATGTCAATATTATAAAAAGCTACATATATGATCCGAAAGTGTTCAGGAAGACAAAAATCTCCTTAAATTGAACTCAATTACAGTAAGTGATGGCAGAACTTGCTGCCAATTGCTCCACGATCTCCCTCTCCTTCACAACAATGATTTCATACACCATATCTCGTACAATATGCCTACATATATATATATATATATATATATATATCATATTGAATTTATATTTATATTTATATTAGGAGTTATAAGTTAGTATTTAAAGATTGTGAAACTGATTGGAGTGATAAGAATTTTAGAGAATTAAAAGTTTTATTAAAGCTTTATTAAGTTTTAGGAGTAATAAGGAAAGTGTTATTTAAATTAGGAGTAATACGGTTTTTAAGTTTGAAATTTTAAATTTGAAGTTTTCTAGTTTGATTTGGGTTTTTTATTTTTGAAAAGAAAAAAATAATGAAATTAAATAACCCCATAGTTTTTCATTATATGTGCATAAACAAAGTCAATGCCAAAAAATTGATCAAGTTGAAATATATCCCAAGTTATTTTATTGTAAGGCAAAACTCAATTAGATTTTTGAAATGATTCCCACGTCATAGCAAGATCAACATTATCCGTGAAAGCACAATTTCTATATTTTTACGATCTACCATCTTGAATTATGCCACTATTGTCTCGTCACCATATTGAATTATGCCACTATTGTCTCGTCACCATATTGAATTATGTCACTATTGTCTCGTCAGTTCCAAGATAATTCAAGATGGGTAGACTGTAAAAATATAGGAATTGTGCTTTGAGGGGGTAATGTTGATCTTGCTATGTTGTTGGAATCATTTCCAAAATCACATTAGAGTTCATTACCTTTGGCACATATCATAGTTTCAGGATAGTCTCATGTTCACATTATAACCTATCAAGCACATACTTTTAAATCACAATGTGTTGCTTTTATTTTATGTCAATATTATAAAAAGCTACATATATGATCTGAAGGCGTTCGGGAAGACAAAAATATCCTTAAATTGAACTCAATTACAGTAAGTGATGGCAAAACTTGCTGCCAATTTCTCCACGATCTCCCTCTCTTTCACAACAATGATTTCATCCACCATATCTCGTACAATATGCCTACATATATATATCATCTTTACTTCAAACATATATGATACCAATATATCTCACCAAATGAAATTGCTACTATAGAATTACCATGTCAAGTCTCCAAGCCAGGACATTAGTCCATCTACAATTATCTTTCAAGTCATGTACTTTGTTATTTAGGTGACTAGAAAGGTTTTGTCATGTTGTTACTAGGTGATTAGGAAAACAATAATCGATTTTGTTCATAATTGCAACAACATTTTTTTTTAGCATTTCATAAGTCCTAGGTGATTAGGTAGGAAAATATTCGTTTGTCTATTTTATTCTAGCTTGTTTTAAATGATTTTAGGGAGAGCATAACCAAAGATTCTAGGGTTCTCAAGCTTCAAGTTTTTACCACTTGTTCCAGTCAGATCCTATGATCCTCAAAATCCAACTTGAAAAGTACCCCTAATTTCAAATTTTGAAGGGTCTTGTAAAGTCCTAGGTTTAGGTGTTTTTGTCAAAAATCAAAGAAAATGGTTTTCAAAAAAATTGAGTCAAGAAAAGTGGTATAATTTAAATGTTGTGTCTGTAGTCCATTGAAGTTTTGTTACAGTCCAAAGCAGGTTTGTTCTCAAGAGAGTCCTCAATTTATGCTTCTACAAATATCATGAGTCTTAGTCCTTCAAATGATATATTCTCAGTCCCAAAGGTCATCACCTTAAATTCTCCAAATGTCATTATCATCCATTAATTTTTTCCCCATGGTCCCTAAAGTCCTTTAGCCACCACCTTCTATTGTCTTCCCTAGGTTTAAGGCCCCCATTTGATTTCCTAAAGTATTTCACTTATCTTTTTCCCCTTCTTATTTACCTAAGTTCCCTGAAAATAATTTCCTTCCCATTTGTGACCCTAAGTCCACAAAATATTTTTGAAGATGAATACCTTAGGCCACAACATTTTATTATTGCTCCCCCTTCCCATCATATATCTTCCTAAACTATAACTTAAAGCCATTCCAAAAATTTATAATGTTTGCCCATAAGGTTCTTAAAATATCACCTCGCAATGAATCCTTCCCCATATTCTTTATACATTTAGGTTAAGTTCACTAAGGTTCTGCCTGAAAAATCATAAGTCAGAGTCTAAATATTCTGCCCCCATGGCCACTACAACCTTAAGACAACTATTTATTTTTATCTATTGTATTTCCCCCCTAATGTCCTTGTAGGTTATTTTTCCTCATTTGAAAAGATAGACGACTAGAAGGTAGGGCCTACAAATCTACAACTCAAAAGGGAAGCCTACAGACTTAAAGATAACGATAGTCTAAAAAATTATTTGCCATACATGTGCTCAGATGAACGACTAGGAGCATGGGCAGACGGATCAACGACTAGGAGGATGGACCGACAAATCGAAAGTTAATAATAAGATTGAAAGGGTGCCTTATATTATTTAAGCCTAAAGTTCTTGCAAGTTTCTTGTCTCATTGGAAAAATCTAACGGATCACAGGTAGGGCCTATGGATCTATGGCATGGAGACAAAGCCTTTAGTATGAAAATTAATGAAAAAATTATAGGTCCTTTTGACTTTAATACTCTAATATGGATGATAAGGAGGGAGAGCCAATATGATTGATGGCTCAAAATACTAGCCTATAGATCGAAAGTTAAAAAAATACTTAAAGAGTATTTTGTTATACTTAAACTCAGATCGACAAATACGAGGGAAGATAAAAAAATCTAACTGTTGACAATATTGTCACATTCCACCAAGGGGCAGAAAAATTGAAACTTTGTATGATATTTGTTTTGTTGAAAGTTTTCTTTTGTTTATAAGTTATAGCAATTTTGGTTTTCCCTATCGCCCCCTGGTGGACAAAATGAAAAGAAAAGAGCTTCGGGCCCGAAGCGCTTCAAATCATCACTTCGGGCGAGAACTTTGCCGAGAAAGCGAAGAAAATGCTTCGCACCCGAAGCATTCCCAGCGACTACTTCGGGTGAAGAGTTTTGCGAAGCGGCATCCAAGCAACTTCGTCGAAGAAGAAAAGATAGCCCAAATCAGCTAAGGCAAAGAAATTACTTCGGGCCCGAAGTATTTCTAAAATCCACTTCGGCCAGTTTTCACCCGAAGCAGTAGAGGTCGAGAAAGTGTTTCGGCCGAAACTCCCCGAACCGCCGTTTCAAAAGAAGATCGGCCCGAAGCATTTTCTCGACCTATCAGCGAAGCAGTTTCACCAGCGAAGCAGCGAAGGATAGAGGGAGATCGGCTTCGGCACTCCACACCCCCGAAGTAGTTTTGCGAAGCGAAAATCAGCGAGGCGCTTCCCAGGAACGCTTCCCAAGTTGGGCATTTTCTCGAGGCGATCGGAGAGCCTCATAAATGCATATTTTCTTGCCCGATAAGCCCGTTGCTCATTTTTGGCAATTGGATGCGAAGTATCGGCCCGAGAAGAAGAGCCCGACAAGCATGGCCGCCACTCGAGCACCGCACCTGCAATCCAAGGACACCCAGGTGGCTCATTTAATGCGTCTTTCCTCGGTTGACTCGGTCACCCTTACCAATTTTGGTAGCCGATTTGAGGGATCATCCGCAGCATCAACGAGGAGCCGATTTCTCAGGGCTCGAGGGTGTACTCCATCATTTTTGTAATAATGATTCAGAGGGCCGGGTCCTCTATAAAAACCCAGGCTTTGCAATGTAAAAGGGGGGGAACTTTATGCTAGAAAGCTGTTGTAACTTGATGTCCTGCGTTTAATACTAAAGATCTTTTGTGCTCTATTTCTCTCTTTTATGCTTGCCTTCTGTGCTTAATTCTTTTGTCTTTTCTCGTTCGCATACTGAGACTCTGAATCCTGAATCCGGTGTGCGATCGGGGACTGAACCCCTAAAATTCGCCCTGAAGGATACATAGGAGAGGAAAAATGCCTTGTCGCTTTCTTTTATGTTGCCTGGTGGATTGAGGTTTCTGTTATTCCCTTATCTCAATCGTTGTTACTCTGAACCCTGAATTCCAGCGAGAGAGAAAGGAGAACCCTGCGAACCCGTCCAGAGGATACATAGGAAGTTCGGCATTTCATTTCCTTCATGCTATTCTTGGTATTTCCTGTTGCTATTCGAGTTGTTAGCGAGTAATCGTGCTTCCTGTTCTCTCCCACCTTAAATCATCATCTTCTAACCCTTACTCTTTTTATTTCTTTCTCTAACCCTTACCCTTTTTTATTTCTTTTCCTAACCCTTACTCTGTTTATTTCTTTCCTGCACTCTTGTCTCAAACCCCAAAAGTAGATTAGTATAGGAGCCGGCCTTTCTCCGGAGATCGGCACGAGGGGCATCTCTTCCCCTCGGCCTTTCAATGTTGGTCGCAGGTCCAGGGCGCGCAAACCCACCGAAAGTCCTTTCCTGTGCGGATTTGATGACCAACAATTTTTGGCACGCCCGGTGGGACCCAAGGTCCCATATTTGAGAAAATTTCTAGCCCGTCTTCACCGGAGCCAGTAGTTCTAACAAGTTCTCGGTGAGATCCGGTCAGTCTCACCCCCTGAGTAGTAGTGAGAATCGATGCTCTCATTACTAAGAGACTCTTAGCATCTGGCGACTCTGTTTTACCCGAGAATCTTCAAGTCGTAAAGACCAGTACTAAAAGCCTGTGCCTTCATGCAAACAAGATGGAGAGTTAGGAATAGAGGAGAGGAAACCGAGTTCTTTGAGCTTGATATTGACGCCTTTGGGGAACGCTCTAGGTTAGTTACCCCCGAATATCTCTTACGCGGGACATCCTCGCAAGAGGCTGCTGTTGACGAGCAAGGCCTAACTTTCGATAGCACAGCGGCTAGTTTTCCTCCGAATCCTCCCAACTCACCGAAGCATCCTAGTGCCTCCGTTCCCATTGCCCTTCCGACGAGCAACCCAAGAGGGACTTCGGGGACTTCTGTTCCACAGAACCCAGGCACAAATATGGCCCAACAACAACAACAACAACAACAGCAGCAACCGCCGCCCAGATTATTTCCAGCATGGAATTCTTCGTCACCGTTGAATCTCGCGGGCCAAGGGCAAGTTCCACCTACTGCAATAAAAAAGCTTTCGACGTTCGACGAAACTGGAAAGACTGCTCTAGAGCATATCCAGGACATCATTTCCCTGGCGGCAATCCATGATATCACAGAAGAGCGAGTGATGGTGAAGCTCCTGGTTCTCTCCCTTAGAGGAAAACTCCTCTATTGGTATAGATCTCTGCCATCCGACACTATTACGGGATGGGACCAGTTAGCCGGGCAGTTGATGCAAGGCTTCAACGAGTCCGTCGATCCAACTTCTCTTCTGCAGCAATTCACTTCAATCCAAAGACATCCACAAGAAGAGATTGCAGACTTCAATGTTAGGTTCGCTCGAACCTGGCAAAGAGTCCCAGTTGGGCTTCGCCCAACCGACGAAGCCGTGGCATACTACTTCCTTCGGGCCTTCAACCCTGATATCGGTCTTATGATAAGGTACTCAAATGTCAATACTTTTCCAGAGTTGTATGGGTTAGCCAAGAAAGCAGAAATGGACCTCATAGCCATGGGTAAACTCCCTCAAAGAATGCCAATGCCCATACTCCCCGAGTTCCTTCAAGCCCAGTATGCGAGCGCAATCGCTCCATAGATTTCTGCAATCCCTGCATATCCGATCTCATCCTGGAACCCGAATCCCGTTGTCTCGTAGATCACCGCTCCACAGATACATTTCCCCACACTTTCAACTACGCCGCCCACTATCACTCCAACATTTCCAATGTTGCCAGCACCCCTCCAACATCCTGCCCTGCCTCCGATACCGACTATGGCTTCTTTACCATCAGTTCCCAAGGCCGATGATATGCAAGCCAAGATACTGCAAGAAATGCAATCGTTAAATGCCACAGTGCAGACCTTGTCCAACGACATGACCGTTGTCAAGAAGAAGCAAGCGCAACAAGAGTTTCTACCAAGAAGGTCTTATCCCATGCCTGCACTTACCAAAGATCAAGCGGTCCATCAAGGAAAAGCTTCGGCAAGAAATGTTGCGATAGATGAAGTCCCAAGCACTTTCGATCATGTATATTGGTGCTCTACATGTAATGATCCTCACGAGGAGAATACATGCATGTTGCATCAACACTACGTGCAGACACTAGCAAGCAGCGGTCAAGGCGGTCAAGTCAACGTCATCAGACAATTGGATCAGAACTTGTCCATCGGTGAGGAAGAGCCAGTCGCAGTCCTTACTAGGGGAGGTAAAAGGACGATAGAGGTGGATGCTACTCAGATGGCTCCTTTGAAGGTACACGCTCGATTTGAGAAGGGACAACCATCCTCTTCGACCCCGAGCGAAGCTCCTCCGCCAGCTCCTAGTCAAAGAAAAGGCCCAAAAGGCCACTGTCGAACCACCTCAGGTGGAGACCAAAGAACAGGCTAAGGAGAAGCTCAAGTTTCCCTCGCTCACCAAGCGACAAAGGGTCGAAGCGACAGAGCAATATCGCACCAAGTACGAACCGAGAAAGGAACCTGAGGTGCATAGCTCCCCAACCTACAACATTGTAGAAGAATTGAAGAGAATTCCAGCCAAAATCAGTTTGTATGATGCTCTGCAACTTCCTGGACAAGTGGACCTGCTGCAAGAATCATTGAAGAGGATCAATACAAAGAAGGCAGAGCCGCTCGCTCTGGTGCAGACCCTGTCCGCGTCCATCACGGGGAAAAATAGACCACCACCGTTCTACTTATCCTTACAAATGGAAGGGTATATCGTGCATAACTGCATGATAGATTCTGGAGCTGCGACGACAGTAATGCCGAAGGCGGTATGCGAGGAAATAGGCATGGAATACACACGAAGCAGTCATGGAGTCCTCCAGTTGGACGGTACCCCAGTGAAGACTGTAGGTGTCATCAAAGACATTCCTATTCGGCTACATAAGACACCTCAAATCATAGTCATACAAGAGGTGGTAGTCGTGGACCTTGAGCCCTACTTCAGCATGTGCCTGTCAAGGGAATTCACGGCAAAGCTGGGCGGATATCTGTCCATGGACTACACTCATCTGGAGATCCCCTTCAAAGGGAAGAAGGTGAAGATCTATAATGAAAAGCCTTCTACGTTCCTGGTTTAGAAGATGTCCGAGGAAGAGAGCAGTGGCCCTGTGCATACGATCGCGGAGGAGCTAGAGCAAGTGGATCTGGTCCAGGAATCCCTCGCACAGTTATGTTGTGAAGATGAATTTTCATTGGCAGATTTCAATGCCATGATAGAGACTGAGGTGGGGTGCTACACCATCGCCAAGTCCGAGAAACCAGCCAAAATGGAGGGAAAGGTTTCTGCTCAAGAAGGACTATGGAAATTGTTCTTCGACGGTGCCCGATGCAAGAACGGCGTTGGGGCAGGAATCCTTCTGATTTCGCCGTCCGGTGAGCAAAAGGAGTATTGCTACCGATTGACATGGAGCTGCACCAACAATGCAGCAGAGTATGAAGCCTTGTGCTTGGGACTCAAGAAAGCTGACAAGTTAGGCATAAGGCATCTTCAAATCTTCGGAGATTCCGAACTAGTTTGCAACCAGGTCACCAACGAGATGCTCTTCAAAGAAGCACTATCTTAAATCATACCGCAATAGGGTATGGGACCTGTTCGACCAGTTTGAATCCCTCAATCTAGAGTCTATTCCACGTGAAAAGAATCGACATGCAGATGTCTTAGCATCCATCGCAGCCCGATATTCTCCAGTGGATGATATGGTGCATAAGCCGAAGGCTGTAAGGATGATCTATAGACCCTCTGTCCCGGACAGAGATTTACACTGGCAAGTTTTTGACAATGACGAGCAGATTGTCAATTTCATGATCCAAGAAGCCGCTACAGTCGAAGACCGAAGCCCTGATGAGGAAGAATATGAAGGATTGGTCCAGTTGAAGAACAACCACGTTCCCAAGGGATTGATCATGCTTGAGAGCCTTTTCGATCAAAATGATCGATCGCTCTCCCACAGGATCCAGATCAGCGCGCAGCAATATCAAGATTTAGAACTGGAACCTGGGAAAGTAATAAAGGTCGGGACCGATTGTACTTCGGAAGAAATAGAGCGAATTCGATGTTTGTGTAAGAGGTACCCAGATATCGTGGCTTGGTCTTATCACGACCTCAAGGGATATGATCGGCAGCTGATCCAACATACAATCGAATTACAAGAAGGGGCCAAACCTTTTCGACAGAAGCAAAGGCCGGTTAATCCAAAGATCGAGGTCCTGATGAAGGCCGAACTGCTAAAAATGCTCGAAGCAAAGATCATTTATCCCATCAAGCATTCTTCTTAGGTAGCGAACTTGGTCCCTGTCAGGAAAAAGAATGGAGACATCCGGTTATGCGTGGACTTCCGCAACCTGAATCATGCTTCCCTCAAGGACCACTATCCTCTCCCATAGATCGATTAGATCTTGCATTCGGTGGCTGGAGCTCAACGATTCTCCCTGCTTGATGGTTTCTCTAGATATAATCAAATCTGGGTCAGGGACGAAGATCAACATAAGACCGCGTTCACAACCAAGTGGGGCACATTCGCCTACCAGCGAATGCCTTTTGGCCTCTCGAACGCGGGAGCTACTTTCCAGAGGGCGATGGACCTAGCTTTTGGCGAGCTTCTGAACAAGGTTATTGTTATCTATTTGGATGACATGACCGTCTTCTCCCGAAGGAGAGAGAACCACCCAGAACATCTTCAACAAATTTTCGAAAAATGCCGAGAATTTGGCATCTCAATCAATCCAAAAAAGTCTATCTTCGCAGTCAGCGAAGGAAAGGCTGCTTGGGACACGCAATTTCGGAAAAGGGTCTCGCCGTGGATCCCGACGAGCCGAAGCTACGATGAAGCTCCCAATCCCAGCAGATAAAAAGGGCCTTCAATATTTCTTCGATCAGATTAACTTCGTAAGGAAGTTTGTCCCAGACTTCGCCCGGGTCATTAAGCCGATGTCTGAGCTTTTAAAGAAGGGCGCAGAATTCGTCCGGACAGAAGAGAGGAGAAAAGCATTCAAAGAAATCAAGGCCCGAATTGTGCAGGCACCGGTCTTGATCAACCCCGACTATAGTCGAGATTTTATCCTGTATGCAATAGGAGAACCTAAAAGCTACGCCGCGGTCTTGACGCAAAAGGGGGAAGATGGAGAGGAACGTCCCATCGCGTTCCTCAACCAGATAATCAATCCCCATGAAGAAAAGTACAATTTCATCGAGCGTCAAGTGCATGCGGTAATGAAGTCTCTAAGGAAATTCAAACAGTTCATTTCTAGAGTCGAACCACAGTCTTCGTCATTCACCCCGATGTGCGTAGTTTCATTATTCAAGGGGAACTGGGAAGCAAGAGAGCTGGTTGGGTAAGCAAAATCCAAGAGTTCGATATTGAGATCAAACCTACCAAACTAGTTCACGGTCGTGCATTATGTCAAGAGCTGGCGAAGAGCGCAACGGCCGAAATAACAGACTGTCAGTCGGATGACTTGCCAACAGGAGAATGCCTCGCTAATCAGGAAGAGGCCGAGAAATATTGGGTCGATGAAATAGTGGAATATTTCAACACCGGAGATGCCCCTCACATCCGAATGCTTCGCAGTGAAGACATTTCAGGATGCGGTCCGCCCGATACACTATGCGCCCAGAAGGCCTATTTTTCAAGAACATCGACGACGTCCTCCTCAGATGCATAAAAGATGATGATAAGAGGAGAATCCTAGGTGAATTTCATTCAGGACTATCTGGAGGACACTTTGCTGGAAGAGCGACGACGCTAAAGATAATCAAGGCGGGTTACTATTGGCCCACACTCTTTGTCGATGCCTTCTCCGTTTGTCGAAGGTGCGAGCAATGCCAGAGATTCGTCGGCCGAAGTAGAAATGCTTCGATGCCACTCCGACCGATACAAGTGGAAGCCCCCTTTCAGCAATGGGGACTAGATTTCGTAGGGGCCATATCGCCAAACTCCTTCGTTGGACACAAATTCATTCTGACTGCGACTGATTACTTCACCAGGTGGGCTGAGGCAGTCCCCACAAAACATGTCGATCAAGATACCGTCGTCACCTTCCTGGAAGGATTGATTACCCGCTTCGGTATCCCCAAAGCAATTATTATAGATAACGGTCCTAGTTTCACAGGCGCAAAGATCAACGAGTTCCTATACAAGTATGGGATATATCACAAGGTGTCTTCCAACTATTACCCCCAGGGCAATGGATTGGCAGAATCCACCAACAAAACCCTGTTGAGGATACTGAGAAAGTTGATTGATCAAAACAAAAGAACTTGGCACCTCCTTCTGGATCGGGCCTTGTGGGCCGATCGGGTTTCTATCAAAAGGTCGATCAAGACTTCGCCTTATGCTCTGGTCTACGGCAAGGAGGCCATCCTGCCCACTCACATCGAGATCCCTGCATTACAATTGCTAGAAGAAGATGAAGCTAACCCGATGGAGGAACGCCTGGTCCAGCTACTACAACTAGAAGAGGAACGTGAAAAGGCCTACCAGAACTTCGCACGGCATGCTGAGGTCACCCGAGAATGGTTCAAAAGGAAATCATCCGATCGCACATTCAAAGCGGGAGACCTGGTATGGAGGTGGGATTCATGGAAGGCCAAGCCTAGGAATCATGACAAAATGGATGCGTTATGGGACGGACCGTTTGAAATAGTAAAAGTGAATTCGGCTAATTCCTTCATCCTCAAAGATGCGAATGGCCAAGTTTTACCAATCTCCGTCAATGGTCTCCACCTGAAGACCTTCAATCGTTGAGGTATGTATATCGCTCTAAAAAAAAAAAAATCTTGCATATATTTTTGTATATAGGGTTTCAGTTCTTTGTCTATACTCTGTTCAAAAGATCATGGAGAGCAAGTGCCACTTCAACCGCAAAAGCTAGATTCCTGGCTTCGGCTTCACAAAGCACGATCGGAATCGCCTTCGGGGGGTTTCGGTCCGAAGTAGCCGACGAAGGGAAGTTCGCCGTGAAGCAGTTCATCCTCGTAGAACCAAACCACATGCAGATCAAGGACGTGGAAAATGCTTCGCTAAAGAAATGTGCCGAAGGCGTTGTCCAAAGTAATTCTTGGCGAGGCCCTCCTCGATGAAATGGGTTTCGGTCGACGGTATTCATGAACCGAAGCAACAGCGTAGCAAAGGGGAACTTCGGGCCCGAAATGAAGAAAATCAGCCCGAAGAAGAACTTCGTGGCGAAGTATTTTCTTCGCCAACTCCATGTCGCCGAACCTCGATTTCGAGGTGGGCACATTTAAGATATGCCTCGGGAAACATGTCGACAATAGCCTCAAAAGGGGGCCGAAGCAGATGAACTCAATACGAAAGAAATGACACTCATCCCAAGGCAGTTCATTAACCGAAAAGCCATGCAAGGGTACCAGGTGGCAGCGATTCGCGTTCTCGATACAAAATCAAATCCCCGAATTGCATGGCCCCACGTACGACGCCGCCATATAGCCAATCAGATGCCACAGTGATACTTTCGGGCCAGGCCCACGAAGTAATTACGGTGGTTGCCATAAATGCCGGAAGTTGCCCTCCGAAGCTATAAAATGCAGATGCCCGTTAAAGAACAAACCATTTGCAAGTGTGAGAGTCGAGTCTGCATTCTGTCACCTCGGAGAGCTTCTGCATCAAAGGTTCCGTTGTTCGCCATGATTATCCCATCCCTTGTTTTGAGGTACTGAACTTTTCTACCTCACAAGTTATTCTGCTGCGATCATTCGCAATGGGAAAGAAGAACCCCACTCAGAAAGGAAAAGAGCCAGAGACGACGGTTCCAGAGAAGGCGAGAGCCGCGGAAGAAAAGAAACAGAGACCTAGGAGGGTCAATCCTCCCCCACGCCCAGGAAAACAAGTGATGGAAGGAAGGGAAGAGTCCGATGACGAGCCCAGCATAGAACCACCTGTCGATAAGTGGGCAAAAATCAGAGACCCAGAGCTCTCAAGAACCGTGGCCGAGCTTCGGTATACCATCGACTTCATGCAAAGTAGGCTCTCAGCGGAGAACAAGAGGGCCATGGCATATTATTCCCACATATACTGGTATCTAGTTCCTCCTACACATCACTGCCCCGAGCTCATATACGCCATCGCTCAGAACTACCAACCACAAACCAGGCAGGTGTTGGATGCCTCGGGTAAAAAGTTGTTTTCCATTCTGAAGGAGGATGTGCGAGCAGCGTTCGCACCACAGCAAAGGCCACCAAAAGGCTATACCGTTCGCAATGTCAGCCTGAGCGAACAAACGGATAAGTTCACCTCTAATCCCTTCATTCTGAGCTTTTTGCATGAAAACCTCAAGAGCGGACTTCCTTTCGGCAAGCGACCCCAGATGCCCCTGCCCTTGGAGGCCTTCAAGAACACAGATATATTCTCTATCATTGCATGGGTGGGAGGCTTGTCAAGCGATACTTTGGTATACCCATGGCAGGTGTCGCTAGCCGAATGCATTTCCGAGAGGAGAGTTCTACGCTCCCGACGCTTCGCGGCCGAACACCAACCCAGTTTTCTTCGATTGGGCGAGAATGGGTGGCCCAAAATCTGCATATGCGGTTGTCATCCATGAAGGATGCTAGCAAGGAGCCGCACTTCCAGCCTTGTTCCTTCTTGGTTTGGCTCTTCTTCTTTCATGTACATAAAGCCCTTCACCATTGTGATGTTTCACCAATCGACAAGGATGGGATCCCTTTGCCTGTATATCAGTGGACCCGTCTCTTGCTGAGGTCGGAGTCCTATTACCCTTTCAATCAGCAGTTTTTGGGACCTGCGATGCACATTCTGACAGAGTCTAGCCCTCGGGTGCCTCTCTGCCTTAGAGATAAAGTGGTATTGGAGAGAAGAGGGGATGTGTTTCAATTGACACAAGGGCTTGTGATCCGCCTTTTTGGCTTCACGGGGAAGCCCTTCTTGCTGCCTTTTTTCCCTTCGGAGTACCAATTTGCCCTGGAAGTTGCTCGGCAAAGTGACGCGACCGACGAAGCCTACGGCCACGGGCGGAAGTGGGCACACACCTGCGACTTCCCCTTCAAGATGGGAGTGATCGAAGTCTTTGCCTTGAAGCAGAACATATACCTGGAGGAGAAGCTCGCCGATTTTGGTCTGCTTCAAATACCACAGAGGTGGCTCTACGACCCGTTGGGGGTGATGAGAGATCATTTGAAAAGCAAAAACTTCCATGTCTGTCCTCGCCCCAAAATTTTGGAGCAGAGGAATAACCCCAATGGTACGGACCTGGAGTGGCACTTAGAGGAGATGAGGACGTTGCCTCCTTGGCATGACTTCTATCCTATGGAGGTCGAATTCGACCAAGACCAGTACCCATTCCCAACTCCCGACTCCACTTTCTGGAGAAAAGCAAAGGACGATTTAAAAGAGGAGTTGAAAGACTGGGACGAGGAGCGGTTAAGAGAATGGTGGATTATGAGAGTCCATCATCGAAAGATGAATTCTTATGGGCTTCTAACAATGGACGGGGAATTCGCAATTGTGTATCAGACCAATATTGGGTCTTGGGAACCCTTGTCCTTCATCGACTTTGTTCCACCGACCACCCCAAGTTCGGGCGAAAGCCCCGGAAGGACTGATAATGTCCCCAAGGAAAAAGCAGCCAAGGCCACGCCAAAAGCTTTACTACAGAGTCCATCCGAAGATCTCGAGACAGCAATAGAGGAATCAGAGCAACCCCTCAAGAGGAAGAAAAGAAAGGAGCGGGAACCTACACAGGCACCCCCGAACTTCCCAAAGCGACCGCGTACAAGCACTCCGAGCGCCCCTGCCGAAAGATCAGTATCGAGCTCGATCGAAGCAAATGATGGAGGAACTCCACCAAGTGCCGAAATGATCCCAAACGTAGATGTCATCAACGTGGAGGAACTCGTGGAAGTCATGGAAGCCGAGAGTACCGAGGCCCAGGAGGAACAAGGGCCAATCACCCAGGAGATCACCATGGCCGCTCTGCCAGGAGGGCACGTAGGTACGTTCTCTTCACCTTATGCTCTGGTTGCTCGTAAGTCTACCCCGGCCCTGGCCGAAAGCTCTCACCTATCCACCCTACCTCCACAAGGTCAGTCACCTCCTTACGTCGTGTCCCTAACTACTCCCCCCGAGTCTTCCGGCCAGGACAAACCTGTTGAAGTTACTTCGCCCAGCCACACCGCCAATCCTTCGGTCATCAACCAGGGTGAAGCTAATAGTCCAATGCCGAACCCCGAGGCTCATTCCTCCATTGTACATAACGTGCTCCCACTCGTCGAAGCCCCCGTCACCCCTGTTGCCGAACCTTCGGGTGAGGCTATCCCCTTCAACTCCTTATATTTGTTCAATCCCTCGGCTGTAGACCCAGCCGCATTCGACTCTGAGCTGTCCTCAATACGGGAATCCCCCTTGGCCAAAAAACTCCTCCAAGCCCGACAGAACACAGAGAGAATGTTAAAAGAGGCAAGAAAGAAGAAAGGGCGCTCGCTCGCTCAAGTTGAGAAATGTGCCGTCTTCGATTTCGAGGCGGGAAAGTTGCATAAAGTAAAGAAGATACCCAAAGTCCAGAAGCCCCTGGATGAAATGACTCCAGTGGACTATGAATATCAGGATAAAGAAAAGGACTTGGAACATCTGAACGTGGACAAGGAGTCCGCCTCTATGCACATTGGAATCGAGACCTTCAAGGCGCATGCCAACATTGCCAACAAGCGCAGGTTCGAAGCCGAGAGTGCTAACATCAAGCTGGAGGAGGAGCTAGCAAGGGCTCGCTCCAAATTGGCAGAGGCCGAGGAGCAGTGCAAGCTGATGCAGAAAGAAGCACATGCCCTAAAGCTGCGGATAGCACAGTTGGAGTGCATAGCTGAGAATCAAGCACAAAGGTAGGCCAAAAATGATTTGAGGGCCAAGGAGCTTGAAAGTAAGATCTTGCAAGCTCAGATCTAGCTGCATGAGAAGGAAGGCCTAGGGCTACTTGATAGGAGCAAAATCAAGGAGATTCGCTCACATCTGCTCAAGAATTTTAGGTCTCGGGCTGTCAGTGCCCTTTCAGTTTTAGTTTACACCATAGAAGCCCGGGTTGCCACCGTCGAAGGAGGGCCAATCGTCGAAGAGGTCATTCAGAATGTCAGAGCCTGACTCAAGCTGGCCCTCAAGGTCCAAGATGCAAGGTATCAAGATTTGAAGCTCGCAGCGATGAGTCGGACAACAAGGGATTGGTCAACCGCCCAGGCCACAGTTCGTGCCTTTTTCTCCATAGCCAAGAAAGCTCAAAAGGCAAAAATCCTACTGGATGCATTCGAAAGCGAGAGGCACGCGTCAATGGGCTACTTCGAGGACCTCTTCTCCTTAGGCTTCCCGAGCTTCACGGATAATGATGGGAAGCCCTTAGCCAAGGAAGAAATCATGCCGAAGTGGCAGCAGTTTGAAGGCGACGTCTCGAAGATAGACGAGTGGGCCGAACCAATAACAGAGAAGTAGGTTGCTGATTACATATTGAAATACTATAGAATCGTCGCCTCCCTAAACGATCTGTACACCAGGTCCCAGCATGCAGAAATCGGGCAGATCGATAGGTTTCGTGCATTGGTCAAATCCCTGGAGGATCAGGAGCTATTCACGAAAAGCGTCTGGTCTCAGGTTCGTCGAACCTTAAGAGACATCCGCGCCCACCTGGCCCCATTGCCAATGGCTGAAGACGTAGCAGAAGCAATGGCGACGGGAGGAGAAGAAGCAGTAGCGGAAGAAGAGGAGAGAGAAGAGGAAGAGGAAGGACAAGTTGTGGAAGCACCCCCAGAAAAGGAACAAGGAGAGGGGTCTGGAGGTAACTCTGGCCCAATGGATAAAAACTGAGGGTTCTACCACCGAGACGAGCTCGTTGCCCCGTGAGCCACCAAGAATGTTGACAATATTGTCACATTCCACCAAGGGGCAGAAAAATTGAAACTTTGTATGATATTTGTTTTGTTGAAAGTTTTCTTTTGTTTATAAGTTATAGCAATTTTGGTTTTCCCTATCGCCCCCTGGTGGACAAAATGAAAAGAAAAGAGCTTCGGGCCCGAAGCGCTTCAAATCATCACTTCGGGCGAGAACTTTGTCGAGAAAGCGAAGGAAATGCTTCGCACCCGAAGCATTCCCAGTGACTACTTCGGGTGAAGAATTTTGCGAAGCGGCATCCAAGCAACTTCGTCGAAGAAGAAAAGATGGCCCGAATCAGCTAAGGCAAAGAAATTACTTCGGGCCCGAAGTATTTCTAAAATCCACTTCGGCCAGTTTTCACCCGAAGCAGTAGAGGTCGAGAAAGTGTTTCGGCCAAAACTCCCCTGAACCACCGTTTCAAAAGAAGATCGGCCCGAAGCATTTTCCCGACCTATCAGCGAAGCAGTTTCACCAGCGAAGCAGCGAAGGATAGAGGGAGATCGGCTTCGGCACTCCACGCCCCGAAGTAGTTTTGCGAAGCGAAAATCAGCGAGGCGCTTCCCAAGAATGCTTCCCAAGTTGGGCATTTTCCCGAGGCAGTCAGAGAGCCTCATAAATGCATATTTTCTTGCCCGATAAGCCCGTTGCTCATTTTTGGCAATTGGATGCGAAGTATCAGCCCGAGAAGAAGAGCCCAGCAAGCATGGCCGCCACTCGAGCACCGCACCTGCAATCCAAGGACACCCAGGTGGCTCATTTAATGCGTCTTTCCTCGGCTGACTCGGTCACCCTTACCAGTTTTGGTAGCCGATTTGAGGGATCATCCGCAGCATCAACGAGGAGCCGATTTCTCAGGGCTCGAGGGTGTACTCCACCATTTTTGTAATAATGATTCAGAGGGTCGGGTCCTCTATAAAAACCCAGGCTTTGCAATGTAAAAGGGGGGAACTTTCTGCTAGAAAGTTGCTGTAACTTGATGTCCTGCGTTTAATACTAAAGATCTTTTGTGCTCTATTTCTCTCTTTTATGCTGCCTTCTGTGCTTAATTCTTTTGTCTTTTCTCGTTCGCATACTGAGACTCTGAATCCTGAATCCGATGTGCGATCGGGGACTGAACCCCTAAAATTTGCCCTGAAGGATACATAGGAGAGGAAAAATGCCTTGTCGCTTTCTTTTATGCTGCCTGGTGGATTGAGGTTTCTGTTATTCCCTTATCTCAATCGTTGTTACTTTGAACCCTGAATTCCAGCGAGAGAGAAAGGAGAACCCTGCGAACCCGTCCAAAGGATACATAGGAAGTTCGGCATTTCATTTCCTTCATGCTATTCTTGGTATTTCTTGCTTGCTATTCGAGTTGTTAGCGAGTAATCGTGCTTCCTGTTCTCTCCCACCTTAAATCATCATCTTCTAACCCTTACTCTTTTTATTTCTTTCTCTAACCCTTACCCTTTTTATTTCTTTTCCTAACCCTTACTCTGTTTATTTCTTTCCTGCACTCTTGTCTCAAACCCCAAAAGTAGATTAGTATAGGAGCCGGCCTTTCTCCGAGAGATCGGCACGAGGGGCATCTCTTCCCCTCGGCCTTTCAATGTTGGTCGCAGGTCCAGGGCGCGCAAACCCACCGAAAGTCCTTTCCTGTGCGGATTTGATGACCAACAATAACAAGTCAAAAGGAGAGCCTACGGGTCAAAATATAATGATAGTCTAATAGACATTTGACTAATCAGTGCTAAGATGGATAGTTAGGAAGATAGGCCGAAAGATCTAATGGATTGGAGGAAGGGCTAATAGCCGAGAGTTAAACACTGTCTAAAATATGCTTTGCCTTATTCACACTCACATGAACAACTCAAAAGTGTATCTAATAGATCCAATGACTCAGAGGGAAAGTCAATGATCAAAGACATTACTTTTGAAGGTGTCCAATCTTTTGTCTTATATATGCTAGATCTGACAGCTCAGAGGCCCAATCAAAAGATCTATGGCTTGCACCCAGCTCGAGAAATAATTTCAAGAATATTAATGCCCTAACCTTAGTCCAAATTATCCAAAATATATTTTGTATTTCCTAAAGTTATGGACATAGCCCATGGAAAATCACATAGTTCTTCAAGCACCAAAACACTCCTCACATCCCCTAGCCACCTTCAGAAACATAGTCTCTTCGTGCAATATACCTTAGGACTGCATAGAGCATAAATAAGCCCAAGTTTTATTCATAAAGAAAAATCAAATAAATCATTTCCCCCCATTTTTTCTATGTCTATGCGCCCTCTTTGGGTAACTCTCGAGCAACTTTTCCAAATCTGACGATTAGGAGAATGGGCCAGTAGATCCAATGACTCGGAGGTGGAGTCGAAGGACCAAAGCATAACGATAGTCTAAAATATATTTGACTTGTGAACGCTTAGATGGACGACTCAGAGTTACATTCAATAAAATTAATGACTCAAAGGGAGAGTCAATAGTCTGAAGTTTAACAAGGAAGCACAAAGGCATTTTGTCTTGTCTCCATTCAAATGAATGGTTTGAAATGTGAACAGATAGATCGACAACTTGGACCTACAATTGATGAATTCCAAAGCACCAAAAATGATTTTTCATCTTATTAACAAGGTGATCCCAATGGACCTGACACAATTGCAGAACGTTAGAGTTGACATATTTATCAGAGATTGGCAGTCAGTATAAAGTTCTGAATCTGATCCATGTTAGCACAAGTTCCTTGAAAACAAATATGATACTCCAAAAAGTAACTAGACTATAAGTCCCAAAGACCAAAAAGTGCATATTTGATTTTATTCGTACTAACTTGTGCTTGTTTTCCATGAGAATGTTTTTTTAGGAGTATGAAAAACTTGCTCAAAGGATTCAAAATGAGGTATTAAGACCATGCAGTTTTTTTAGGAGTATGAACAACTTGCTCAGAGGATTCAAAATGAGGTATTAAGACCATGCACATAAAATTAACTAAAAAGAGCAATGGCACAAGTTTCAAAAGCTGAAAAGTCAATCGCCATAAGACAACGAGATACAAACACAATTAAGACCATTAAGGCTAAAAAGATGGCACATGCCATATGGTGGAAAAAGCAGATACTAGTTGGGTGTCATCAAGTCAAGTCATGTAGAAGAATTTACGAGTTTACTATAAGTAAAAGCATGAAAAGTTTAAAAACTCATAGTGAATCATCGAGTTGTATTGAAGACGAGATCAGAACCAAAAGCAAAAGTCTTACAAGGAGAAGCCAAAAACCCTGTAACAACATCCTCTAGTGGGAAAGGCACTTATCCTAAAGGCATTATTGCATGCATGAGGAGGCTAATTGAAAATAACCCGTATTAGATTGTCACTGTTCAAGCAAGCACCAACTAGATGATGGAGTATATACAAAGGTCGAGACCTAATGGCAGCCTTACTACAACTCAAAGGTGGGAAGCAGACAACACAACTATAGATTGCTTTGAAGTCATAGAAGAAAACCTGCAAAAGCATGTTGCTCTCCTCATGGGTAGTTCAAAAGAGCTCAATGGTACAAAAATCTAGATAACCCCTGTTGCAACCGATGGACAAGCAATCTAGGTAGGTTGACTTATCCTAAAGTATACTTCTCTCTAGATTTAATATCTTGGCTAGTAGTAGCATACAATTCAGACAAAAAATAGTTTAGAAAACATGATGGTAGACCCTTAGTGCATCTTACTCCTGAAGTATTCAAAAGGATCTTCAAATTGGAGAAAGCTAGTTTGACACTAGAAAGGATGGTGCTAAAGGCCCAAGCCAATCATGTCCTGTTTACTAAATCTTATGTTAAATTGTTTAGGTATGACACTCAAGTATCTTATGAAATACCTCTTGATAAAAGTTGTTTGCAACCTTGGTCTATGGATTGTACTGATATGATTGATATAGCACTAGGCATCCCTGACATGTCTAAAATTTCAAAATAAATAGTATATTTAATCATATCCAATGCCATAGACCAATCCATACACCCATGTATCACTGAAATGATGTTATCATTAAAAGAATGGATCTAGAATAAAAATCCTTGCAAAAATCCATCAAAGAAGGAAGAGAGGAAATATCCAAATTTACTCATTACTCCTTCCTCATCCATGTGTTTATCAGCTACTTAGAAAGAACTAAAATCAAGGAATTGGGAGGGATACCAGATGCACTAGATATACAAGTGAGAATGTCCTATATTCATGAAGGAGAGTCCAACTATGCCTAATTCTTAGGGAATTTTTTTTCCCTAGTTCATGAGTACCTCTATGGTTATGCCCCTAGCAGAATGCCCAAAGGAATTGTAGATTTTTTGCATAAGAATGAAGCAGAGGACTTTTTCAATATTGAGAATTTCACTTATATCAGATTTTATGGAACCAAAATCCCTCCTACGATGCTCCCATCGTATTGCCCTTTCTCTCTAGCTGCAATGGAGATTACTAGGCAAATAGCAAAAGAAGCCAAGATGAGGGTAGGCAAGAAAAAAAATAGCCCCCTAGTTTAAACACCCCTACAAGATTGGCACATACATATACAAAGGATACCATAGCTTGTTCAAAGCAGTGTGAAGAATGGATAAGTATGGATTTCCAGAGCTCAGTTGGAGGCCATATGATCCTCACGACCATGATAAGAAAATCACACTAGAAAACTAAAAGTTTGCACAGGTCAAAATAGACCTGATTCATTTGAGGATAGCCTACAATAGGCCATGAAAAAAAAGAAAACCTTGAGCGATGTGTGGAACTTATTTAACATCCAAAAGAGTGCTCATACCCAAATACAACATCCTAGAGATTACTCTACTGGCCTAATATCATTGAGGAAAAATTCTATAGAAGCTTATGCCCCAATCATCCCAACTAAGCAACCAAAAGAATTTGAAGACCTTGTACTAGAAGCAATAAATATAGATTCTCAACAAATAGAGGTTATTATGGACACCTTGAAACTAGCAGAAATAAAAGCAACTATGGCCTAGATAGCCTTGACATATTCTGAACATACAACAAACCTTGTGGCAACATAAACTTTTGACACCCCCACTCTTGAGGTCAAACCACCAGAACCAAGGTCAGGAGATAAGGGTAAAGAAATTGTAACTTCTATCTCACAACAAAAATAATCCATTGACTAAATGTCTACCGAAATTTAATTATCCATAGAATATCAACTTCAAATGATGATACATAGGCCATAATTTGTGCCTTAGGCCTTGGTGATAGACAACAAGGAAAGGAAAATATCTCCTTTTATACAAAAGAAAATCGAAAAGGTTGGTGGCTTAACCTCACTTCTCAAAGAGCATCAAGTAGACATGCCAAGTCCTCCTAGATCTCTCGAACCAAAGAAGGCAAGGAATGAAACCAACCTTGCCATAAAAAACATCAACTTGGTCAGGGTAGAAGAGGTGATCTCAATTGATGATTTTGATGAAAAAACTGCAAGCCATGGAGGAAGGAAAAGATTCGAGGATCATCACACAAATAGAAAAAGATGCCCAAGCTACAACTACAATCACAATCCCTAAACAAAATATCTCGGCTGCAATTAGAATAGGGGATTTAGGTGTGTTTCGAAAACCTGTAGAATTATACAAGATTGGCAAACATCTTCAGGAACATGCAACAGACTTCATCTTGAAGAAAATTGAAGAGCTAAAGACTAAGACAGATCGGTTGTAGGCTGAGAAAGATAAGATGCAAGAAAATATCGATAGAACTGTTAGAATATTATTATTGTTATAATGTGCACTATGCCTATAATTGACAAGTTGATATTTGTCTTCTGTCACTTGTCCCTGTCTTCAGTTTGAGTTGGAGTGGTGTCTTTTGAAAGACACTTGGAGTGGAGCTTATGACACTTGTCATAGCTCCCTCCTAAGCTTGATGCTTATATATTGTAAGATAACTTGTAAATAAAGTGTGCCTTATTTTTCAGTCCCAACATCTGGTATCAGAGTGGTGAGATCCGCCTAAAGGACCTTAGGGTTAAGGAGTCTGGTTTATGGAGTTAGGGAGTATGCTCTCCACTCATTGAGTGGATCAGAAACTAGAAACTCCATAGAGGACAATCCTCGCCATCCGAGGACATGCCTCTTTCCAGATTTCCATTGAGGTTTAGTATTTCAATATGTTTTTCTAAGAAATTTATTTTATTTCTGGTTTTAATCTTTGCTAACCAGTTTGGGGGACGAAAGATCTGCCACAATCTCAGTCCATCTGAAATATTCCTAGCAGTCAACTTCAAGGAGTGAAGACGGAGGTGAAGAGCGAGGCGCTGGAGTACACGGACGAGGATATTTCGACTTTGCTGGACTTTGCAAAGCCCTATAATCCCCTCGCTATTGAAGAACTGTACAACGATCCTTCCATTAATCAGGCTAAAGCGGGAGAAGGAGGTTCCGAGGACTCGATCCTCTGCCTGCCGATATCTTTCTCGACGAACGATAACCATCACCATCAATAGTACATCATGTGGGGGGACCCTGGCTTATGCTTATGGAACAACATACCTGGTGTCTGTCAGCTCACCGACTTACATTCCAGTTCTGAGCACTCGCGGAATCTCAGCCCCACCACCGTAGAAAACATCAATGATTCCTGCACTATTTACTAAATCTGTTATTATAGATCACTTTCCTTTAGATTGAATAATATTGTTTCAATCACAATGCAGGTTTATCATTAGGTTATTGATTAAATTTTGTTGTCTCATTCACACACTAGTTGTTTAAAGTCTGTCAGTCTTCCCCAGACCTATTTTTTAGCCCAAGAATTTGCTTTGCTATTGTCTTGCAGAGGTGATTAGAGATTCTTTTGCCAAATCCAATTCTTCGGAGTCAAGAAAAATTTGTTCCTAGGTCTATCCTGCAGATCTGTTACCATTCGTGAAAAATTACGAATTGTCGTGTTGTTGATCTGTTACCTTTGTGATCTGTGACCAGAAACAAAACACTAAAAGTCGAGTTGATATACGTGTTTGCTTTGCTGTGTTCAGTAGTTTGGTGCTTGGCGGGACATTGAGTTTTCTTTGAGACAAGGAGAGTTTGTTCGAGAAGATTATTATTCTACCACTACCGACGTAAGTGCAATTGCCCGTTCCCCGGCGTGGCGCCACCGCCATAGGGAGGTTGTAGCCGTCCACGAGGTGCCACCGCATCGGTCGAAGGTGCAACCAAAAAGGGGTAATTTAAAAATAGAAGTTTCTTAGGGGCAAAATATTTGTCTTTTAATATCTCATGAAATTTTTGGTTCGGTTTTCAATATTGTTGTTACGGAATTCAAGTCAAAATTCCCAAAAGGAGGGGTAATTAATTTCATTTTTGAAGAATGGTATTTTGGCAGCGCATTATAAAAAAAAAAAAAACTCCCGAGTCAAGCATTATTGTCTAGAACACAACTCGGAAGGGTGACTACTTGGGAATGTCCTGGAGCTGCACACATTTTGAAAGTCATTGTTTTTTGTTTTGTTGAAGCATCAATTTGTATCCGACTATATGCTTATATATAGTCGTTGGAAAGAGAATTTTGAGGGCGATCCATTGGTCAAATTAGTTTTCAGTTTTGATATCATTTACTCAGCTGAATTTTGACTTGAAGTTGAGATTGTAAAACAGAGTGCATTTTCGGTAGCATCCGACACTCTTGGGTGAAAAATTGCAAAGTTGTGAGGGGCTCAAATTTTAAGTCTTTGGGGGGACATTATGCCAAGTTATTCATTGAATTTGGCAAGTTTGAGGTAATCTTGTAAGTGAAGGCATTGATCTTGTACAATATTTTGGAGGTACATTTGGGGCTAATTTTTTTTTTTTAGCCAAGTTTCCAATACAAATCATTCTATCAAGGGGTGATTTAGGGCCCCTTGCCTCTTGCTTGTGGAGACCTTTTGTGGCACTCTCTTGGCCACTAGGTATTTGTTGCTTGCATCTTCTATTTGGGCTTTGTCTACATTTTATGCTTGCTATTACCCTTGCATGACTTTGGGTTTTATAATTGTAATCAAGTGTAGTTCCATTTCATACACACTTGACACTAAGCCATATACAACCAACCAAAAACATACAAGAAAATTCTTATAAAGCAATAATACATTGGCATATCTATTGTAACAATTCTACAAAAATCAAGCATCACATTTTTATAACCGCCTATGTTCCACGTATCAACTGCTCAAATACTTATAGTCTCCCTCTCGTAAGGGCGGGTATATTGAGTAGTTTGGTATAAAGGTCTGGCAGGTTATTCCTTTTCAGAATCGCCTATGTTCCACGTATCAACTTCTCAAATGCTTATAGTCTCCCTCACGTAAGGGTGGGTATATTGAGAAGTTTGGTATAAAGGTCTGGAAAAATTCTAATTCTTACTCTCTTTGGATAGAAAAAGCACTTATGTTCAACTTAACCCTCCCACTGTTGGAATCTCTTGAAGATTCAGAGTGGAAAAACTAGGCGAACCCTCCTATGGATCTTCAGCGGTGTACCCTAGATTTTTTTTGAGGGCTCTAATTTGGCATTTGTCATTCTTACTTCATCCTTTGTTGAGCTCCCTTTTCTTTTGATCCTTTTCTAAATCATGGCTACTACAAATCTATTAAGTGGACTTACAAACAAACTTGAAGGAGCACAAACTTTTGCAAATTGGAAGTATGAGATGGAATCAATATTAATGATGAATGACATGTGGGACTTTGTGAAATATAGGTAAGCTAATGAAGACCCACTCACTGCACCTACAAACCCTAAAGAAAAAACACAATTTGAGAAGAATTCCAATATAGCTTTAAGTCTAATCAAGCTAGCTACATGAATTCAATGCAGAGAAACTGTAAGGGCTGCAAAAACACCTAAAAAAGCATGGGATGCTCTCAATAGATTGTTTGATAGGCCAAGTCAAGATAATATTTTGTATCTCAAACAAAAATTGCACAATCTATGTATGAAAGGCTCACTTATCGATTATCTTATGGAAGTGAAGTCCCCGTCTTGGCCATGGCAAATGATATGCTTGTACAACCCTTGTTTGACTTTGAAATCCATGCTACCACCTTCTCCATGAAGGTTGAGGCGGCCCCAGGCCCGAACGGGTTTCCCCCCTAATTTTTCTAATCTTTTTGGGACCTCGTCGAGCAAGAAGTGTGTGCTACCATCTGGGACCTTCAGACTGCTAGCTCCATCCCTAGAGGTATTAACTCCACTTTCATAGCCCTGATCCCCAAGATCCAGGCAGCTAGATCCCTCTCAGATTTTTGCCCCATCAGCTTGTGCAATGTCTTGTATAAAATCCTGACCAAATATATGGCCTCCCGCCTCAAGGATATCCTTCCCCTGATCATTACCCCCTATCAGGGAAGCTCGGTCAAAGGCAGACTGATCATAGACGGTGTCATAATCATGCACGAGGCCATCCACTCGGTCGTCCTCTCCAAAAAGGCCTCCTTTCTGCTCAAGCTAGATATGAACAAGGCCTTTTATAGAGTTGATTGGGATTTCCTTTTCAAGATCCTCCTTAAGTTTGGGTTCCACCCCTCCTGGGTCAGGCTTATCAGCAACTGTGTGTCCTCCCCCTGGTTCTCTATCCTCGTCAATGGATCCCCTGCTGGGTTCTCCCCCAGTTCCAGAGGCCTCCATCAAGGTGACCCCCTGTCCTCGATACTCTTCATTATCCTTGCTGAGGCCCTGGGGTGTACCATATCGAGCATCGTTTCCCGTGGTCTCATTTCAGGCATCAGGCCTGCATTGGGCCTTCCCCCCGTGTCCCATCAGTAATTCATGGACAACACCATCCTCGCCACCTCAGCATCGATCCCTCAAGCCAAGGCCCTCAAGCATATCTTGACCCTGTACAAGGAGGTGGCCGGGCAAAAAATTAACCTTCAAAAAAGCAAGATTTTCTTCATCCATACTCCCTTGGCTAGGCAAATCAGAATCGGGTAGATCTTGGGCTGCACCCCTGGCTCCCTTCCCTCCTCCTACCTTGGGCTTCCCCTGTTCACAGGTGCATCCTCCAAGGCCCTTTGGGGCGGGATGATTGAGCGAATCCAGAGGAAGCTGAGCCCCTAGAAAGGTCACCTCCTCTCGCAGGCTGGCAAAGCCACCCTCTTGGCGGCAGTCCTGCAAAGCATTTTGATATATTTCATGTCAGTCTTCAGAATCCCGGACTCCATTGTAGCTCACATCGAACAAATTTAGAAACGGTTTCTCTGGTCGGGCAACAAAGATAAGAAGAGGATTCCCTTGGTATCTTGGTCCCTGGTCTGCCGCCCCAAAGGTGAGGGAGGGATCGGGCTCAGGCAAGTGACCCTCATGAACAAGGCCCTCTTGTCCAAACATGCCTGGAAGGTGTTCACCAATACCCCTGATGAGTGGGTCAGCATCGTGCACAAGAAATACTATCATCATCACCCCTTCCTCAACGAATCTCAGCCCCGAGATGGATCAGCCTTTTGGAAGTCCCTGATCTCCACCAAAGACATTATCCGAAAAGGGACTAGATGGATCCTCCAGGACGGAGCCATGATCGACTTCTAGAAAGATAGATGGATTCACGACAAGGCACTACCTATTGACAGAGATCTTCTCGTCCTCAAACCAGGGCTGGCGGACAGAGGGCCTAGAGTGTCGGCCTATCTTTCCCAAAACTAGGGGTGGGCTACCTGGAAACCCATCCTGAATCCCAGGCACCTGCTCCAAGTTGCCAGGCTCCAGCGCCTTCTCAAGGTGAATGTTATCCTGTCCTTCGAAGGAAACGATAGATGCATTTGGCATGGTACTCCTATGGCGTATTTTCTATCAAATCTACCTACAACCTTCAAAGAGTCCTTGATGAGGCCCCCTTTCCAACCTAGCAGGTGTGGGCTAAGAAGCTGATCCCCAAAATCAGCCACTTCATATGGGTGGCCGTCCAAAATAAGATCCTAACGATCGATAATATGATCAGGAGAGGCTTTCAGATCCTGAACAGATGCTTCCTTTGCTATGCTTCCTGGGAATCCACTAATCACCTCTTTATCAGCTGTCCCTTCTCTTCTGAAGTCCTGGGCCTCATCGTTTCCCAATTCTCTATCCAGTGGGTGACCCCCAACTCCATATCTGACCTCCTGTCTCAGTGGCCCAACCCCTTTGCCCATCCTTTCATTCGCTTCCTCTGGGACTCCTGCCTTCCTCATATGCTTTGGCAACTCTGGCTCGAGCGCAACAGCAGAGCCTTCTCCTCCCCGACCCATTCCCCCTAGTGGATAGCGACCAAGGCGATGACCTTTGCCCTTGAGAATTCCTGCTCCATCCCCTTGACCAAGCCACCCCGACAACTGAGCGAGGCCACCCTCCTATCCTCCCTCGAAGTTCTGCTTCCTCCCCCGGTCCCCCCACCGCCCCCTCCCGTCGATCGTTGACAAGGTGGACTGCCCCCCCCGGATGGGTCAAGCTTAACTTCGACGATGCTTCTAAAGGAAATCTCGGGCCCTCTGGTGCAGGCGGGGTCATCCGAGACTTCCATGAGGTCCTGATCGTGGCATATGCTGCCCCGCTCGACAACCAGACTAACAATTTCATCGAAGCATCAACTTTGCTCAGCGGGTTGACCGTCCTCAAGGAGTCACCCTCAAAAGTCATCATCGAGGGTGATTCCCAAGTTATTATCAAAGCTACTCGCATCCTAAAAAGCTGCTCTTGGTGCATTCATAACACCGTCCGGGAAGCCCTCTCCATTCTCCAGGGTCTCCCCGACCATGCCTTCTGGTATGTGTACAAAGAAGGTAACAGGGCGGCTGATTTCATGGCAAACCAAGCCATCTCAACTGAAGACTTCACCACCTAGACAACGAACTTTCCCGAAGCTCTGATCCAAATTACTTCGCAATATTATTCCAGCAATGATGAGGACCCTGGTACATAGCATACCCCGAGTTGGGGCCTCGAAGTTTCACCGTCGTGGCTTCTAGTGGCCAAGGGATTCCCCCCTTTGTGTTGCCACGTCGACTAGACCCTATCCTTCTCCTGCCCGCGAGTTGGTCATCCCGATCCCCCTCGCGGTGCCAAGTGTCACCGACCATGTCAGGCGATCGACTCATCTCGACCTGGTTTTGCGTTGCTCCGTTGGTAGTTCTGGCAGTTCCAAGACAATGTGCGCGTCGGACCCCTCCAACCTTCTCGCCTTGGACGCCGCACCGTCGGATCCCCTTGCTGCGTCAGTTCACCCGTGGCTCTATCCCGTGAGGTACCCTCAAGGTGATCCCCCGCTCAATTTGCGCCACCTAGAGCGCTGGAAGTGGCCCTCCTCCTTTGCCCCGCGTGGCAGCTGTCAGCCGCGCCCCCTCAACCCCTCCCCCCTTGTGTCAGACTCGGACCCTAGCACTCATTCTCGATGTCGGAGGCTTCCCTCCCTCGCGACCCCCTGCAAGGTTTTAAATCTGTCGCGTGCTGAGTTATCCCGCACTCTTGTCTGTTTCCCCCTTCCCCTATCCCCGCGTCTCTGGTCAGGTATCCCCTGTTTCCCCTGTCGCTGGGCTGTCAGTTCGACCCTCATGGTTGCCAAAACTGTCTTCCTCGAGCCTTCCACGCTTGAATTGAGTGAGTCGGCCAGAATTTTTTCCAATGCCAAAAAATTTACCCCGTTCTTCAGCAAATTTGCAGGAGCCGACGATGAAATTACCCATAGCTTTTTGGATTCTTGGAATGATGGCGAGGTCACGGTGAAGGGTCTCCACTTCAAAGTGACCAAAGAGTTCTTGATGGAGGTTACAGGCCTGCATCATGAGGAGAAAGGCAGAGTCGTCAGACGGGATAAACATAATTGGGAGGAGGAGTTGTCCCGCTTCCCGAAGCAATAGTGGGAAAAGGCTAATCTGTTCCGTTCCAACCTCCCAGACCCCTTCGATGAGGCCATCATCTCGATGATGCAGTACATCACCTACGACGATCCGGACCAGTGGTTGTTCAGTTTTCATCTCAGCTACTTCAACCACCTTCGAGGGGCCACATTGGTCAGCACCCCTCGATTCCTACTATACTCCCTAGGCCTTTCCATCGACCATGCTCGCAGAAGCCACTCCCGACCCTCCCACCAAGTCCTCATGGCTATCCTGTATAGGCATGCCCTTGCTAATCAGCCATAGCTCCACCGCATCCCTCCCCTGTCCTTTGTCCCCCCTTGAAGCGGCTAACTCTCCCGGTGCCTCCCCTACAGTTTCTAATTCCAAGGAGACCCCCTCCCCTAAAGGCTCCCCTACCCCGAAGCGGCACAGACCCACTCAAAAGTGTAGGACTCCGACCCAGGGCCCAGGAGGGGCCTCGACTCCTGGTGCCACTCGCAAATGCCCATTCCTTGGAAGCAGCAGGGCTACTGGCAGCACCAAAAAGGCCAAGGTGGATGCCCCAGAGCCCACTAAAGTTAGTTTCAATTTCGGCAGTAGGCTGCAAAATTTGGCTATGAGGGCCCTTCTCGAAACGGTAATTGGATCCCTGACTGCGTCTGCCCAAGTGGCCTCCTCTATAGCCAATGCCCTGGCCGAGCTCTGACGTAGGTTGGGCAATGGCCCCAATAGGGAGTAACACTGTCTTGCCAGGTTGGGACCCGTTCAGGCCAGGCCAGGCCGCAGGGCCCACCAGAGCAATGGCGTGCAGTTTCTATGATTTTGACGGTTAGCGTGTTTTGGCTTTTACTGGTTATGGTGGCCTCAGGCCAAGTTTTGATGTTATGTTTCCTAGTCGGTCCTTTTTGTATGCATCAGGGCCCCAAGCCCTGGATCATTGCCCATGGGTGCAGCCCCAGTTTTTATTCGTATTTTCAGCCTCGAATTTTTATGTAACTAAGGTTTTGGGATCCTTCTCTAAAAAACCCACTGTAAATATATCGTTACTCATAAAAAAAAAAACTAGTTTACTTTTAGCTTTTTTAACAAAACAATTGATTAAAAAATTATCATGTGAATAAATACTTAATTGGAGCCTCTCTCAAAGCACACATCATGAAGGGGTATAATTATTTTTATAAGACTAATAAATAGGGGTCTAATTAATAAATGTCTTAGAGCATGAAAGAGAAAATTTATTTTCTATATATAACTATTGCATAGGAAGATACAAAGTAGTAGTGATGGTTGATACAATGAAAAGAGACTTTAAAGTATCAATTATTATAAGTAACCCCTTAAGATGTGTGGTTTGTGATAGCATCTTGCAAAAAAAATTAAATTTTTGATATTGAATCAAATGACAATAAAAACCTTCATGGGAAAATCCTCTCTACTTTAAGGGTTAACTCTCTCTAAAAAAATGAAAATTTTAGTAAAGATTCGGGAGTGAGGACGAAGCGTGAGCAAGAAGCGTAAGTAGAAAGCAGAAATAAAAGTTCAAGAAAGGAATGAGCACCACTTCTTGTTCTAAATCTTATGAGAAACTCAAAAGCTAAATGATTCATGTGAAGAAAATATAGATAACATGGAAGGAAAGTCATTTTTGAAAGTTCTTATCGAAAGTAAGAATGCCCTAGTTGAAAGTAAGGATGCCCTAGTAGGAAGTATGGATGCCCTAGTTAGAAATAAGAGGAAAAGTGAATATATGGAAAAACTTATCCAGGTAGTAGATTTTATACCATAAGTGATTATCAAGTATGATATAATGGTTCTTAAAACCATAGGGTTGATATGTAAGTTCTATGGATACTAGTTAGTTTTTTTTAGATTCAAAATTGGATCAAGTGGGAATGGGGATTGAAATCAAATTGCTCCATGAATTTTATTCCAAAATATTCTTCCCTTATTATCTTCTTAAATTCATTAATAAAAATAAAATAATGGCTGGTGGGACCATGGAGTGAGATTTTTCTATGGAGACAAAAACTAGTAAAAGGCTTCTAGTGTGGATTAGGATTTTTGAATTTTCTTATCAACTCATAAATAATGAGGTTTAGAAGAATATTGGAAATACTATAGGTAAGTTCATCCAATAGGGACCAACTACTAAGGAGAGAAGGCATGTTGTATACACTTGAATATTTGTTCCCATGGATATTTCAAAATATTTACCGTAATCCATTAGGATTAAATATAAATCAAGAGGATGGGATCAAGAAGAGAACTATGAAAATATTGCATTCCAATGTAATATCATGAAACTAGACAATGGCAAGAAATTTCAAAGCAAAAATGTTGTAAAAAGATATGAAAAATATTGGACTTGAGGCAAAATTTAATATGAAACATGGAGATCATATCATAGGAGAAACTAGGTCAAATCAAGGATTTTCTACTCCTAAAAAAGTGGCACAAAAAGCCCCTCTACGTCACCAAATGGAAAAGGCCATTATAGTTAACTTGAGTCAACTATTAGGAGAAAAAAATGACACAGGGGATGAGGTAGTACAATACACAAGTTCAAATATAGGATTTAAAGGTGCAAAGGAAGATATGAAAGCAAATTTTAAAGCAAAGGAAGATGGGGAGGAAAATTTTAAAGTGAAGGAGGAAGGAGGTCAAGTCTAATCTAGGTAAATCATCTTCATTTTCCTCAAGAAACATAAATCTCTCCTTGTAATAAAAGTGAAAGTAGTATAGAGTGTATCCATTGCACTTAAGGGTTTCAAGAGTAGCACAATAAAAAATAAAAATAAAAATCATATGGAGGATATTCAAGGAAATTTAGGGTTTCTAAGGTAGCATAAGAAAGTAATGACTATGGAGGATCATATGTGCACTTTAAGATTTTTAGGGCAACATAAATATGTATATATGAGGTTATTCCTTGCATTTTATATTCCTTATGACAACAATAATCTTTAGAAGATATGTCACATTATGAACAATATTAAAAAGTAGAATAGATTGATGAAGATGAAAGTGTTGGTGGGGAATCTTCACAAAATATTAGGCCATTTTTTTAAATATCTCATATTTTAGGAGCCATATATGCGTGAAGGTTATTTGATCCAACTAATTATTGGACCAATTTGTGTGGAATTTAAAGATCTTTAAAATGATTGGTCATATGAAATAATTTGAGCAATATTAAGGGAGATATAACACTATGAATTCAACCATCTGGAACAAGGGCAGTGACAATTTGTCAAGTTGTAAAAAACAAAATTGCAAATATCTATCATCCAGGGTTTGGATGATGGAAGTAGCAATGGAGAGCTAGGGATTCAATGAGGCAATACATTCTGTCTAGGCATAAAAAATTTTAGCTAAGTTTTTTTTCCCTTTTTTATCTTAAAAATTTTGCATGCAAATTATTATAATTTTTTTATCAAATATTATATTCACTATAGGATATTCTGGTAAATTTTAATAGATTTTGAGTTTTAGTTTCCTTCCCATGGACCGATTTATAGCTAAATCCTTAGAATCATCTCTAGTAGTAGAGGTTAGTGAACGTACCATATAGGATCATTCCTTGTTACTCAAATATAGGGTAGTTTCCAATAATGGATATTGGCTAGGGGCTTCAGCCTTGAGAAAATGGATTGATAGGAGTTGGAAGTCTCCAAGAGTGATTTTATCCTTTATTCCAAGAGGTTTCTTTGAAGCCAATTTTTTCTAGGAAAAAAAGAGATAGAAGCCTAAAAATTGGTCCTTGGTTTATGGGAAGAGCATAACTCTCCCTTACCCACTGGTATGAAGGATTTTCTCCAAAAAATTTAAATCTATCCCTAGTACTAATTTGGGTTAGGATGTATGGGTTGACCATTCAATTTTGGGAAATGGATACCTTCAAGGCAATAGGCAACACTCTAGGTAAATTCCTTGAGATTTTAAAAACTATAAAAGATGGATTATTGGCTATTTATGCTTGGATATTGGTCATGATTGATATAAGTAAAGTTTTACCATAATCAATCATTCTTAATCATGGGAATAATATGTGGACCCAAACCATATATTATGAAAATATATCTTTTAAATGTAGAATATGTCATGAGGTGGAACATATTGAGAGATCATGCCCTAAGAAGAGTCTAGCATAATCATATGTAGAAAATTGCAAGAGAAACTTACAAATGGATATGGATGAGGATGGTTTTCAACTTCCAAAAAATAAATCTAGACAAATGAAAGAAAATAAATAGTGGAGACTAGTAATTAAGGATATTAGAAGAAATACCACTTCTTTTGAGGCTTTAGCCTATGAAGAAAAAGTAGATCAAAGCTTAGAGGATATTATACAATGGGTTTGGCACATTATCAATGCTTAGAAAAAGTGTTATCCTAATTTAGGGATAAACATTCTCGATGAACTAAGGAATGTGTCTCATCATATTTTGAAGACTCTCTTGATGTACCATGCACCATTCAAGAGAAAAAAAAAAGGTTAAAAAAATACAATGTTAGATGTTAATACCTCTACCATTAATAAGGAAATATCATAAAATGAGCAGGACAAGTCAAAAGATTTTGTAGTAGATCCAGGAGAGGATAAATATAAGGAAAAATAATGTTGTGAAAGAATATTGAGGAATAGAATAACAAGACCTACTCTTGATACAGGTAAGGCAAAAAGAGGAAAATTCTCAAATTATCAAACAAGATCCAGGGAAGCAACAACAAACATAGAGAAAGGAACACAAACTAAGTTGGTTGAACTTCTCTTTACTAAATAACAAAATAATATTGACAATTCGTAGGTAGGGCTAGTAACCCCTAATGAGATATGATTATCATCTCATGGAATATAAGGGGTGCTAATATCCTTTCCAAGTAGAGGTGTATTAGGGACCTCTAGTTAAGTAATAAGCTTGATATTATTGTATCCAAAAAACTAAAATGACAAAAGAAGTTTTCAAAACTATGAAAGTAGTATGGACGAAATGTGAATGGGATGTTATGGATTTTGAAGGAGCGATAGGAGGAATTATAACTTGTTGAAATCCTATTTGAACCTCCTATGTAACCATTCATCAAACTAGGCATTAGATAGTCTCTTTCATCACATGCTACTTTGCAGATATTTGTTTCATCCTTATCAATATTTATGGACCTACAACTTAGTCAGGCATATCAGAATTTTGGAGTGGGATTGAAGCCTTTATGAGAAGTAAATACCAAGAAACTCGATTCATGATCATAGGATATTTTAATGCCATAACCAAGCTAGAATAAAAAATTAGGGGAATTAAGAAATTAACCCAAAGTATGAGAGATTTCTTATCTTTTATTCAAAACAATAATCTATGGGAGGTTGAGTTTGAATAAGATAACTACACATGGACCAATAATAGGAGAGGTCAGAACCTAATAGCAAAAAATTAGACAGATGCATACTCTTAGATAATTGGCTAGATGAAGGGACTTGTTCTAAAATTAATACCTTGACAAGGATTGGTTCAGATCATTGGTCAATAAGAACATATTTTAAATATGAGAAAATATGGGAAGACCATCATCAATTTGTTGATATGATAGCACAAACATGGAATTCTTCAGGAAACTATGGGTTTTATACAGTTCCAAACCAAATTAAATCAATTACATCTAGATTAAAAGAATGGAACAAGAACACTTTTGGAAATATTTTTAGAAGAAATAATATGAAAAGATAAACTTTAAAAATTCTAAAAAGGTAATCATAATAATCCAAGCTTGAAAGAAAGGGAGTTGCTTAGTGAATATCATAATATTTTGAGTAAGGAAGAGAAATCTTAGAGATTAAAATCAAGATAAAATTGGTTAAAGGAGATAAAAATACAAAGTTTTTCATAATATGGCTATATTATAGAGAATTGGTATCCGAGCTAGTGTGAAATATTGGAATGTTGATGCTAGGAGTCCCAATTACTTGCAAAGTGGCTTAGGGGAATGTTGGAGCAATGAGCAAGACTCCACATTTGGATCATAAGATCTTAGGTTGGTTCAATGAGGAACCAGAAGCTCCTAGTTGGTTCATACCTTTAATAGGGTATGAGAGTAAGCAATCAAAATTAAAAAAAAAAGGAGATAAAAGATAGAAGATAAAGAGCAGCAACTTGAGTATACCCAAAGGAAAAATGGGGGGTGATGAGAAAAAAAATAAAGAATGCTTCCATGTTTGTGCAGTTAAAACTAGTTGTAGATTTGTTTGTCCTCTTTTTGTAGTGAGACTATGTTCAAAGTCTCAAGTTTGGCATATTCATTCTAGATATTCATTAAGTGAGTAAATTTGTTAGAAATTGCATGTTAATGTTGTTTCTAATTTGATGAATGAATTTATTGAAATTCATTTTGGGGTGTCAAACAACATAGAAACCATTTTCTTACTACAGAATGAATTTGTTGAAAATAAATTTATTAAAATTTATTTTGGGGTGTCAGTCATTTCTTTTCATTTGTGCTTCACCTTTCTTCATTGGGAGATCACATGGCTTGTTGTGATATCCTTCGATTGTTCTATTTTTAGGACTGTGTATGACCCTGCATGGACTATCTTTGCGGATCTGCTCGGTGTTGGTGTTATAGCATTAGGTCCTGTGGAGTTTTCTATGCTCCGAGACTTCCAAAACTATGTGTTTTTCCCTAAGAAAGAAAATATTATTCAAAAAAAATCTCAAGGAGGTTTTTGCGGATGGTCCAATGTTGTTTTGCGGATGGCCTTGGGTTATTTTGTGGATGGACCTGTGCTGGTTTTTTGGTGGTCACATTTCTTTTGTGGATGGTCCTGATTCGTTTGTAGATGATCCTATTTTGTTTATGGATGGTCTTGCACTGTATTGCTTCATTATTTTTTTTGGGCCTTCTAAATATGTGAGGTTTTCTCCTATGTAGGAAAATCTTTCTCAATTTTGTGTGTAACTGTGAGGATTTCTCTTGTGCAAAAAACCCTTTTCAAATTTATGTGTAACTATGAGGTTTTCTTTGTTTCCCATGCGAGGGCTTCTCTTCTCTTCCCGTGTGGCTTCCTCTCTTGCTCCTACGTGGGCTTATATTTTTCTATTTTAGTTGTTTTTCTCCAATAGACCACAAGGGCTTGTTTCTTCGGCTATTTTTTGATTGGAAACTCTTATCCCAACCTTCCTCTTTTTGTAAAAGGTTACGAGATCCTTTCAAAACCCCTCTTACCAATCAAAAAATTCCTTGTGTGATGCACTTGGAATATTAGAGGACACATCGTGACCAAAAAAATAGGGTGGATGTTGTAGTTTGAAAGCATGAAGAAAGTTTTGTTTGAGAAATTACGAAAATATTGGAACCTTAAGCATTAAGGAGGATATTGTTGGAGAATATTAATTAATTATTTTATTTGTAATGCTTAAGGATTTGATAATATAAAACAAGCAATATTTAGGTGCTCAGCGGTAGGAATCTAGTTAGGTTTTTGTTATAGAAACCACATCTAACTATTTTGTACTCTTATTAAATGTATCAATATTCTTGAATGTAATATCATCATAATCATGATCATAATAAAAATGATACTTCCTCCTCCATTTTGTTAGCAACATTGTGTTTGGGTATTTATTTTTGTAAATGGTTGTTGTTCATTTGGTGCTCTATTTTTGGTTTCTTTATTTTGTAGGTCCTATTTTCAACAACATCTAGAATTAGTAAAATGAAATCAGTAAAAGAGGTTTGGATTGAAGATCAAAGTAAGGAAATTTTAAGGGTAGATGCCTGAAAAATCCTAGAATATCTCCACCAATTTTCACATCATTTGGAGCAACACATATCCTAGCGCATCCCTATGTGTGAACAAGATTTTTGGCAAGCGGTTGTGCGAGGTTTTCATCTGGGTTGAGTGCAAGCAGCTCCAGAGGTTGGTTTTCAGGGCCTTCGAGTCCTAGCAACCAATATTTTTGTGGTTTCTACTCAAGATTTTAGCAGGATATGTTGCAGGGGATTCAAGATGGATTAGAAATCTATCTCTTAATAGATCATGCTATGAACTTGAGTGACAATGAATTCCAATTTGCTGCACAAAATAAAAGTGAAAACCATACCTTTCCATGACGTTTAGGGCAAGGATTAAAGAGATCATGAAATAAGTTTCAAGCAACTGATCAAAAAATGGCTCAGATCTCAAGTTATTTTGGTGCTAAGGTGCACCTACAAAATAAATCTACTATAAATCAAGGGTAAGAATTTCAAAGACTCAGCCCCAAAAATTAATTTTAGGGATGCCCTCCACGGTGGACAGCCTTAGCCCAATCCTAATATTAATCTTAGGGCTTCCCATAAACCTCTAAGAATGCCTAAGATTGATCCCAGGAAAACGGAGTCAGGATGTCTTAAAGCAACTGATGGAACTCCTATTGTTAAGCTTGATATGGGTAACATTTAGATTGGCATTGAAGATCTAAAAAAAAGAGGACTAATTTGTTGGTTCGTGGGTTTACATATGAGCCTATCTGCTTTCAAATTCTAGGCTACAAAAAGCTAGAAAACTAAAGGTGAGTTACAAATCTCTATTTATCCAAATGGTTATTTTCTTGTTTTATTTGCTAATAATGAAGATAGAGAGAAAAATTTTCAAGGGGGTCCCTGGTTCTTTGGAAGGGTTGGGCTTTTCATGAAGCCCTAGCATACTAAATTTAAACTTGAAGAAGGGATGCCTTCTATAGCTCCCGTGTGGGTTAGAATTTTTGGCCTCCCTATTGAATTTTGGAATCCTACTATTTTTTCTTCAATTATAAACTCTTTAGGAACTTTTATGATGATTGTTGATTGTACTCAAAATTTTGAACATATTATTTATGCTCGAATTTGTGTTTTAATGTATTTTGACAAACCCTTACCTAAAAATATCACATTACAATTTGGGGAAGACACTTGGGAGCAAGTAGTGGACTATGAGAACATTCCTTTTTGTTGTATAATTTACCATGAATATGGTCATTTGGCTAGTGCTTGCCCAAATAAAATTCCTTATCAAAATAAAGAAGATATAAACTCAGTAGGTTTCCAAATGCCTAAGAAGAACACTAAAAAAAAACCAATTATGAAGGATCAATCAAAGTCATCTTCTAATATGTTTGAAATCCTTTCCATGAATGATGTCCCAAGTGAGGAAGAGGAAATAATGGAAACAAAAATATTAGAAACACAATTTAAAGATGAAATGAAAAACTCAGAGACAAACCAACAAATCAAAGGTTTTCAACAGAAAAAAAGGGAGAAAATTCACACAAGAAAAACAATCTTTTAAATGTCAAAACTTCAAATAATACATGTACCAATATAGACTCTATTGAATCCTCTAGTAACACTTTGGTTGTGTACAAGCATTCTTCAAGGTTAGAAGCCATCTTAGATTCAATTGGAATAAGTCAAGAAAAAGGAAAAAAAAATTGAAGATGGATTCTAATCAAAAGGCAGGTCGCAAGACCAATCAATATCATATGGTAAAAGAAGGTGAAAAGCTTGTAGAGGAAGGTAATATTAATGTCCTTCCCAACTTTTTTAGCCCTGGTATTAATGAATATCATCACTTAGAATATTAGAGGACTCAAAGCGAGTCTTTCAAGACCCAGGTGTTGTAGGTGAGTTGGAGAGGAGAGGGCAATCCTCCAAGGGAGGTCCCAGGTTTGAATCTCCACCCTACCAAAAAGTTGAATTGGGTACCCAAAATCCAATTGATAATATTGGTGTGGGCAGGGCCAGGCATGACTCCCAAGTGACTTTGATGGTGTAGAACCCCCTGGTCATGGTCTCTTAGACCAAGGTGTCCCCTCAAGGGGTATTTTATTAAAAAAAAGAGTATTTCAAAACAAAATGAAATTAGAAGAATGATTCAGATAAACCATTCACATATTGTTTTCCTTCAAGAAACAAAGATGTCAATAGAGGATATGGACTCAATTGCTAGTAAAATTTGGCCAACTAGAAAAGTGATTTCCCTCAGTTCCTAGGGGACTTCTGGTGCCATTGCTTGTCTTTGGGACCCAAAAGAGGTAGTTATTCACCATATGGTTGGCAGTTGGGATCTTTTGGCCATAGCTATTCAAAGTAGATATTCTAACCAAATTATGCTCTGCATTATTGTTTATGCTTCGACTACTTTGGAGGAAAAAAGAAGACAGTGGAAGGATATAAGTTATATTATCTCTCATTTTCTTGAAGCTTGGATCTTTATCGGAGGAGATTTCAATACCATCCTCTCTCTGGATGAGAAAATGGGGGAAAATAGAAATTTGGATAGAAGCACTGACCTCATGAGCGAATATATTACAAGCCTCCATCTTGTGGACATCCAACCAGATAATGGCCTTATGACTTGGTCTAACAGAAGGCAAGGCTTAGCTTGTATTATGGAGAGATTGGATAGGTTTTTGCTCTCTAAAAATTTCATAATCCATGGTCACATTCCTAAAGTGAAGACTCTTAACAATGTTGGTTTGGATCACTGGCCAGTCATGGTGGAAATGTGGAAAACCAATGTGAGTTTCTCTCCTTTTCGTTTTCAATTAATGTGGCTCGGGGACAATTCCTTTAGACCTCGTGTGCAACAATGGTGGAAGGAAGGTAAGCCTAGATATGGTATTAAGATGTTTTGTTTTGCCAAAATACTGCAATACATTAAATCCAAAATCAAGACTTGGAATGAAAGGGGTTTGGGGATGTTCATAAAAAAACATGAAGTTATTGCTCAACTTGAAAATTTGAATAAGAATATCCATTTAGATGGCTTCACAAAGAATAGAAGTGCATATGAAATTAAACTCACAACTCATTTAGAGGAATGGGAAAAAAGAGAAGAACTCTTATGGAAGCAAAAATCTAGAATTCAATGGCTCAAAGAAGGAGATCGAAACACAAATTTCTTCCACAAATCTCTTCTATCTCAAAGATCTCACAACTTTATTTCTTCCCTGAAATCATATTCTAGAGATGTTTTATATACTTGGGATGGCATGAACTCTATTGTTGTTGATTACTTTTCCAATATTTTTATTGCTACTCCTCTTGACTCAGCTTCTCAACAAAATGCTCTTCAAGCAATCCCTTCTCTTATCACTTTTGAGGAGAACTCTATTTTGACTAATCCTGTTACTATCAATGAGATTCAATAGGTAGTTTTTAAATGCAAAAAGAGAAAACCCCAGGTCCTGATGGTTTTCCCATTGAGTTCTACCAAGAGTTCTGGGATATCCTTCATGCTGATTTATTAGAGGTGGTGGAATAAGCTAGGAAAGCCAAAGAAATTTTGAAGGTTATCAATAAAACTTATATTACTCTTGTTCCAAAATCTCAAGAGGTTGATCATATCTTAGCTTTTAGACCTATTGCTTTATGTAATATTCTTCTCAAAATCATTACTAAGATCATGGCAAAAAGGTTGAAGCATATTTTGCATAAGATTATTTCCCCTGAACAAGGGGGTTATGTGGAAGGGCATCAAATAGTAGATGAGATAGTTATTGCTCAAGAAGTCATCCATTCCATGGATATGCAAAAATATCCTTCCATGTTCATTCGGTTAGACTTATCCAAATATTATGACAAAGTGGATTGGCACTTCCTTGTCAAATTTTTGAGGCAATTTGGTTTCTCTCAGGATTGGATGGATTGGATTATGGGATGTATCTCTTCAGTTTCCTACTTAGTTCTTATCAATGGCAATCCTTCTCAGTCATTCCCAGCTTCCAAAGGTATTAGGCAAGGTGACCCGTTATCCCCTTATTTATTCATCATTCTTGATGAATGCTTGGGTAGGACTATAACCAAAAAGAGAGAAAACAAAAACCTTGAGGGAGTTACCATTGCTCATGGAGCTAGACCTATCTCCCATATTCAATTTTTTGATGACTCTACTCTTTTAGGTAAAGCTATAGTTAAGGAAGCTTCTAATATTAAGAAAATCATTAGCTATTTTTCTAAGGCTACTGGGAAATTGATCAATGAAGACAAATCTAAAGTTATTTTCTTTAACTACTCTGCTAGATAGGAATACATGGTCTTGGATAAATTAAGATATAAGAAGACCTCCCTTTCAATCACTTATTTAGGTATTCCTATCAATATTCAAAGGCAGAAAAAAATATTGGAATTGGTTGTTGGACAAAGTCAAGAAGAAAATTGGAAAGTGGACCAATAGGTGGCTTTCTTCTAGGGGTAGAATCACCTTGGTAAAATCAATCCTTCAAGTTATTCCTATTTATGTTTCTTCCGTGTTGAATATCCCAAAGGTTGTTCTTCAAGAACTAGATCAAATCAGTCATTGGTTCCTTTGGAGTGGTACTAAGGAGAAAATAAAATGGGCCTTGGTGAAATGGGACACTTTATGTCTTCCTAAGAATGAAGGGGGTTAGGATTCTGGTCTTCTATTAATAAAAATAAAGCTTTAGCTTCTAAATTATATTTGAGGATGTTGCATAACCCCAATGCTCTTTGGGCCAATAATATTTGTGCTAAATATGCTGAGAACAAAAATCCTGAAGATCTTATTCACTATCAATTGCCTACCAAAGGGTCTCCCATTTTAGCAATTCTTAAGACTGGTGAGGATTTGATAAAGAAAATTTTATTTTGGATCATTCATAATGGTCAACGGGTAAATTTTTGGATAGATTCTTGGGATGGTCACAAGCATTTGATAACTCAGTTTCCCGATTGGAGGCCTTGGATGGAGGAGCTTCATCAAGCTAACTGGATAAAGGTGGCTAATTACTGTCAATACCATACTGCTAATTCAAAGGTTGGTAGATATTGGATCCCTATTGAG